>JALJCO010006740.1:0-464053 GCA_023101725.1 Atherinomorus stipes
TTATTAATTATAAAACAGAAAAATAAATCAAATGTCAAAGTGAGAGATTTTCTTTTTTCCTAAAAAATATTAGCTCATCTTGTAGTCTGACTGCATACACATCTCAAAAAGGTGGACCAGAACCATCCGTAGCAAACCCTCTTCTTTTAATAACAGTGTGTAAACATCCATGAACAGTGACCAGCTGATGGACCTTTGGGTGAAGAACGATATCTCATTCTTGTCTTATTAAAGGATTCTAGGCTCTAAATAGCCCTGGGGGTCCTTTTCTTGTATTTTCTGTTTCAAGTTGTACCAAATGTTTTTAATGGGTGAAAGGTCTGAATAGTAGGCAGGTCAGTTCAAACGACTCATTTACTATGAAGCCATATTGTTGTAATAGATGTAGTATGTGGCTAACCATTATCTTGCTGAAATATGAAAGGACTTTCAAGAAAAGAGGTCTGGTTGGAGTCTATGCTGTTCTAAAACCCGTTCACATTTTTCAGTACTGATGTCGACTTTCCGAATACACAAGTCACCATCTCCACAGGCACTTACCCCGTGCCATCAGATATTTAGAGTTTGAACTGAATATGATAACAATCTGGGTAGCCCCTCTTTTCCTCAGTCCCTGATTTCCTTCATGACTTTCAAATTTAAATTCTTCTTACCACAGAATAGTTTTTCACTTTGTTTCAGTCCATTTTTAAATGAGTTTTAGCCCAAACAAGATGGCAGCCCTTCTGGTTCAAAGACAAATTTCTGAGTCATAAGGCCTGTGGTTAAAGCTGTATGGTCTGTGAACCTGAGGATCATGGGTAACCAACAGTAATTTTCAGCTATCCTTTGCTCACAGAGGTCTCCAGATTATCTGAATCTTTTAGAATATTATGCTCTATAGATGATGCAATATTCAAAGTTTTAATATTTTACATTTGAGGAGCATCATCCTGATTCTGAAATAGCTTGCATGCATCTTTTGAAGATTACTGAACCTCCATCTTTACTTTTGAGAGACCCTGAGTGTTTCTTTTTTTTTGTCTAATCAAATTATTCCCTTATTGCTGTCCAGCTTGTTTACTTACACCGTGATAGAGCCGTTTCTTTTTACATAATCACTTAATTTTACAGGATTTTTGGGAGGTTGTTTGATTATCAAATACAAGATGAAGCTATTGTTTTTAGAGTACAGCAACAAAATTACGATAAGTTATCCTTTATTCTTCATTTATTTAAAATGTTAGTTTAAGAGAGTTTGCACTCTGTAATAACACTTCTTAAAACATTCCATTTCTTCACTGTGAGGTGCAGATGATGCCTGTCAAAGACTTTACACAATATTTGAGAGTTAAATCTTTCAGTAGATCACTGGTAAAATGAATGCTTCTGTCTACACTTCCAGAAAACAACAAACAGTTTTTTCATCTAAATTTATCTGTAGCCAGACTTGTTGGTTTATATTCCAGGTGCCAGCTGTGCAAGAGGAACCCCTTCAGTCTCCCATTTAAGTGTTGTGCTGTTTGACAGACAGGAAGACATCAAACAGCAACATCTGTTCCACAAGCAGTCATTTTGTTCAACAAATTGGCCAAACATAAAAAGGGAACTTCACAGAACTGCATTTCATTATCTTAAACTCAGTCTGTCACCTGAAAAATCAATCAGGATGCAATATCTAAAACATGTTAAAGATTTAAACCAGACTTGTGGATGGAAAGGATGTTGGTATTACTTAGGATCTTTTGGAATTATGCTTCAGAGCCAAATAAACTGGCTAGTGATATTTCTGAAGTTCTAGCTATTGGAACTTATAATTCAAAAACAATTTTTGGAGTTTATATCTAGATTATTTTCCTCAGATTTTTACTATCTGTTATTTATTTTTCTTACTATTATTCTTCTGGTGTTTTTGTTATATCTCTTATGGAAATCACCCTAAAATAATAAGAGATGAGTTGTACTAATAAACTTCATTGCCTTGCAGATTACCATTGTAAAGAACAGGTTTACTACAAGATACTATGAGCTGAGATTAACAAAAGACCACATCACTTCCAACTCAACATTTATATCCATCATTCCAACTTTCTACCCCCCCCCCCCCTTTTTTTTAAAGGTTTTTCTCTTTTACCAAGTATGAATTTTTTATCATTTTTATATGTTTAATGGTTTTATAAATTCTAACATGTGTAATCTGTTTTTGAGATTGATCCACTGACCTTTTGTCCAGGCTTTCAAACCGCCACTTCAGCCTTTTGAATCAATTCTGTGCAACCGTGTGTGTTCATGAAAAGATGAATGATATGCAGGTCTGGCAAATTACAGTATTCAATCACCACTGTGATATTCTGTGCTATGCTTATTCTTGGTTATTCAAAGGGGACAGATTAGAAGGATAAACCTCAGACTAAAGCAATGCTCTTGTTTTCAGCAGACATTAAAACTGCATCCATGCCCTCTGATTTAAGAAGAAATTGTGCAGCTTACTGTACTGTAAGGAGGAGTTTTGAGTCTGTGATATGAATTCCTCTGCTGCAGCAGTCAGACAACTGAAGTATAATCATTTTAAGAGTCAATTTGTGTTGTGGATCCAATACTCTGAGGAAATACAGCAGAGGGGAGGAACTATTTAGGAGGATTTGAGGATACAATTTCTTAATTTTTTTTCAAAATCTCAAATAAAGGTTATGCTTCCGAGGCAGCAACACATTGTCATACATAACCAAATTGCAACCACCAGAGAGCACAGGAGCTGTATGCATGTGAATAACCAGAAAAATTTAATAGGACAATTCACTTACAGAATCTTGGTTCTGTCTTCCCTGAAAATCTGTTTGCTCTGTTGAGTAATTGTGCACTTGCATTTATTCATAGCATGGTAATTCTATCAGTGTTCGTGTGTTAATAATAGAGAATATCTCTCCAAGTCTGCAAAATTTACTGGGGAGAAAACAGTAATGTTGTCAGCAGGGCTCTCCTACCTGTCGGAGAACAAAAGCAGCAACGTCAGTGGACTCCCAGTAAGAAGCATGAAAAAGGTGCGGAAGAGCCACTGTTGGGAACGCAGTCAGCACATCTGGGCAGTACAGAGTGTAGTCCAGCCTCTTGGGACCCCACCAACTACTGGAAACTGAAACACACACACAATTATAACCAGACGTGGTAAAGTCTGAGGTGAATTTAAAACCTGTGAAATCTCATCTACATGAAATAGCCTTCACAAAGTAATTATTACTATTATTATCATAACCTTTTTTTAGCCAGATAAAAACCCATTGAGATCATAATGTCTTTCCCAGGGGTGACCTGGCCAAGAGGCCTGCATCACACATCAGTATAAAAACCAGAAAGAAAAGCCATAAAGATTTAAATCTGATACACAAACACAATCAGGAGATAGCAATAACAAGTTGAAAATGAAAAAAAAAAAAAAAAAACAAACAAAAAAACCATGAGCATTTCCAAATGGTCTTACAATGTTTTTTGTGTACAAGTACGCTAAAAGTGTCATTCGACTGTAACTAGGTCTGACAGCTCCAGGTCATTTTGTAGTTTATTCCAGGCTAAAGGAGCAGCAAAACTAAAAGCCCTTTTCCTGAGCTCAGTCTGAAAATGACGGACAGAGAGTTATAAGAGCACAGGGCTAGTTTTATTGGTAACATTCTATTAACACGGGCATTTACATATTGCGTTATAACTGATTTGCCTCGGGGGTTCTGTGGAGTGGATAAGCTTGTTTTTAATGACAGGGTAAGTGACTCTACAGTATTGACTTGTGCTAGCATTAGCATCAATGACCTCTTGCAATAGTATTAATGGGATAAAATATGTTGAAACTGTCTCCAGTGATATAGTATCTTGGCTAACTCAAAAATGAGGCCCTATGTTAAAAAATTCCAACGACCCCCTTCAAGAGTAGCTGAAGTAGTGCTGTGTCTTTTTCTAAAACCAGACTGATAAATTGATAGAGTAATACTGGCTTCATAAAAAACTTTAAGCTGATCACTGACTAGTCTTTCTAGAACTTTAGTCAAGATACAGAGTTTTGAGATTGGCTAGTTGTTAATGTCAGGTAGCTTCCCACATTTTAACTGTAGAATAGTTGTGTTGTAGTCAAGACCACATCACCAAGACAAAGACATTTCCGAGACCAGGGACCAAGACCAAGACACTACCCAGTCTTGAACAATGTCTTGGTCTCAGTCTCACTACATGCAAAAAAATGTACAAACTGATCTATCAACAGTGTGCTAAAAGGGTTCGATCTTTAACGCGTGCTACATAGAGCCTCTTATCCATTTAGTACTTCTTCTGCAATGAATACGCAATATGGGACATTCACACGCTAAAGTGCGTGTAATGGGAGGAGAAAATGTAAATATATTAATTTAGCACTCAAGGCGATTTATCAACCGTGGGACATTGCCTTGCTGTTTTTTTTTTTTGCTTAGTACATCTGAAAAGCAGGTGCAAACTTCCAGCTTTGTGCACAAAAGGCTACAACTTCTGAGAGGGACAATCCTGGACACGCACAAATCTGATTCAAAATCAGTTTTCATGAGCAGAGAGAGCAGTATTTGTTGAATTCAATAAAAATCACCACAGCAAACCACTATTTAACACGGGTGTAAAATATTCTGGATAAATGAAAGTTTGCAGCCATTGTGTAGCTTAATGAGAACTAAAGCTGCATTAATTGTGTCTTTTTATTTCTCTTTTTTGCCAATGTCACATTTTAACTAGGATTTTAGCACCTGGACAGGATAACCTGCCATCGCAAGCTCTGAAGCCATTGGCATTGTGCCAAACTGCGCATCGTCGTGCGTATAGAGACCATGTTGGAGCTGCAGACACTTCATTTGTTCAGCAACTCCTGGTCCGTGTCCTCTTAAACTGGCCACTTCTGCGACTCTGCACGGATGCATGTTGTATTATTTAAATTTTTGTATTTATCATACTTATTTCAAATTATATTTTCATCTCCTTCCTCCACTAATATCTCCCTTTGTGGCTCGTATTTCCTTTTGCGCTGTCGTCTCTTGTAATTCGCCACACGCAAAACCCACATATATATAGGGGCTTTTCCAACACGTTTGCACCCACTGTCATTTGCGCCTTCATTCCTGATAAATCACTCGCAAACCGTGGCTCAGCCCCTCACGCAAAATTCCCGATTATGTGGCAAATTACTACACGCAATTTTGGATCTTGATAAATCCGGCCCTCCATCTCAGGAATGTCTTGGTCTTGGTGGTCTTGGTCTTGACTAAAACACTGGCACATAGTGACATGGCAAAACCAGACTTCCAGATTTGGGGAATTTTGTTACTAGAAAGGCTAAGAGTGAGAATGGAACAAAGGTGAATATTGTCCACACATTAGCAGAGGGTATCTCATAAAATGAAGACATTTCCCTACGATTTGCATTTACCTCCATTTATGCTCTCTCTTGAACCCTTTGACTCACAAAGATTTAAAATGGAAATAATTGTTCGGAGTGGGATTGACAATAGGAGGTACTGCTGAGACATTTGCAATATTGGCATCTGGCTTTCGATGCAAAGATTCAAATAAAAATCCACTGAAATGAAATACTCAGACAATTTAGCATAGTTGATTTGTCAGTCACAGTATTTGAATTTTTAACTAAACAAATTGGTAAGTTGGTTACCTGTTATCAAATTGCTAAAGGATGTTTTCAAAATTTCCCTAAATTCTTTGGATTGTTAAGATTGTTTCATGGTAAATAAAAGACAATGATACTGCCTTCTCTGTCATACTGTATCTCCTTTTTACTTACTATTACTGATGGTGTTTCCAAGTTGGCCCATAGAGCAAACTGACAGTTCACTTTCTACACTTGTCACACTGGTTCGGCGACCCTCCCCCTCTCCTCCTCTTCCTTCAGTCTTGATCTCAGATGACTGCTGTGAAGCTTTATCTCCATGAGACTGCTCACCTTCCAGAAACACACTTGGATGGCCTTGGATATTATCCGCTAAGACAAGCAAGAGAAGAGATGAGGGCAAATGGAGAGAAAAGAAGGGAAATGCTTTGATCATATGACAACTGACTAGGCTGACTCTTTCAGTCAATGCTCTGCTTTGCTGAATAAGATCAGTGCATCGACCTGCTTTGTTTGGAGAACCAAAAACACACACTAAGTAAAAGCATAATCACAGCCCACCAAGCCTCCATTTCATGGCATTGAATGCTTTTTATTGGTTTCCTGCAGTATTTGATGTTGGCTTTGGAAGTCCAAAACAGCACCTCAGCCCTGGTTCCCACTAATAGTAGAATTGTTTTTTTTTCACACAAGTCCCCATTTTCTATGAGGTGATACAATACTAGAAGAAAATAAGAACTTTCCCTGGCGACTACACTGTGCAAGACACCTACAGTAGTTATTACTTCCCAAGTCACAAAGCTAAGACAGTGCATATTCAATCAATAACGTATCTGTTGGACAGAAAGGTCGCTGTTCACCAGTTTGTGGCCAAAAACCTGCTGAACTTTTTTTCTCCTCTTTATGTTAAGCACTGCATGTTTCAAATACCTCCACAACTGTTTCTTGGGATTTATATCTGAGCCAAGATGACACCATTTTGTAACCTCCCATTTCATTAAAGTTCTTTTTTGTAGGATTTACTGATGTACGGTAATAATAATAGCCTGCTGTAAAGTTCTTCTCTGGATTAACTTCAACTTTCAGACAGATGTTCCCAGGTTATCCTGAAGCACTTTTGAAATGATGCAGAATTCACAACTCAGTCTTTGCTGACGTGTTGCCTAGTTGCCTTTTAGTGCAGGGACTGCTTCGCTGCCCTTCATCATTCTGTTTTGTAAGGTAAAGAAGCAGAATGGGAGGCGGTCAAAGCTAACGACCCCTTGACTTAGCAGAAGTAGTGACATAGCTGAATCAACTTGTGTGCGTAGGTGTGTGTGTATGTTCCTGTACTTGCTACTTTGTGAGGTCTATTTTCCATATTTAATCAACAAAGTGAGGACATTTTTGGAAAGTGAGGACATTTTGGTCATTCCTCACTAAAAAAGCCCAAGAAAAACCTGTTTTTGAGGGTCAAGATTTGGTTTTAAAGTTTAGGTTACAATTAGGTTATAACTAAGGGTAGTGGGTAGCATAGTGGTAATGTTGCAGGCTTTGGTTAGGCCGACCCCGGTTAGGGTACCCGACACGGTACTCGTAAACCACTGTGCACCCCTGAGCAAGGTCCGTAAACCCCGCCAACTGCTCCCCCGGGCTGCTTGAATTAGCAGCCCAATGCTCTCAGGTTCAACCTGTGATAGGTTAAATTGCAGAAAATTAATTTCCTAATTGGGCTTAATAAAGTATTTATTATTATTAAGTTTTGGTTAGGGTTAGGGTTAGGGTTAGGACAAGGGTTAGGCTTAGGCAATCATTTGGGATGGTAAGGGTAAGGAGCTAGGGAATGCATTATGTCAATGAATGTCCTCACAAAAATAGAAGTACAAGGACGTGTGTGTGTGTTTGTGTATTCATTTGTGTTGCTATCACACCTCTAACATTAACTCTTTCTTTTTTCATTTTTCTTTTTCTCTACTTGTCCTGTCCAGCATCATAGCAAGCAGAATTGAAATCCGATTGTTTTATTGTGTTGAACAGTTTTGCTTTGCAAAGGGGAGCTTTATAAACACAAGGCTCCTTGATATCCTGTTTATTCATTTTATTTCTTTAAATAAACATTTGTTTATAACAACAATCCATACCATACTGCTGGGCTTGACAAGGGAGAAATAAAAGTTAGTGGAACAGAAAGAAAGGACTGAGGAAGAGGAAGAGAGAGAGAGAGACAGAGAGAGAGAGGAGAGAAAACATGAATCCACTTACACAGTTCACTGGTGCATCAGTACAGAAATCCCTAAACAACATTCCAAGGTCTGTTGGAAAACAAAATAAGCGATCCCCTACAGGAGGACCCGCAGGTGGCTTAAGTATCCTCAGATCATACAAACACATGCAGAACTACGCAGAGAAGAGGTAAAACCTAATCAGCGCAACGGGAAGCAGCGTCACAGTGTCATCATGCATAATAAAGGATGCTCTATGGTGATACAGTCATGCAGATGCAGCCTCGTCTCTGCAAGGAGGAGGAAGCCCGCAAAGCTCAGGACCCAGGCCCCCAGCAGCCACCCAGAGGCCCAGATCCCAGCCACCTCCCCAAAAGAACAGACATGCACCCCCCAGAGGGGGGCAAGAGGCGGCCCCAGCTGGAGCCCCCCGTGGTCTCGGGGCCCAGGCCCCAGCGGACCAAGACCAGCAGCTGCCGACCCCACCTGGCGCCAGCCGCCCCAGGTCAGGGACAATGCCGGGCCCAGGGCCCAAGCGCCCAGGAGCAGCCCCCCCCCCACCCGACCCAGGTCGCCAACAGAAACCCAGGAGGACCGGACCCCCCCGGACGACACCCCCCCCAGGACAGGCCAGCCCCCACCCCAACGTCCCTGCCCCACACACCTGACACCAGGGCGCTACCACTGCTACCACCCCCCTGCACCACCACCACACTCACTCCTCACACACAAACCCCCAACACCCACATGCACTCCCCACACACACATGCACCCACTTGCTCCGCTCTCTGACCTTACATACCCACACTCACTCCTTCCTCCACCCCCAACACCCTCCTTCCTCTGCCCTCCACACATATACCCCCACATCCTGATACCCTCTCTAACACCCCCATACACCCCCCCCCCATACATGTCCAGCCCCACCCTTCCCTCTGACCTGTCAGGGCGGGAGTGTAACATTAACTCTTTCAAAACTGCACACTGAAAGAGATTTACACTTCCTTTGTTGAGTGACTGTGAGTAACAAAAGGTGCAAAAGCTGAGCAACATTTGCATAATAAGAGCATTACTTTTACAGTCATTTTGTGAAATCTGTATAGAAAAAGGCCTCTGAGGTAGCGAAGCAACAACATTTACATCACAATAACTCAAAGTTGCAGGTTATTTCTGTGTCAAAAAATACCTTTGGTCTGTGACATGGACATTTACTGACTTTGATTCATTTTACAAGGGCAAATTATTCCAAATGGCCTGATTGTTTACAGGTACAGTATACAGCATGTTCATATATGTCCTGGTACTACCCCATGCAGTTGGAATTTGTTTAATATCTTTCTAATTGTAGCATTTTAACTCCAAAATATTCAAGAATTATGTTATATAATTATAAAATTATATCCTGCCATGAAATTTTAAGATTTGTGTATCAAAATGAACACAACAGGCTAACGTGTATGAAATCTCTATTTGACTTGGTGCTGCTTCCAACTCGTGCGGTTGTCTCTCCTCTTCCTCCTTATTTTGACAGAAAGAATATAATCCACATCTTTGCGGTCATCAGATGCCAACAGGAGGCTGCACAGGGGATGTTAGGGTGAAGGTGTTCAGTTTTAACATCTGTGACTGCACAAATCCAGGCCAATTATTGTTGTTTCTTTATGGGAAACCAGTAAAGACTTATTCCCCATATAGGAGAGTTCTCCACTCGTTGATTAAATCAGACAAAAATTCAAAAAGTCTCCGACATTGTTGTAATTCACTCTGTAAAGACCAGTCTCTATTGTATTTCAGTGATTCACAACCCTGGTCCTCAAGGCACACAATCATGGATGGATGGATGGGAAAGGCAGTTTTAAAAGATAACATGCAAAAGTATAAAACTTATTTCCAGCATGGTCCTTGGTGTTAAAACAAATAAAAGTGCAAGTAATACCTCACTCAACAAGACTTTCTATGTTGCCCTGTTGAAACACAGCTGCCTCACATCAATGGGTCAGTAAAGGAAATACTTTCCTGCAGGAAAGTCTGCAGGGCAATGTGCCTTAAGGACCAGGGTTGGGAATCATTGTTCTATTTCAATGGACTTCCAAAGCTTTCTGACCTTTGAGGGCAGTTGCAAGCATGCACGAGTGACATGTATAAATTACGAAAATAGTCCATTTTCCCCTGCAAATTTCAATGACATATTTTAAGACCCAAACAAAGTGACAGAGTTGTGTTGTTTGGGTGTTTCTTAATTGGTGGTGACTTCAGACACCCAAATAAATGCTTTTGCACAACATGGTGAATTTGCCAAAGTAAGATCTGAGGCTAGCAGTTTGCAACAATGTCTATCATTTTCATCACTCATTTTAACTGTGACAAGTGGGTCCAGCATTAATTTGCACAGTCACAAAAGGCTGATATTGTTGTCTGAGTATATTCTTATCACACCATTTATATTATTGATTTTTTTAGTGGCTTAACTGCAAAATAATTGTCCTTTGAGATGAAGTTTTCTGAACTTGAGATCAAACACTTGTAAAAAAAAAATAAAAAAAAAATAATACACACATTTTCTCTTCAATATCAATTTCTGTAGATTAACTGGCCCTATCTTGACCCATTTCACTACACAGGCCATCAAAACCACTTCTCCCCCATGACCACTAAGACTCAGATATCGTTCTCTGGCCCTATCAAGGTTGGGATGGCTTTTTTATAGCAGCCCCAAGCAGAAATTTGTATAATGGAAGGAACATAAGAACCTGCATCAGAGAATTTTCTGAATAAGAAAAAAGAAGAACCTTTTTTTTTCAATTTCTATGATCAGAACACTTTGTACCAATGAGAGCAATTACAGCTAATTATTTTATATGGTAGATGTGACTGATTGCTTCTTTGTTTAGATTATGAAAATTGCAAATTCTGTGCATCATGTATTAGAGTGCATCACCCTAATTAAAGGCATTATAGAAGATGTTTCTTTCAACAATTTTTGCAGTATTCAGTAAAATTGGGTTCACTACCCCATACGCTATGATTAATTAAAAGCTCTAAATACATAAATATTATCATACATCAGCTGTGAAAGTAATGGGGCTGAAAAAACATCCGCCAATCATCTCTGCATTCCTTACATTTTTAATTTGTCAATTGGCTTATCAATCACTTTTACTACCATAGAGTGATTGACCGTCAATTCAATGGGTGATAGGTGAGACCGATCAATTAGAGTGATTGATTGGTGAGAGTAATTCTGCGTCCCAGAAGCTGCGCACACTCGTCTGATGTTTACAGCAGGTAACTAACATAATTTTTCTAGCAGTTAGCGATGTTCAGACGATATTCCGTTTATTTGCGTTTGTGACATGACAGGAGAATCTGTACCTGCTGTCTGCTAAACACCGGAGCGGCTCGTTCACATTATTCTGTGGTCGGGGGAGGGAGCTGTGAATCTAGCAGGTTGGTCTTGCACATGCGCATTATTCAAAAGCTCGCTAAAAGTCTCTGCTTTCTGAAATGCCAAAACATCTTCTATAGCGCCTTTTACAGCCTGGCTGTATGTATATATATATATATATATATATATATATATATATATATATATATATATATATATATATAGATAGATATAGATATATATAGATATAGATATAGATATCTATCTATATGTATATATATCTATATATATATGTATGTATATATATCTATATATATAAAAATCTATATCTATATAAATACAGTATAGATATAGATGCTATATATATAGATGCACATTTGGAAGCTATACATAGCTACAAGGTACATTCCTTTGAGAAATATTGTTCTGTTTTCATGCATCTCTTTCTCTTTGCTATCAGACCCTGGAGAAAATGGGCAGTATTTTTTAACTATTCAGTCTATTATGACACTAGAAATGGGTTAAATCATGTGTGACTGAACTCTCTTCATCATTACCTTTCACAGTCTGCTAAGCTAATGTATCTCTCTTATTAACTTTCTGTACAGTAAGCCAGTCCATTTTCAGCCAAACAACTACAGTAATTGGGTTTTAATCTATACACATCAACACACAGACACCTTATATATTATTTAGCTGCTTCCATTTACTGAATATCAACCCAGTTGGATATGGGGAATGTGACATAAGGTGCAAACGTGGAGCCGTAACAGGAGCAGCATGGTTGAGCAGAGCTGAGATTTAATGTGAGCAAGTTCCCCCGCTTGCCTGCAAATGTTAATCAGAGCACGTCTTGTCTGGATTGGCCTTTTTTATTGGAGACGATTCTGCTGCATCTCTGGGAAGAAGAGATATACCCCCCAGTTTCCCCTGACACACTTTTCTGTGATTACATCACATCCACTGTCTATAAATACAAACATTAGGATCACATACATTATCGCCATGCAGTGTGCACCTGCCAGCTGCTAATATCTGCAGCTGGCAATCAATTTGTACGCATGTGTCAAATTTATCACTCAGAATAACTCAGACTGTTTCCTGAAGCAGCCAATTACTTTAAGGTTAACCCTTTGACTGCAGGAATTAGTATTAAATAAGCTCCCAGATGCAGCCACATGTGTGCATTTGGTTGTTGAAGGATGAGCAACAGCAGAAGAATACAGATTAACTCTCGCTCTCTCAGACGTGAGGGTGAATCAGATGTGAGTGATAAATCTCCAGTCAACGCAAAGAGCAATCTTAATGTGGGACTCTTACATTTACTGTGTGCATATCAGCAAAGTCAAGCTGGATGTCAGACTGTCTTATTCGGACTGAGAGTAATTGGAACAGAGATAACAAACTGCATGAAAAATCGACTTTAATGATAAAGGAGATTTTAGCTTTTTTTCACTTATAACTGGGATGATGTGAACTGACAAACTTCCTTCTTAGGGATGGAATCCAAAATCCCACAAATAAAATTGCTTAATGTGAAGTGGATGAAAACTGTTTCTAAGACAATGATAAAAAATAAAAATAAAAAAGTAGTTTAAAGGTAAAATAAGGGTAAAGTGAGCATGTTTTCAATAACAGTTGTGGGTTTGCAAATTCCTTTAGTCTTTTTTTTTTTTTTTTGTATAATTGAGTAAAATCAAAGATTTTCTGTTTGATATTATCAGATTTAACCATTTTCTAAGAGGCATAAATTAAAAGATAGATACTACAAATAGACCTAAAAATTACCAAGAAGTTTAAAAAAAAAAAAAATCTGACTGAACACCCAAGTTTTGACTAATTTGGGTGATTAGCATAACACATTTGAGGATGTTTTGTTATAGCGGCTACTTCTGCTACAGACTCACTCCATCATTCGAAGCTATCATGACAACTGAATCTCCTGCAAATCCTGAGTCCTCAGTTCACCATTAAGGAAAGGCCCTTGTTTATATTGCTGAGTTTTTGTGCAAACCAAAGCAATTATACCTGTTAACAAAATGCACGCTCACACACCTTCAGCAATCTGTCACTGTTAATGAACCCTGCCCCCAGACCTCTCTGGAGCTTTATTCTCTTTCAGTCTCTGGAAATTTTGCACAGGTCTGTCTTTATTCTTTTAAGCTGTCTTTGTGTCTGTTGCGCTTAACACTGGTAGTTTTGGAGTTTGGAACAGGGTTTGTTTTGTCATTTATGCACATTAGTTTTTAGCTCATTTGAGCGGCATCTCTAACCCCATCTCTGTCTCAGCTGATCAGTGTTTGTGTTTATGCCTTAAGGGCATATGCCACCTCTGGGTGAAACTGAGCCTCCCCCCGCAGTCCCCTGAGTTGGAAAAGTGGGCAGACGCATTTTCTACCCGACCCAGTCATTCTCTGAATCTCGCAGCACTGACTTTAGCTGAGCTTAGTGTAGTTGCTGTAATCGGGTGGTCTAAAATAACATCACTTGGCGAAAGTGAAATAATTAACTCAAATTTTTTTCCAATTACGTTTCGTGATCCGCATCTTCTGAGCGAGTACAAAAGAGAAGCCGATTTCACATCAAAGGACTGACTAGACGGCATTCAAATCTGATCTGTATCCGATCTTTTCAAATGCGACAGTAGTCTAAACAGCCATGTGACTTGAATCGGATATGTATCCGACCTTGACGTCATCTTCAGGAGATATACGTTTGTTGTGTGCACAGGGAAAGCCGGAGCTGTCATGTTTGGTCAGGTGGCTAAAAGCTAGCTGCTCCTTCCACGTGCTATCAGCTTCTCATCAAGGATCTTACTGACTGACTTTACACTTTCCAAACCAGTTCAACTTTTATGTGGGGTGGCCAGACAGCGCTCGTTGGTGCCCAGGAGCCTTATGATTTTCAAAATCCTGATTTACAAACCCGAGAACCTGCCAACAAACGGAGATATTGCTAACCCATTAGCTTACCATCACCAACGACCTCCAATCGACAATAAAAGCTTACAAGTGGTTAGAAGCTTGTAAATATCTGGTGCAGGATGGTATCAGACGTTCAGCTGTGGACAGTTTCTCAAAAAGAGTATTTCCTCTTTATGTCAGAGATGAAAACGGCAGACTCAAATAAAGTTGGCACCATGTAAACATTAGGAATGTCTCCACTTTGTATTTATGAGTTAACGTTCAATAAAAGACAGAATACACTGCTGTTTTATGATTGTTTAGTTTATTGACACCACAAAGGAAAATAAAAGTCTGTGACTTATTTTATTTACACTGAGAACTGAAAACTCGTTCGCTGTCTGTCTGGTCGTCTTGCAAATGTTTCCAGGTTGTCCTTTTGTCTTCTTTTCGTTGATGTGCAGACAAACATGACAATAGACGGGACATAGGCTGGAGACAACAGGTTGTTGTATATTTTTACCTGAGGAAAACAAATAAGCCATAGTTGGATGTCTATCTTATCTTTAACAACACAGTAACGTGAAGCGTCTGGTTGCAATAAAGTTAAACCACTGTGACTTAGTAATATACGGTCTTTACTTTTCATAGATAAGTATATGCAAAATTGGACCAGATCACCAAAACTATAGTTGAAAAGCGTATGAAACAGAATCTGTGGAAACTTACCACCGACAAAGTTCTCGATACACAGCTGAGAGTGTTTGATGGCAGGGGCCAGCATGTAGCTTGTTGTTCAGGGTCAGCCTATGAAATTAAATCCAATCTCTGGAATATAGATCAGAACATCCAAAGGCAAAACACATTTATTTTAAGTCCAGATGCTGTAGCAGCCGAGCCAGTAGCAGTTAGCCTGCTTTGTTTATGTGGTTGACACCTGAATGTCGTCTTCTGCTTCTTTTTCTTCTTCTTGTGCTGTTTAACTAGCGTTTGGTTGGCAAACACTTAAAACAATGTATTATTGGTGTATCATTGGTGGTGAGGTGTCACCCTAGTGTCGCCAACGTGCCTGTCATGTCATTAGGAACTTACTCAAACTGCGCATGCCAGTCAAATTGGGGCCACGTTGGGGCCTGCGAGCATTTACATTGGAGTATGAAAAAGGTCGGATTTTACCTGTAATGTAGACAGACATCCAAATCTGGACCAAATCAGTTTCGTGTCACTTTTGCCTGCAGTGTAAAGGTAGTCTAAATGTCTGGAGAAAATGGGGCTACGTTGTTACAAAGATGTACTGTAGCAGTGATCACCAATCCCGCTCCTCAAGGACCGGTATCCTGCTGGTTTTCCAGGTCTCCCTGCTGCAGCACACCAGAGTCAGACTCAGACAAGCTCTGGACAACTCTGCTAATTAGTCAATGATTTCAATCAGGTGTGTTGCAGCAGTGAGACATGGAATACCTGCAGGATACCGGTCCATGAGGACCAGGATTGGGGATCCCTGCTGTAGAGAAGAGAGAAGACAATTTGGAAAATAGACACACATCCAATTGACAGAATGGTTCATAGACACACAGACTGTTCAAGCTTCAGAGTAAAGTATAGCAACTGAAAGCAGAACAAGAATGAGCATAGAATTCATACTTGGGAAGATGATTGCTCTGTGATCTTGAAACATCTTTGAAATAAACTGAGACAGAAAGATACCCAACTCCACATCCTCCCAGATTTCACATGAACTGGACAATCATTTAATGGTGGGGCAATAAGGTACTAGCAAGTTAAGATTTAAATACCATTAGCTATGCATTAATATCTGATGCCTACTGCTTTAGTACACAAGTGCATGGCATGTCTTGAATCATCATATTTCCCACTGGTTTCATGGTCAAAAATCAATACCAAGAGGAGTCATTCTCTCTGTATTAGCAGCATTCATTATAATAAAGCTCTGCTGTTGGCAGGTGTTGATGTCACAGCCTTTCTTACAAGCCAGATTTGACTGGCTCTCCATGCCTTCATAACCACTAATTACTATATTATGGAGGAGGAAATGGGTGACGCATGCCACTGTTTCTACTGTGTGCCTGCACCTGTGTGGTTTTTAATTCAGCACATAATTTGACAGGATCCAAGCGCGATCAGTGGAGCCACGGTGCAGACCCATAATTAAAAATCCAGTGTAGATGCAAGCCTACGCTGTGTCTGCCTTTACACTTAATCACCTTTATCTGCACCACTTGCTGTAAGAGGCAACAAACAGCTTGCTTTGTGATTGGTTGAATATAGTTTAATTAATTAAAAGATCAATAAACAAATACCTTTGTTATTCAAATACAGGTAAATCATTACGTCATAAGTTTTGTAAACTGCTCCCACAGGAGTAATAAAGCAAAGATTCCTTAGGGTTCTGTGTTTAAAGAACAAATACTCCAATTCAAGGTTGATGCATGGGAAATTTATAGACACAAACACAGCTAAGACTTCATTTTTTAGAAAAGAGGTACCAAAAGACACAGGCTTAATCATAAAATATGTCTTTATGGTATTGAAATTTATGTTTCCATTACCTGATTGTTCTTTTGAGCTTCATTACACTTCATTAATGGCCACATTGGAACAATTAACATACCCCTAGCAGAGGACCCAGGGAGGATGTAGTGTCTCATATATATATATATATATATATATATATATATATCAGAGAAGACAAAAGCATCAGTTCCACTGTGTCATTCAGAGACAGAAATAGTTACACTTTCAGGTAATATAAAGGCGATTTGAAGACAAACTTACATGAGCCTTGAAGCTCTGAGGAGGGTCAAAGACCAAACAAGGCTTTCTTTTTTTGTCGTCAAGGGGTAGGTCCAAGGCAATTTCATTTTGTGGCTAGTTTCTTCACTCTGAGCTCTAGAACCGATGGCTAACGTTTTAAATTATTCTTGTTAAAGCTTTAAACTGTTTTTTGTCACCAATATATTACAGATATCTACAGCATAATTAAGAAATCCATATTATGATTTTTTGACGGTGAATTAACACTTTCCCTCCTCATATTTTGTTCTTATAATGCACTTTGCTAAAAGCACATCCTGTGTCCTTTTTTCTGTACAGCTGTTTACTTAAGGTTCCCATTTCTGAAAAGGTGAGACTGCTTTGGCTGGTCAGAAATTGACAGAGAGAGAAAACATCTGTTTATTCTTTGATTGATGAGCATTTTAAATAAGCTTTGAGCTAAAATAGATGTCTGAGGAATGCTATATATTATTTTAACAGAAACTATCGGCGGCAAAAAAAAAAAGTCTCAAAAAAGATGAGGAAAATCTGTTGAACAGTTTCAGACTCAACAGAAAAAACATGTGTCCAAGTTTAAATAATTACTGATAAAGCTAACAAAAGTTTAATCATGCGCAAGTACAAAACAGATGGAAATCTGAAAACAAATGGACATTTATTCTTTGTGTCACCGATATGACAAAACTGATCAATCTCCTTAGTTGAACGTGCTGTACCTCTAATAAGCAAACATTAGGTCAAAGTGTCCATCTTTATTTAAAGATACAAAGCCTTATCCTCATATCTGGGTCCATTCTCATAAGCTGTTGGCACAATCCACTGGTCGTTGCCCTATTTATTCTCTCTGTAGGTGGATAGAGAAGCAGGGGAACCAAGCAATGCATCATAACTTCTGTTTAAAGTCTCTATGTCCCAAAAGTGGGTTAAAAACATGCTTCAAATAAATCAGCACCTCATTAAGGAAGCAGTCTCTGAAAATAAGCCTTGCAGGGAGAATACAGCAATAATGAGCCATTAAACCAGCAGACTAATATCTCACACACTGTACCTGGTCCTCACAGAGCAGTGTCAGGCTGAAGGTACTACAGCCAGAGAAGATGAAATATAATTACTTTAGACCTTGGGCTTCAGGGCAGGATTTAACTCTGCCTCTCTACAGGATAAACTGATACAGATGGGATCAAGGATCTGCGTGTCCTTCAATCGTATCTTTCAACAGGTGTGCTTGTGAAAATTCACGTTATGAAATCATGGAGCTCTGAGTGTAGTCCCACCAAGAGATTTCCTCTCAGGTTTTACACCAGCTTTAAAAATGCAAAGTCCAAAAGTTTAATGTGGCAATACAGTAACACCAGAAATCAGATTGAGGTATAAAATATTCAAGAGAGGCAGCTCTCTCTCACTAGCAAATTGATTTTTAGGGGTTGAATCATCAATCATACCTATGAGCAATGAACGTCCATCTCCAAGAGGGTAGCGCTGGTAGCGCGGCACAGCAAACGGTGGCAACTTATGGAAGAGGGGCTGGAGCAGCGGCTCAAGTCTGGAGGCTGAAGGGTCTGACGGATAAAACAGATTGAAGATCTGGGAGCAAGCTGGGTGAAGTTGGCTCACTGAGGGAGATAAAAACAAGACCATGAGCAAAGTAAGAAATGACTCTGAAGTGTAGCTCTCTGACATAAAATTGTGTTTAATGTGGGTGGAGCAGATAATTAAGGTGAAAATGTTATGAGATGCAAATGAGGAAACAAAAATGTCATATTCCAGTCAAATTTCAAACTATGACATTCATAGAGATATTTTTTTGTGAAGCAAGGTTGTGTTAAATATTCATAAGTCATCAGTGTCTGACCTGCAGTAAACAGAACACAGAGTCAGTTTGGAAAACCAGACAATTACAATCTAAAGGTCTTCAGGTAAGACGCAGACTCCTAATAATTGCTCCACACAAGCCCACTTCAACACATTTTGAGTTCATGAGTTGGGAAAAGTGCAACATAAATGAAATGGCAGTTTTACATCTTGCACATGTCTGAATTCTTACCCTGAACAGCAGGCAGCACAGTGCGCCTCATGGCTAACACAAGGCCCAGGGGGCAGCCCAGCAGGAAGCAGTCTGACACCTCAAACTCAAAGCGTCCAGGGTTCAACACCAGACTGGTGCTACTGCCACCGCGCACCTCCACACCCTCCTTCATCAAACTGGAGATCAGACAGAAAACGCGTTATTGTCAGCGTTTGCCCCCCTAACACTAACCCCAATGAGGACAAAACTGGGATTATTCTGTTTGGTAGTAATGAGAAGAAGGTCAGCATCAATAAACACGTTGAGACTCAGATTTAACTTTTAACAGCCACATCACAGCTGTCACCAAAGCAGCTTTTAATCAACTTTAAAACATCCACAGAATTAAAAGTTGTGTCTCCCAAAAAAGAACAGGAGGCTCATCTCATGCCTTCATCACCAGTACACTGGATTACTGAAATGGTCTTTTTACAGGACTTAACAAAAACAGCATTAACAAAAATCTGCAGCTCATCCAGAATGCTGCTGCTAGTTTTAACCAAGACTAAGAGATCTGAACCCATCACACCAGTTTTAAAATCTTTACACTGGCTTCCAGTCAGTTTGAGAATAGATTTCAATCCTACTGATAGTCTACAAATCCCAGAATGGTTTAGGCTCACAATACATCTGTGTTTTGTTCAGAGAATATAAATCTAAGAGAGCTCTTAAATCAAAGTATTCAGGTCAGCAAGTCCAGACCAGAGTCCAGACCATGCGCCAAACTCCAGCGGTGAAAAATGAAGCCTAAATTGCAGCTCAGCCCTCATCCATTCAGGGCTGGCTGCAAAGGGAAGTCAGTACCTAAAAGACTCTAATGTTAAAACGGCCAACTTCACAGCGGATATAAACATGCTTACAGCCTGGTGTAAAAAATCTTTTTAGCTTTAATAGGTCATGTTTACCTTCATGACAACTGTGAGAGTGTGAATTTTCTTTTATAACTCATCCATTTACCTGTATTTGTTATTCAGTCTTGAAATTATTCATAATCAGAGGTGTGTCCTTTTGACTGACAAGTAAATGCTTACTGTAGCTAATCAACACAACCGCAGGTTTTAGCTGGCTAACAGCACACCTTAGCTTCCATTAGCTCCATTAGCTCAGTTAGCTCTTTGGTACAAGTAGCTCACAGTTTGTCGGGTATAAATCATTCACCCCCACATTCACAGCCCCCTTGGAAGTTCCGCATCCCTACCAATTTTTGTTTTATATGAGTATTGTGATTTACAAAAGAGAGTACAATTATTCAGTATACTTTGTTATTGGGGACTACAGTATAATTTTTGAAAGTGTTGTTCTTATCAAGTATGGTGTATTGTGTCAAGAATTTTTGTTAAATTGTAGTGAATGTTTCATTTAAGTTGTCTCTTACGAAAGGCTTTTGGACCTGATACTGTAAGTTTTTCTAAACTTCTTCCTCGGCTCCTTTTCAAACTACAATATTTTGTGCATCAAATGTGAGCGTTTCTTTTAATTTCAGTTCAAAATAAATAAATTAAATTAAATTAAAGAAAAATCTGAATATAATTAGTTTATTCTATTATATTCTTTCAAACACTGGTTTATAACAGAGTTTTTACATAAAATTGCTGGATCTGATAGTGACAAAAGAGAAAACAAAAAAAAGAAAGGATGAAGAGAGTGGAAAGAAGAAAAAAAGATACAACAGAAAACCAACTGTACATCTTGGTACAGAAACATTAAAGAGAACGTCTTATGACCTTTGCCAGAAGAAAGAGACAATAATCATCAGGAGCACAAACAAGCTGAGAACAACCTGAATCACAACAACAACCAAAGCATGAAAATCAAACTCTCACACTGAGAGCTGAAAACCCCCCAAAAAACTAAACAGTAGCTATCAGAATATACACCCACAATGTAGCTGCAGAATATTAGAATATGAGGAATGAAAAGTCTTTTAAGACAAGTGTGATAGCATGAAGGGATTCCGCCGCAAAAGGTCCAAGACCACGGAGCCCCAAGACCCAGGCCACCAGCAACAATCCCAGAGCACGAATCTGAACCACCACACCACAGAGACGAACATGCATCCACCCAGAAGGCAGCAGAGGAAGGCTCCAGCCTGAGCATGGGCCCCAGTGGGTGGAGACCAGCAGCTGTCGACCCCACTGGGCACGGGCCACCCAGAGCAGGCACAGCCAACCCCACCCAGACAGAGAGCCCAGCTAATGCCCAGGAGGATGAGACCACCCTAGACCGCCACTTGAGATGGGCCAGCACCCACCCCAGCATTCGAGCCACCCCCCCCCATTCACTCCTTCATCTTTCAACCCAATAATAATCAGGATGCAGCTACCATATTACTGGAAACCTCAGACTACTCAAGCAAAATTTTGCTCCTTCAGTTCATTTCAGCTAATGCATGACCGTACCTCAGTATGCCAAAATCAGGAGAGTCTACAGTAGGCTCCAGAATTCATAGGGAATAAACTTTGAAAAGACATATATATACATGTCAGGGTTACTCTCTACTTTTACATGCCATGCATGTGTTGAAACGAAAAGAAAATGTCTTTCTTGAAACGGATGAGTCAGAGATCATTTAGCTTTGCTCTGATTCAAATGCTGGCTGGTTTGTTTTAACATTCTGGAGTCTCTGTCAACACCGTGACTCAGACTCAGCAGCTCTTCACTCAGCCTTCACAGGCTGCATCACACTGACAGCTGTTTGAACAGCCGAGCGGTCACAGACACATCCTCCGCTGCTGGCTGACTCGATCCCTCTGCTTAACAGCCAACATTTCCCCATTAAGTCCTACATGTGGAGGAAGGATTAGCCAGCAGTCTCTAGCCATCTGTAAAAGCCAAATCAATAGTGCTTTGATTGCTTTCTGCTGCTATTTTGGTTTTTGTCTTCTCTCTAATGTCCAATTGTCCACTTTGTGGCTGAAAAATTATGACTGCAGCAAAACACCTCACAGTTTCTAAGATCGGACACATTAAAAGAGAGTACTTTTAAATTTGGAGGGGTGATTCTCTCTTTATTGATTTGATTAAACGTGGCAAGAGCATTACAGATGAGTATGATGAAGGGACTGGATAAGTTTATCTTCTCTACCTCTGTAAACAGCCTCTTGTCTCACTTTGACATGATAAAATCCTCATGACATGATAAAAAAAAAAAACCCTCCATGCTCTCAGTAAGTGCACTTTCATTCTACATTGCAGTCTATTGCACCTCAGAGACTGTGCTACTTGGTTTAGAAATTGAAGTGTTATCTTTGCTTACTGAGCTTTGACAATATGTTTAATAAACATGACAAGCATTTCACGAATTCCCTCATGGGAATTGGAAAGTAGTTTCAATTGCATATGAGCATGCAATTTTTTTTTACTGTTGATAATAATAGATTTCGAAATGGTGACAATTATGTCTAATTTGGTGTTTAAGTATTTGTTTTTATTCAGTTTGAGATAACCTGTAATTTTATAGTTGTCTTCATCAACATGAATAAAATAGATTAGAATAAACATTTCTAGCTTCATAAATGACAAGCATCTTCTGATCACTGTCTCCAGAGTCTTCGTAAAAGCTGTTTGACGATCTTTAACACATGAGTTTCAGAGCTTTTTCCAATTAGAGCAAAGCAGAGCAGGGCGCAGAAGGAAATATTGCAAACTAGAGGTAAATTTTCAGCTGGGGTGCTGCTTTGATGACAGGATTATTGTCTTGGAAAGGGATATTTAATAAGCTCTCCTAGTGACTGGGGACATCTACTGAGATTCGAAGGAGATAGGAGCACACTCAGAAGTGGAGGTCACTCTCATACTCAGCCTTGCTGTGGTTTAATAAGGAGTGTGAAGGGAGTAAAAGGTGAAAGGTGCACATCCATGAACTCTGTGGCATCTGTTGAGGATTGATGGGATCCGACAGTATATTTGGTGGCTGTGATGGTGTAAGGCTAGTGGAGCATATGACCTGGAAACAACACACGTTTCTTCTATTGAAAATAAAATGGCAGTTGCACCCCTTCCAGCCCATCTTTGGCCAGTTACACTCGCATACAGTGCTCATTTTCCTTCAGCCAGTCTGGCATGCACACAAACAGCCAATTTATAGACCAGCTGAGACAGATAGGCTGGCAAGGCAGTCAAGCTGCAAACGTTGATAAAAAGCTGGGGTGAAACAGGGTGACACCAGCAGAAGAACCTGGATGATAGGCCAGCATACAACATCTGGGTTAATCCATAGCATAGTCATCACTGTGTGACAAATGCTGCTTGACAGCAACAGATGACAGAATTTCTGCCACCAGCCTGTACTGATGGCTGATGCTTCTATCTAATTTTTCAAGGTGTTTATCTTATATGAAATGTTTTTAATATGTCATAATGAAAAATTATCCAGTCATATGAGTGTTTGATTTACATTACTAACTTCACTGAACAATGAATTCAGGCAAGTATAAATAGCCTGAAGCCATGTACACAATCCATCCTTTTAGTTGCTATATCAGCTGATTTTTTCTGATACATGTTTCCCTTACATCAAATACTGATTGTTACATAATCTGATGACCCCAATTAAAGTGATTAGGCTGAAAACATATCTAACTATAAAGTTATGATGTACTACAAGTATTAGTGGAGTTTTGGCCGACATGTGAGTGTGTGCTTTTTTCCTCTTTTTCCCTTTACACGTTTTTGGAATTTTTTGTTGTCTAATCCAATGCAATGATTACATTGTGTATAAAACACAAGTACATCATAGAATAGCCTTGCATTTATATATCTGATCATTTGCAGAACCACAGGATTTCAGGATGAGAAATGATTTTGAGATAAAGTTCTCAATCTGGGTAAGACATATGCCTGAGGAAGACTCATGTTTGAAGTGGAAAAGGTTAGCCCTGGAGGTACAGTAAAGAATATTTCATGTAGGAACTAAAAAGACTTATATTTTGTATTAATTATGAGGGGTTTATGTATGAAGACAGAGGTGAAAGATGGGGATAAAATCCTCCTTGCATATGATTTCACATAAAACTTCCAAAAAACAATTGTGAGCTTTTTAAAATGCGACAAAATCCTAAACATATATATGTATATATATATATATATATATATATATATATAAAATCAGCAGAAACATTGGTGATAAGTGAGGGTGTCCCAACAAATTTTAGGTTCTTATTAAAGTTATCAATTAAAAATATGCTCCAAAGAATCCTGAATTCAAGCAGACAGAAGGACAGTGGACAAATGTTCTCTGGCCCAAACAGTCCATATTTCAGCTGCTTATGAGAAAGAGGGTGTTGGTACATACAGTTGTGTGAAAAAGTGTTTGCCCCCTTCCTGAATTCTTACTTCGTACTGAGAGACGAAAATAACACAAGTCAACACAAAATGCAGTTTTTAAATGCAGTGGGAATCCAAACCCACATGGCCCTGTGTGAAAAAGTAATTGCCCCCTAAACCTAATAACTGGTTGGGCCACCCTTAGCAGCAACAACTGCAATCAAGCGTTTGTGGTAACTGGCAATGAGTCTTCTACAGCGCTGGGGAGGAATTTTGTTCCACTCATCTTTGCAGAATTGTTGTAATTCAGCCACATTGGAGGGTTTTCTGGCATGAACCGCCTTTTTAAGGTCATGCCACAGCATCTCAATCAGATTCAGGTCGGTACTTTGACTCGGCCACTCCAAAGTCTTCATTTTGTTTTTCTTAAGCCATTCAGAGGTGGACTTGCTGGCGTGTTTTGGATCATTGTCCTGCTGCAGAACCCAAGTGTGCTTCAGCTTGAGGTCATGAACAGATGGCCGGACATTCTCCTTCAGGATTTTTTGGTAGACAGCAGAATTCATGGTTCCATTTACCACAGCAAGTCTTCCAGGTCCTGAAGCAGCAAAACAACCCCGACCAACACACTACCCCTACCATAGTTTACTGTTGGTATGATGTTCCTTTTCTGAAATGCCGTGTTACTTTTACGCCAGATGTAATGGGACCTTCACCTTCCAAAAAGTTCAACTTTTGTCTCGTCAGTCCACAGAGTATTTTCCCAAAAGTCTTGGGGATCATCAAGATGCTTTCTGGCAAAAATGAGACGAGCCTTTATGTTCCTTTTGCTCAGCAGTGGTTTTGGTCTTGGAACTCTGCCATGCAGCCATTTTTGCCCCCCAGTCTCTTTCTTATGGTGGAGTCATGAACACTGGCCTTATTTGAAGCAAGTGAGGCCTGCAGTTCTTGGATGTTGTTCTGGGCTCTTTTGTGACCTCTTGGATGAGTCGTTGCTGTGCTTAGGGTTATTTTGATCGGCCGGTCACTCCTGGGAAAGTTCACCACTGTTCCATGTTTTCGCCATTTGTGGATAATGGCTCTCACTGTGGTTTGCTGGAGTCCCAAAGCTTTAGAAATGGCTTTGGAACCTTTTACAGACTGATAGATCTCAGTTACTTTGTTTCTCATTTTTTTCCTGAATTTCTTTGGATCGCAGCATGATGTCTAGCTTTTGAGGATCTTTTGGTCTACTTAAATTCGTCAGGCAGGTCCTATTTATGTGATTTCTTGATTGAGAACAGGTGTGGCAGTAATCAGGCCTAGATGTGGATAGAGAAATTGAACTCAGCTTTCCAAAGATGTGATAAACCACAGTTAATTTTTTAACAGGGGGCAATTACTTTTTCACACAGGGCTGTGGAGGTTTGGATTTTATTCTGCCTTACTAATAAAAATCTTCATTCAAAAACTGCATTTTGTGTTTACTTGAGTTATCTTTATATTTAAATTTGTTTGATGATCTGAAACATTTAAGTGTGACAAACATGCAAAAAAGTAAGAAATCAGGACAGAATATATCTACTGTATACCGTTTTGGGTTGTGATCAGTAATGCAAACACCGGTCTCTATGATGGCATGGACATGCACCAATGCCCATGGCAATTTATAACAGGATCCATCCATCCATCCACACTGTAAATTGCATTTTGGAATGCATCTTCTACATCCACTTAGCTCAATGCAGAGTCACATAGGATTGAAGCCTGTCCCAGCAGCTACTAGGCAGGGTACACCCAGACAGATCACCAGTCCATAGCAACTTTTAACAGCATTACCTCATAAACACAGTACTGTATGTGCTGTGCTGCAGAGCAGCTCAAAATTTATATTTAGTAAGAATAGATGCAGTCACTCTTTCCTAATGGAGTTAATTGTTCAGAAAAAAATTCTAATTGTTTTCTGATTATTCTTTCAAACTACACTCGAGAACAATGCCAGTAGAGAACCTAAACTGTTTTTTTTTTTTGCTAAATAAAAACTACCAACAAAATTGAAATGACTAAAAGTAACTTTTTCAGAAATTGTGTCTAAACACCTGAAAACCTGCCCATAAAATTACCAAAGCCCAAATTAGTCCTCTTAGTTAAGAACCTTGCTTCCAATCTAATCATAACACACCAGATGTGAAAATTTTAAAAAGTATTTAAAATGCTTAAATCTGACTCCACCTGGAAAAAAAGTTATGTTGGCCAGTTGATGAGGTATCTCCATCACACGAGTCGCTCTGCTTCCGGGTGAGTGGCGGACCGCCCTGGCCATTGTTAGGCACGGAAATGTCGATGTTGCTCTTACTCAGCCTCTTGCTGGAACTCAGACTTGGGCTGGACTGCCCCAGCAGGCCAGAGTTATCCTGGGAGGAAAGAGGATACATGTATAACTTGCAATAAAACCCTCAGTCACGACTCTGACTGCCAGGAAATCATATAATATAATGGGAGTTTTGATGCATATTCCCAGGTGAACTGTTGAGTGTGGGAGGGAGAAAATGTCTCACTGCAAGAGTGAATGTTTTAGCTGTGAGTGGATCCAAATAACAGAGAGAGAGAAAACAAGGAGAAATGAGGATAATGCAACATTTAACAGGGGTGAAAAAGGCATGAAAAAACAAGCTGGTTTGGGATGGCAGTTCTGCACAAATGGTACAATAAATATACTAAATGAGAACAATTCTGAATCGTAAGAAAATACTTAAGATGATGTTCAGGAAGATCGAGATCACATTAAAACAAGATGTTCAAAATCAGCTGTCACCATGACTTCTTTTTTGTACATTTGTGAAAGATGCTTTATAATATTCTAGTATCAAAAGCATTCTCAATGAAGTAAAGCGATGCAAGTAAGCTGTAGCTATAACATATAAAGAACTGACAGAAAATAGGTAGCCTATTGAAGCGTTGGATTTTATCTGTGGGAGTCACATTTAGTTCCCAAGAAGCACAATGTTGTGCCAAGGACATTGCTGTTTGTGTGCATGTTCTCTCTTGCAGCAATTAACATCACGTATAAATACAAGCTATAACTCAGGCATGTTATATTGGAACACCACTGAACTGTTCTCTCAGTGGCTTCTCTAAACCCCCACACAGCCCAGTGTGCCATCATTGTGTTATCTCTAAAACATCGAGCTCCTACCTTCAGGCTCTCGGTGCTGTTGTTCCTGCTGCTGTTGTTGGGGCTGGTAGGCCTTGGGTGGTTGCTGAAGCACAGAGCGTCGAAGCACAGCACTCCACCCACGCAGTCGCCCATCAGGCAAACCTGCTCGGAAAACAGACTGTTTCAACATTCTCTTCATGTGGTGCCTTCAGTCTGTGACAGTCTCCACAGGAGGACATTTTGAGGTGTGTATGAACATATTTTACTGGGATGAAAAAGCACTACGATCATTGCGTTCTAATTCCAGTGTATATTACATAGTTCATCTTATACTAACTTTAAAAGGCTCTTCTTCTATTTGAAAAAATATTTTGCAAATGCAGAAAAGAAACAAGAAATCTGTAATCAAAAAAATAAAAAAGAAAATAACATGATCTTCTTTTCTTACCCTGCATTGTATTTTCCTGGAGCTGTTTAACAACCCCATTTCTTTGTGCATTGCATTGTATGAAAAATTTTAAAGAAAAATCACACAGGTTTTTAATGAAATGTATATTATGTTCAGACTAATTATAGTAATCAGGTGGGAAAGGAACAACTGTACATCAGTTTCTAAGCTGTAATTCTGAGTCAAGTATATTGGGAATTTCTAACAACTACAGTCCACAAATCTTTAGTGGGTTTCAGCAGGATGATGATGAAATAGCTGCAAAGCTGTAAAAGCTGGCAGACACATTCATAATAAATGAAATCCATTTGACATTCCTCAAAGCCCCTTTGTTTATCCTCACGTAGAGTTTGTTAGAAAACTACAGTACTGTTGTGTATTAACTTTTGTGAAGCTTAAATCCAGAAAGAAATTCAATCTGCAAGTCATGCCTATCCAATTTTCCTTATTTTAACATGAGCTACTTTATACAACACAAATCCTAAGACAAAATCTCTGATACACTAAAGCAAGTGTTTTCTATGTGTAAACTTTTTTAGATATACTACTGACTGTTGGTGGGCATGATTTGACCAATCATTGAACCCATGTTATTTGTCTAGTGTCCTCTGCTGACACAGCATGAACACATCATTAGTGCTCTGCTTTTTTTCTGAGAATCCTAATTTTTTTCCCTACGTTTTTGCTGCAAGTGTACATCCACATAGCCTGATTATAGTTGGCTTATAGAGTTAAAGTTTTCCAGTAAAAATCTAATCCATTTCTCAAATATTTTCAGGTAACATCTTAGTAATGTAAAGTGTTGAGATGTTTGTTTACAGAGCTGATTACAATTCAGGTAATTACAAATTCACTAATCTGTAGGGAAAAGGGGGATTAGAACACTTTCAATGAGAAAATGAAACAATAGACACTAGAGGAGGAAGCAGGGAAATGCTTTCTGCACACAACACTGAGCCAATGAAAACGAGATATATCAGAGTAATTACTGTCATTAAAGGGGACCATTGCCTATTCCACTGACTGACTGGCTGATCAAACTCGTATTGACCAGCGGTTCCTAATCATGTGCCATCAACATCTGAGAAATACATCTTAGCAACAACAATCACTGAACTGCAGTTGTTGTCCAAACACATACACTTATTCAGCAGAGCTGTTGTCCTGGCTGAGCTTAAAATCTCCTGGGTTAAACTGGTGGGTTACAAAAGGAATAACTAATTTCTGGGTCATTTCAACCCTGACATTTGGGTTGTTGTTTTTGACCCAACTTCTGGGTTGAATACTTGACCCAACTTATGGGTTAACAACCCAGCATTGTAATCAATATAACCCAACTTCTGGGTTAAAACAACCAAACATTGTAGTCAATATACAGTAACTCAACTTTTGGGTCAAATATTCAACCCCAAAGTTGTGGGAAAAAAATAACCCAATTTTCTGGTATGTAGAAGTAACCCAGAAATTAGTTGGACCCTTTTAAACCCAGCAGCTGGGTCAAAAATAACCCATAATGGGTTATTTTTAATAAGGAATTTTTAATGTGTATGATTACATTTACAAGCTTGATAAAGAGGTTTTACCTTTCAGTGGCAAAACCTAATATAAATTCACCTCCAACATGACAAGTCTCCCTGTTTATTACCTCATTAGAAAGTACACCCCGTTACCAAGAGTATAAAGTTATAATGTACTACAGAGAGAAATGTGGCCATTTTGATGTGAGTAGCTCCCACAGTTTCATGGGTTACACAACCCACTCATGAGCAATCTTTACTGACCAAAGCCCATTATTAAGTGATTTGAGACTCATATGATGGAGTGCTCTTCTCTCACTTCCTCTCAAAGGAGACAGAGACACAACTGACCTGCCCTGTAAATCCCTGGCCATCTTCTGACTGCAGGAAACTTCGATACACCTGGTTGGCCCGGTCGATTACGGTCGCCACGGCATCCTGGTAGCGTGGAGACACGATGGCGAGAAGTGGGAGAGCAGCTAGAGGTAGGTGGTCCACGCTGCTGGACACACAGCTCTCATCATAGCTGTATGGGTTCAGACTGGAAAGGAAAAAAAGGAGGGATGTCAAGAGAAACGATGGATGAAGAAGCACTCATTTCAACATATCTATAAAAATACCATCTGTGTGCTGATTTTTTTCTTTTTGTATTGTGCAAATTATTGATTGCTAATCAAGTCAAAGCAAGCAAAGGTTAGGCACATTTTGTGATGTCTAATATCAAACTCAACAACAGAAGTGTTCCTCTTTGGTAACGCATCCCTTTGACTTCCCTACATCTATTAATGTAGGGTTCATGAGGCACTTTAGCTGATTTGATGCTAGGTTCCCGCAAAGCTGTGGGTGTGGGTGTGTGCATGAGTGTTTGTGTGTGTATGCATACAGTCAAGGTACTGAAAAGAACAATGTTATCTCAAGGACTTATACACAAACAAGCATGAGTTCAGCATCAAGCATCAGTGTCTTTACTGATGTTTAGACATTAATGGATTAGTGTGTGCCTGCAGTGCACATACAGATCAAGCAAGACACTTCCTGTGACAGCGTGAGGCAACAGTAAAAGATGGCATTGCCCTGCACTGTCTCCTTGAGCAGCTGCCATCCATCAGATGCTCTGATTCCAGGAAGAAGCAACAACATATGTCAGTACAGAAGGACGCAACAGAATACAGACTGGAGTTTTTTGGAAGCAGGAACAAATATCAATAGATGTATAAATAATATATTAAATAATTTAGAGTTATGCCAGTATAAAGTGTTCAGATGACAAGTTATAACTTTTTCTGCTTGATAATAACATAATGTTGATGTTATGTGAAATAATTTTTTTTTTTTTCTCTCTTTTAGAAAATATAAAACTGTCGTTTCACTTCAGTTTTTAGTGAGTTTAGGCTGATTTTTGTAGTATGTCCTTTATACTGATATGTTACCTATTACCATTTCAAATCAGTTTGTCTTTTTATCTCTCTTGTGATCTGACTGATTGCTGGCAGGTTTGATTAGAGAATGTAAAAATATGTGTTGGGTGCCAAGACGAGTACTGTCTGGTGAAGCTCTCCTATTAACTTTATTTGCAGCTGTAGTTGCCAAGAAGATGTCCTGAATTTAAGAGAGAGGCCAAACTGGTGACAAGAAGGGAGAAGTGGAATTGAATACAAGCTGCGGAAACTACACACTCAAGTGGCAGCTCTGACTCACACTGAAACAAATGATTCTCTGTTGTTAAAGTTCCTCAAATCTAACATGTAGCTTCTACTTAAATAAAATATGTTAATAAGAAGTACATAATTATTTTATGTACGTTTTACTTAAAACTTTACAAATCAGTTTTTTCCTAATTAATTCATGTTGAGGTAACATGAAGGAATCAAGTTCAAATAATTGGTGGACATTCAGTGTTGTTTTCAAACGCTGTTGCAAGATTACAATGCTTTTTCAACATTAAGCAATCGAGTTGTTTAAACTAAATATCCTTAGTTTACTTTAACAAGATGTATTGGGGTTAATCAAACTCATCCTCTCATTTTCTATGTAAAATGTGCTGCTGAGCTACAGGCCAAACAGATTTTAAGGTTGAAACTTAATTCAATGTGAAGAGAAGTTTTTTTTTAATTATCCAATTATATATCATCAATAATTACATGTAAATAAATGCATTCTTTTCCATCAGTGCTGATAAAAAAATATGGCAACTTAACAATAAAGCCATAGTTAGAAGGACAGTAGACAATAACTACAGCCACTAAACTGCAACCAACAACAACAACATACCTCTGAGTCTTGACTTATATTGATAAATATTTATATCAATAAAACTTACATACAATTAAGGGAAATGTTGACTGTAAAATGAAAATAGAAAACATAAAAATGAAATGAGTCATAACATTGTTCCTTTTTTAAAGTCCTACTTTTTCAAGTTAATATTGTAATGGATGTTGTGATTAGTGCTGGTAAATGGGCTTATTTACATATTTCCCATCATGCATTATGGCACCCTGTGTTATTTTCTGCACCATGAATTAAATGTCCATTTAATCCCATGAGTCTCTCCCATTCTGTTTGTCACACATGCAGGTATTAGCCACACAAATTCCACTCTTAGTAGGATCATGTGAGATAGGCTGTACAGTCTATCTCACATACAGCAATCAGTGTGTCAATCTTACATATTTGAATGACAAAAGTCGAGAGTAGAAAGTTCAGAAAGGGGCAGATTCTATCAGGAAATGTTGGTGGGGGATATTGGGTGGGGCTGGATGTCCAGCTCCTCCCATATGGTCATTTTGATTGGATCATTCTAGTGCCCCCCAACCCATATGTCTTTTTTAACTTATTTTTAATGAGTTTAGATAGCACAATAATCTGAAGTTAATTTTACCCAAACATATTTAGTTTAATCAATTTTAACCTAAAGTGTTAGTGTAAATCAAACTAATTTAAAATGAGTTCAACAGACACAAGTCAATTTAATTTGGTAAAACTGGAAAGAAATTTTATTATTTTACTTAAATCTACTCATATTAAATGTCATTGTATTGTCTGTAGCTGTACTGTTGCACAGCATTGTGTGACAATAAATCTATAGTTTACCAAGTGTGTATCATTAAATTTGCAGAGCAAACAGTTAGGAGATAAAAACAATGAAATGGTGAGGAGATGGTGACTTTCCAAAACACTTATTTTTGAAACCACAAGAGTTGCACACTGTTTGTAGTAAGATAAAAAGTAAATTCAAACTAGACATTTATTTAACCTCGCCTGTGTCTCGCCACATCTTGCATTGGCCGTCCATAACTTCTGCAGCTTCATACACATTTGTTGCAACTGCGGACAAAATCATGTCTCGCTCTGCAACAGTGGCCTTGTTTATATGCACAGCAACATTCAAATAATTACCTCAATCTAAAAAAGCAATCCTCCAAATTTGTAGAAAGATTACATTTTTAAATGTGGCCAAAATGTTGCAGCAGCATCGGAGTGGTATTGTGGGTATGAGTCAGTACCACAGACACAGCACATGTAAAATGGAATATAAATGTACCGTAAAACACCATAATTGGAATATTGTCTTTATTAGAATAATGTCAATACGAAATTAAAGTGTGTGTAAAAGTAACCTGTCCAGCTCATCCTATCAACGGATTGTAGAAAACAGTGGTGCTCTGTCTTGCACAGATAAGATATATTAAACTTTTAATACAGTCAAGAGTAGTTAACTGGGAAAATTTGTTATTGTTGGTTATCTTTTTCATGAAAGTTTCTGATGGTAAACAAATATGACATCACCAGCCTAACACAGTGGGAGAACAAGCTTTATACTGTAGCTTACAATGACCAATGCTTTCCACTTCCACTTCCACCCTGCACCTTCCAGTTATATTTACACATTAGTGTGCACTTTAGTAACTGTATTTACATAAAACTACCTCCTATAGATATCACTATTCATCTGAAGTAAGTTGCACTCTGTTAATTTCATTCAGATGAAGTTAATTCAGAATGTTCTAGAGAAATCTGTTCACTGAGTCTAGAGAGGTAATCTGAGTCTTCCGATAGTCTGAGTAATGAATATTTCCCAGCATACGGAAGATGTAATTATTTTCCTTAATGTGTTGTTTTGATTTATGTGCATGTCCAATAGCGTCACACAGATTGTAATGATTAGCACTAATCAAAAAGAGAAAAAACAAAACTTGATATATTTTCAGAGACACAGAAGGCTTGTGTGTCACTGTGTCACCATTTATGCCACATTGTTGGGACCATTTTCTGTATTTACTATCACCGTAGGATGTTTTGCCTTCGTGGGGACACTTTCCCAGTCCCCACGGATCCAAACCCCGTTTTGAGGGTCAAGATTAGGTTTTAGAGATTAAGCTACAATTAGATTTTGGTTGGGTTTAGGCAATCAGTTATGGGCATTAGGTTTAGGGTAAGGGGCTAGGGAATGCATTATGTCAATGGATATACCCTACGGGGATATAAAAACAAACGTGTGTGTGTGTGTGTGTGTGTGTGTGTGTGTGTGTGTGTGTGTGTGTGTGTGTGTGGTGATGTTGTTAATGGTGTAATGAAAATGCCAATATAACAGGTAACTATGCTTCTAGAGCCATGGCTGATTACTGCAGCAATGGCAAATTATTAGGCCTCAGGTTTTGAAAAATCTGTTGGGAAGAAAAGAAAAGCTTGTGTGATTGTTGTTCCTCCTGCATCACATTTAGCATCTGACTGCATTTAGCAGTCAGTCTCTGACATCTAAAGAAGATAAAACCACCTCCACAGTCCGCACTGTCACATCATCGTGACAGATCTGTATTGGAGGGCAGTTGTTTGCATCAGGCACTTGTGTAGATAGGAGTGAGGATGTTTGAGTGAACCTATTCTGCTTTAGAAAAATATGAAAAATCAAGCAGGTAACTTATCATCCCTTTGTATTTCTGCTTGTAAAAGTAAAATAAAAATGCACAGAGCATGACTAAGGTGAGAGCAGAGCACAGGCATCAGGGAATTAGAAAAACAAAGCCTGTCGACTCACCTCTGAGATGAATGGTGAGGAATTATAAGTAGCAAAGAGGACATAGTTAAAGTCAGAAAATCCCCTCCCAGTTAATGTCAGCATGAAAGAAGGATGAACCATGAGCTTAACTCAGCATGACATCTACATATCTGCATGATAGAGTATCACCCCTCTTTCCCAAAATTGCATGCAGCTTAAACACGAGACTGTTAGACTAATAGTTTGTTTTTTGTAGACATCAGAACCATCACAGTGCAAGTACTTTTTGTTTTGAATAATCAAGTCAAAAACATAAATTATGTGTATATATATATATATATATATATATATATATATAAAAGTTTTTCCTGCCTTTTAGAAAGATTGTGAATACTACATTTAGTAACTGACCAGAGAGACCCCAATCTTCAAAAATGACAAACATAAAACAGCATTTAGGACTGTTTCCAATAGCTGCTAACAGTGAATAACTGTCATCAGAGACAGTGGTGGCTTCTAAATAGAAAAGATAAAACGTATCACCTTTTCCAAATGTGAGAGAAAAAAGGTCTTCAATTCATTTATTTGTGTTACTGTACAATATTTTAATTATTTTATGTTAATGGACACTAGGAAGAGTAGAAAATTTGATGGACCACATTTGCGATGTCAGAAATCTTGCTCATTTTCTAGAATTTGGATCAAATATTTACATAAAAATAAAATAATTGAAGATGCTTTCATTCCTACTTAGATATTTCAGTCAATGTTTCTATTACACCTCTTGAAAATGCCCAGTAAAAAAAAAATTCTAAACAGGATTACTGCCACCTTGGCCTTTCTGTTTGCACCTAATACTAACTTTTTTTTATCCATTAGCCCACAACAGCCCGGGGCTGCTGCCACTTCCTGTGTGGTATTGTCCCTTGCCCTCTTGTGTGTGAGTTTAATAGCAGCCAAGTGTGCTGGTGTCACAGCAGAGTCCCAGCAGGTGCAACTAGTTCCATAATCAAGAGCTCTGCAAGAACTTAGCCCTGGTGTTTCCACTCTACTAGATTTCATGCTGTAGGCAAAGCTCAAAAATACAAAAATAAAGTAAATTAATAAATAAATGAGTAAATCTAGCTTTCTAACATGTGAATTTGCTGTTTTCTTTTTTTGTACATTCAGGGATTTGAGCTTTGAGCTCGACAAAGTGAGCATTGTGATGGTGCCATTGGAACCGAGAGAGACTATTTTCAGATCTTTTTTAAAAACTCCCGTCAGGAGGTGAAGACACCTGGGGTCTGTTGCACGAAGCAGGTTCAACAAACTCCGAGAGTAACTCTGAACTCTGAGTTGACCTACTCGGAGATTCGAAACTCTGAGTTTTCAGTCCCAAAACAGCTGATTTGAGTTGGTTTAATCAACTCAGGGTAGTTCAACCCGAGGTTTTAAACATGCTCTACCATGATGAAAAGCCAGCATCAATTGAGCACCGATTCGACGAGTCACCATGGCAACGTAGACGCAAAGGCAGGGCTGCGCTCGCCATTGAATGGAACTAACTTCTAAAGCCTCATATGGCAAGTTTGAACTGCTGCTGCTGCTGCTGCAAAAAAAAAAAAAAAAAAGAGTGACGGCCTGGGAGAACATTTAAGTTTAAATGTTGTCCTTTACAATCACAATGATGTTATAGAATAGAACTGTTTAATGGTAACGCGACAGTCTGAGACGCTGTTAGTATGATTCCAGCTTGTTTGTGTAGGTATCTACTTGGTCCAATGGTTTATGCATCTACATTTCACCTCAGAGGCTGGTGTTCAAATCCAGCTTTGTACTTTTATCGCAGCAATTTTATTTATTTAACTTGGGTGCGATCCCGTGGGGGGAAGCGCTTTTGTCAGTAGTATTAAGATGAAATATATCCGTCACATTTCTCAAATGCCCTACATCTCCAATTAAAGAAAAAAATTTGCGAAAAAAACGCAGGGCAATAAACAACAGCCTATCTGCTTTGAGGGGAAAGCGTATGGCAACATGAAAAACGTCACATCTGGGATTGAACCACAACTTTCTGTGTGACAGACGTTATCCTTGCCCATTTACCCAGAGATAGAGACAGCTTGATGGTCAAATAATCAGCACAAAGCATGTCGCTGAAACAGAAAGACAGGACCCCCAACTGTCATATACAGATATAAATGTACGGACAGATCAGCTTGTATGTAGATGAGTAACTGTGATGTGAAACTGTTACAACAGAAATGACACTGTCGGGAAATAAAAAAACTTCTATCCGTGGCATGATAACAATATCCGAATGTTTAACTCTCCGTAGAAATGCAGCATCTTCATCCATGAAATCCTTATCCAAAGAACACGTCTGTAACCTACCGATTTATTTTTTAACATGTTATATTTGAGACAGCAGCAGCCAAAACTCACCGCTGACTGAATGAATGAATGAGGAAATGTGGCTAAAAGTGGGGCGGAGACAGCGAGAAACTCAAGGTTTCTCCACACTAACCTGCTCCCGACCAGGTTAGTTTCAGAGAGTCTGTTACCATGGTAACTGACCGAGGGTTTAAGTTACCCCTCTTCGTGCAACAGGCTAGAGTTACTCCTCTTTCCCTGGGTTGAGTTACCTACCTTTGTGTTACGGAAAACTCAGAGTTTCCCGAATTTCAGGGTTAAAACCACTCAGGGTTTTCATTAAACCTGCTTCGTGCAACAGACCCCTGCTGATAACATTTATGCTTTCAGTCAGGGGTCTAAAATCACAATGCGAAGATTGTTAAAACCAGTGGATGAGCTCACCAAATCCACAAGTGAAACATTTAACTGCTGCCGAAGATTCTGAAATAGCCAGACTCAACTGTTGTGTGGGAACAAAACAGCCCATCAAAACTGCGTAACTAGTGAGGCTGCATCACTGATGCTTTCCTTGTTACCACAGCAACCCATGCAGGTGTGCTGGTGACGAGTGGAAACACAAGTTCCATCTGATTGCTTACAAATAACAGTTTATAAAGTCTTTTCATACGCTGAGATTTGAGGATGAATTCTTCTTTGCCTACAGCTTAAAAAAAAAAAAACTAAAGTATTCAATGTTTAATTTTTTTTTTTAAGATGCCCTTTTGCTCTGTGTCAGGATATTAGAGTGCTTGGAGGGGAGATAGGGTTTGTTTGGGGGGGGGTTATGATTCTAATATCAAAGCTTCATTAATGCTGGAATATTTCCCCTGTGATCTCTCTAAATCATGTTCTCTGTTTGGGTTGTTTCACTGCTTGTTATCTTCAACTGCCTTCAATGAACAAGGAGTAGCCAAGTGTCTTCCCTGTTTGCTCTGATGTAAGGCTGTGAGGAGAAAAACAGAACACCTCTTGAGAGGGTTGTTTGCCTCTGTAAAGTGCCCACTGGTGCATGAACTCTGCTTTCAAGGAGAGCTTTTGAAACAGACATTGCTGTTTTTAAGTTGCTTCCATACAGATTTGTGAGAGGATAGGAAACCTTTGTTATGTATTCTGTGCAACTGGAGCTGTACCTCACACAATTATTTGCATAGAATGATGTGAGAAATGCAGCTAAGGGACAAAGATGTCATTGTCTTCCTCAAGGAGAAAATGCAACAAAAACCCACAAGGTCACTTGGTAATTTAACCCACAGTAACTTGTTTATTAGCTTCTTGTTTATTGAGTTTTGGAGCTGTGAAGTGAGAAATCCCAATGTCCCAGTTAAGTGCCACTGAGGGTTTGATCCCAGCTTTGTAGTTGTTGGGGCTTGATCTTTTTAGAGTCTTGTTAACAGCTTTCCCCAAAATGCACCCTTCCTCAGCAAGACTTCCAAACAAAGGGCAAACAGAGGTAAATTAATATTGCAAACAAATTTACGTCTCTGAATGAGGCTCACAAGTCATCGGACAAGAATGGAGGTTCAACACCTGCTGCACTGTTCAACAAATGTCAGGTGAGACACTCATTATTTGCATTTCATAATTGCTTGATTATGCAAGCACTTGTTAGTCATTACCACAGAGCAGCCACTGTTTTGCATTAAAAGAGTGCATAAAAAATTTGTGTGCACCAGCCAGAATGATTTATTTGCTGTGGCACAAAACATACTCAAGGGCTGCAGCCTGCAGGTTGTACTGCACCAATTGTCCTAATTAATTTGATCCAATCATTACCATTTACAAACATGTTCTTTGGAAAGGCGGCTCCACCAAACCATCCAAATCCCATCTGCATTTAATGGCTATAATTAATGTTACAACTCTTAACTATAATTTCCTCTATGCACTTGGGATCAATGAAGTAGTGGGTGTGACATTTGGAAGACAATCTTAACAAAAAATAAAACACTGGCACAGACGGTGCTTTATGGTCTGGATTTTATGGAGCAGCCTGCTTGTAGTTTCAGATTCTTTAAATAAGAGCACATGTTAGTCAAAATGTGATCCAACACGACAGACACAAACCTGACCTAAATCAAGCAGTACAGAGAATAGTGGAGGGTTTAACTCTACTGTAGAAGAGAGGTGGACAATCCAGGTGCCATGAAGAAAAAACCCTCCCATGTATTTGGATCCGTATGTGCATTTAGAACAGGTGTTTTCACTAACAAGCTCAACTACCTGCAGAGGAGCTGCGCTAATTAAATTCAGCTGCTTTAGAGACTGGTCTGAAGAACTGCTGGACAGGAATTTTGGATCAGGAATTTCTGCCTCTGCTGTAGACACATATCAGCAAACCCCTTTGGTGAGAGCGAAGTGTCCAGGCCTTCATCATGATGAGTTTTCCCCTCATTATTTAAAAAAAAGATTAACAACCAAACAAACGGACAGAACAAAAACTCATAACTAAAATTGCAAGTATTTTCTTTAAATTGTGGTCTGACAAAAAGGAGCTGACGAGCACAGTGAGAACTTTTTGAGGTCTATGCCCATTGCTTTTTTCATGTTTCTATATTAAAATGCTATACAGTGTAGCTAAAGGGAACTTAAATAGCAAAAGAACATGCAGAAGGTATACTGAGCTTTGACTATAGCGCATGCCTTTGAACACACAGAGGCGCCTCATTTTCAGTTGCAAAAGTGTCAGTTAACCTCAGATCAGCTGTAAGGTTTAACCCTTTTGAAAGCCTTTAATATGTGATTAGCATGTTCATTTCTCCAGAGACCTGTCAGACACAAGGACATTTAAAGACAGTGTTATTATGATACAGTTTTCTATACTAGGACTAGATGTACTAAAGTCTTCCTTAAAGTTTCATGCTAATTCAATGATGAAGTGACCCATTAACAGCAGAAAGGAGAAGATAAAGCCAAGTGAGCCGATTAAACTTTGAATCAGCCTCATCTCATGCAGCATAACCTTGAGATTTAATCTATTACATTGCCTTGCCACCCTCTTGCCTTTCACCTTATAATGGCAAACTGAGAAACTCTGAAGTCTGTCAGATTTCTGCTTAATTGCTGCCCAGTTTCACAATGGCTAAGCTCAGCACTGCACAATTTTTTGTGCAATTAAAATGAACAGCGATAATATTCTGCAGTCGCTTTAATTTGAGAGAGGGTCTACAATAACTAGTGGCATGCCCCGAGCCACCACTGTCCACAATAATGAGCCCCCACCACACTGAACCAACGTCAGTCACTGTGGAGACAAACCAGTGGAATTTCTAAAGGGATTGTGTAAAATGACACCATCTCTGCTGAAAAATGCCATCCATTATACTTTCTCTCCTGCTGCTCAGAAGAAACTCTTAATAAATTTAATGTTTTCTTGTTTCAAACCGTGTCAGTGGTGGTTTGTTGGCTGCAGAAGAAATCAATTTGGGTTTTCTCCGTGTTGCGATTAATTGGACATGTTATGATGTAGTAATACACATTCAGTGCTTTTCCTGAAACTGTTTGTGTGTGGGATATAGTTTGTGAAACTGTTTACATATTCCAAACTTGTTTTTTTGACACCCAGGTCATTACCAGCTCTGCAAGGTGAGATCATTAGCAGACAGAGCTACTGTACTAATGAGCCCTTGGAGCCCCTCGGACCTTCTCCACATACACAGCATCAAGGACAAGACAAGCAGAAAAACATGCTCATTCTCTAAGGGAACCTCCTACAGCACATAGGGAATAATTAAGCAATGAGTCCAATGTGGTTCCTTTATGTGGAAGTTCGTCTTTGAAGCGCTAAGAGGTTTTACCACCTCCACTCCGAGGTGTGATTTTTCAGCTAAGCTGTTACCCAGAATGAGAGAAAATTATCTTCACTCTTTGCCTGGCTGCCTATTCCGCAGATGTTTATGTTGGCATTCACATAAATGAGTTTCCACACACCCACAAGTCCAACACTGTCATTGGAGCACATAACTGACAAAAGAGTAGTTGAATCAGTGTTGTGTGTTGATGGGTATGAATGAATTCCTACTGACTGCACATATTATGAGAACATGTTCAAGTTATGGTACCATGAGGGGAAAATGTAAAGATTTTATAGTCATTGAGCCAGCAAAGAAATTGGGACAAGAATTCTGGAGTGAAACAGAATATACTACAGATGTATAGGATGGCTGACTGACTGACTCATCATTGTGTACCAGTTTGTCCAGCAAAGAGCATAAATGGAAAATAGTTACCTGCATCAGAATTGTTGTTAATGTTATGCAAAAGTAGAAATGCAAGAAGAAAAAAAAAAAAGAAATGAAAAATCAAAGATGCAAAGAAAATAAAAGGAAATGATGTCTTATACAAGGGATATACTTTGGGAGTAATTTTTTTCCTTTAAAGGGACTAGAGGCAGGAATTTTAAAAAAAACCAAACATGCATGTCCATTTTTTTAATACTAATGGGTGATGAAGCGCTAAATACCAAAAATAACGTTTCCACCCACGTTTCTCTCTGTTGCCTTGAACAGGCTGTGTGCTGTAAAATGCGCTGCAATTCGGTGTGGAAATTTCCCGCACTGCCCTGTGGACGTGACGTCAAATGACGCTATCCGCAGTTTTGATACAGGAAGAAGACGGTCGCGGTAAATTCAAACACTGTAAGCGATAGTTATGGATTCTTCTGCCGTCAGCAAATGATCCATCAACTGAAAGACACTAAAAAGTGTAACTACGAAGAAAAAGCGTAGTAAACAACATTATAGCTTCAGTTTGTGCACGCTCCCGTAACAGCTTGGCTCATGGCTGCAGTTACCTGAAGCGCCAGTAGCGGCAGTCACGAGTTTTGTTTCTTAATCTTGCCTCAAGTCCCTTTAACAAAAAAAAAAAAAAAAAAAATCACAAAACTTTTTGGAATTTGAATCAGAGTCCATTTGCTCGGAAAGTCCGCTTCGTTTGGGCAAGTTGTGAATGCACAAACGGAGTCTGATCTGAAACAAACAAGCAGACTCGGTCCGCCTACAAACGCAGGTCTCGGTCCGTTTCAAGTGGACCAAATACAGGAAGTGGACTACAAATTGATTGGCATTGTGGATAAACGCTACGACAACAAATGTGTGTGGGACTGCAGTAACTATAAAGACGGCTCGTGGTCAAACATGGAGTGACAAGGAAGTAAAAGCTTTAATCGATATTTTGTCTGATGAAAGCATATCCCAGCTCCTCGTAAGTACGCACAAAAATAATGTTTTGTGGAGAAAACGGAAGTTGTGAGAACCTTCTTGTTCCTTGTACGTTTTGTCCTCGCCTACGGAGAATCCAAATGCAGCGCCACCTCTGGAGAGATTGGGAACAATATTCAAAAGGTTTGGCTCGTTTGCCTATGGTGCAACGTGAACGCGATCTTGGTCCGGATGTCCACCCTGATTTTCCTGTGGTGTGTACCTGCCTTCAGGCCAAATCCCCGTTTAAAAATAAAGAAGGAAGTGTCAGCTCTAGAAAAAAACCCAGCATAACAGCTGGAAACAAATTCATTAAATAAATTCATTTAACAATCATAAACCTGCTTCTACATTTAAACTGTTCCTTTAAACACACAAATCCATGCAACAGTGTATTTGTAACGTATTCAAATTTTTCTAAATGACCATTCTAAGTCTTTTGTGCCACAGTTTTTGCTTGTATACGAAAAAGTATTTCTGAAGGAAAATGTCATAAATGCTTTAATTGAAACTGTGTGTGGGTGTGTGTGTGTGTGTGTTTGAGTGTGTATATATGCATACAAGAAGAGAAAATCAAGACATGGTGCAGCAACTCCATCCTGCTTGGTCCAGTGGGAGCTTGTTGTTTTAAATATTTCATCTGTGGATGTGCTAGAGGCCAAGCACACGTCAAGCTGCTAAGCAGCCACACCATTCAAATCTCTTTACACTTGTCTTGTTTCCAGTCACCTCACCTCCCGCTAACATCAGTCACACACCAGACAGAAGCCTTAACTTGACTTCCAAATTGTCTGCGGCAGAGATTAGTGGCATTTCAGACAAAAACATCTCTAGCATATAATTGGAGTGCAGTGAAAACTAATTGATGCTGTCAGAGATAAAAACCAGTGGCCATTGGGACATGTGACACAAAATGTGGAATGGAATAATTAGTTACACATAAACAGCCAAGAAAGCAGAGTGAGAGTAAACCGGTGAGATGACATTTTTACGTCCTGTGTCACAAAAACATCCTTCAGCCACAAAAAGAATTACTGTACAGAGATGAGTTGTAATGACCAAATTAATTGGCCAAATTGATCACTCGCACATAGCTTCAGGATCAGATAAAAACTATAATAGAATTTAGCCATTCATTATGTACCCAAAGGAGGAGCCCTCTAACCATCAAAGACAACAGTATTCAAAAAGGTTAGAGTTTAATATTCCACATTCTTTCCAGGGCTGAGAAATCTCTTCACCTCATTTATTAACATTAAGCTGTTTGGGGACTTTTGGTCCATGCATTCTGTCAATTAACCTTCACCATTTTTGTCATCCCAGCAAAGCTGCTGGGGCTCACAGGCATGTGCTGTCATGCAAGTAAAACTACAGTACTAGTGCCTCTTTAAACAGTACCAGATTATATCTTTTGAGACTACTTAGGAAAAAGAATTATATCGAAAATGGAAGGAGAAAAATCACCTTATAGGCACTCAGCTGTTTTATTCATCTTAAGAGGATCGGCCAAGTGAAAATATAACTGAAAAGTATGGGTGGCAGGATACAATCCAGATACAACACTTCATCTTTGAGAAATATAATCACTGACTTGGTGACTGACTCCAATCATATTCATACAAGAAGGTCTCCATAATCTCACCCCCCTCACTAACACCCCCTACAGTACTTAACTGCTCAGCTTTGGTTATTGTGGGTTTAGCTCAGATTGGCATGTGTGTCAAGTGGGATTTGTTCCCATTATGGAGGACAGGTTGCTGCTTGGAATCTGGAAGGGCTCCATCAAAGAGAAGAGCCTTTCAAATTCACATACTGTACTTGAATTCCCATTGGCTGTAAATGACCATCTAACTTCCTGACAGAGCAGGTATTAAAAAAAAAACTAATAAATATATTTCCAAAACTACTTGACCCTTATCATAGTTTTAACTTCCATGGACATTTACATCCTACGTGATGGTGTCATCATATTTCTGATGATCTTATTCTTCTTTTGATTGCTCACTCACAGATCTTTCGTGCATACATCCTCATATTCAAAAGTCGCTCCTAACAGTTGTGGGATGCATGACAGATGGACTAGATCTGCTTTGATGTAGAAAAAAAATGCTACTAATTTCCAATATCTCTTCCCTGTTCTGTTTTTGCTGAGCTGGTGCTGTAAGAATTATCACGATGCTAGGAGTGGACTTCGTTTCAACTGAAGCTCTTTTTAAATCTACAAATATTATTCAAAGAAAACAATGAAGTGGAGTAAGACAAGCATGTTCTGCCTTCTATTACCGAGGGGCAGGATGGCTACCTGAACAAGGATTTTGAAAAAGCACAGTTGAAATAATTTAACTGAGCATTTCATTGTTGCAGAGTTCAGGGACCCTGCGGATGAGATCCGTGTCTCAAACTCCATAAAAGTACGGCTAACGTTACGGGCTATTGTTTAGTTAGAGTGCAGCAAAGAGGAAGGGGGAATGGAGTAACACGTGAGACTTGTGTTGTTTCAAATTTTAAGGCTAAGTTTTCTTTCTTCTTAATGCTAAACGCTATGGGCTGCAGCTTTAATAAAGTGTGGTATTTATACCGGCAGATTTTTTTTTACAGATTGCTCTCCATGTCCTGAAAGAAAATTACAATAGCTCAGGGGAAAAAAACTGATGCTCAAGCATGTACTTTTTCCTTTTACAAGAAGCTGTGTTAACTCAACAACCATCAATTTCTTTTCTTAACTGAGACATTCCCACAACGCAGATAGTCCTCAGACTCATATTTTTCCTTAAACAACATCCCATATTGTCAAAGTTCATAAAAAAAAAAGAAGGAAAGAAAAAACCTTTAAGGTGTGCTCCAGTTCTCCAGTTGTGTAAAACATCCAGATGGTAAATGGGATGATCTGAAAACAACTTTACATCATATTTCAGTCTGTTGAACAGGTGATGTGATAAAAGATTCTCTTAAGCATATACCGTAATGGGTGTCATCTCCAGAAAATGTTCATTTGATCTCAATATTCAGAGATGAATGCTGTTTCTAATAAACTGATCATACGCCAGAGTACGACCTACCTCTCTTGTGTGTTTATATAACTGCATGCGGATCTCATTAAGACATAATACTTAAGCTGCTGTAAAGATCAGCGTCAAAGATTGCATGTCTGCAGGTGGCTTGTATTGGTGAGAGGTTTGTTTTGGCAGCATGAGACAGACTAAACACCGCCCTCGCCTGCCAAAATGGTAAGAGGAGGAAACCTTGTTATACCACTAGGAGCCTGCTCTTCACACTGTCCTCCCTTTGGTCTGTAAAATTTTAACTGAGGCTGAGCTGTTTATCACAGCTGGCTCCAGACACATTGTTTAGGTTGTTCTCTCATTCTGGTTGCAAAAGGCTGATCTGACAGCTTGTATTCTCGAATAAAATTTGCCTTTAAACAAACAACCAAAAACAAAAAACACCTGTAACACACAAGAGTAGCTCGTGAAATATGGTGGAAATCTGCTGAAGGCAATACAGTCGCACATGATTCACAGTTTTATCGGATATCAAATGATTCAGGAAACCATTGTCCTGGCATCCTTTTATGTTATTGTTTACTTATATACAATCAAAAGACCTCTGGATGTTATCCAGGTATGACACACCTGAAATGTCAAGCATAAATCCAGTCAGTGAAACGATGTTTTGGCAACAGCACTTACTTAGACACCAAGGAGAAGGCTTCAGCACATACGGCTGGACATGGCACCAGCTTGATCATCACATGCTCGGCTGCAGCCTGAAAATGCGCCCGTGTAACCTTCTCTAGAACTGAGGCAAGAGTGGCCACGTCACCGGCCTTTGTGCTGGGGTCTCCACCTGCTGTGTCCAAGATGTTTCCTCCGTGCACCACGAGCAGCAGCACATGGGTCTTACATTTTCGCTACAACAAGAAAAAGATTGAAAAGGAGATACTTAAAAGCAGAGACTCAAAAGGAAAAGAGAGAAGAAAAAAAAGCAGCATTTTTGTGACAATGGGCGCTGTATAGGAGGACACCAGGCTCCTACCTCTGCATCTTCCAGCCCTTCAATGCTGCTCTGAGGGGGACAGCGTGGACCTCTCAGCTGGTACAGGCCCTCTGCATTAGATGGGTAAAAAGTATAGAAACAGAAGATGGCAGAAAAAAGGGAAAGATGCTGAAAGACTGGGTCACTGCAGGAGCTTTATCACTCAGACACACCAAAAAGGAAAGCATAAATGGATATCGATCGGTGAATATGGTCAATATTACTAATGCCTCTTCATCTCTCTTCATTCCAGCTCCAAACTGTGTGATGGCTTTATGTACCCTCAGGCTAAAAATGGAATAACCATGAGATTCAGTCAGTGCTGGCAGTAAACAGCAAGACCATGACTGTTTCTGTGCCGCGACATCTATAGACTTCACATGTAATTAGATTTTGGCTTTTCTGATGCAGAAAAAAAATATTTTATACAGAGAAGAGATTTTCTTTCATGACATCTAAAGAGTGTCTCCTTCTCTGTGTGGTGCAGCATTTCACGGGAACCTGGCCAAACTCATTAGCCTCTCAGGAGGCCTTTGCATGCTGTGTCATCCTATTCCTGAGCTCTCTCTCATCTCCCTTTCTATTTTCTTTCTTCAGGCTTAAGACAGGGCTCTGTGCTCTTGCTGGCTCGTTGTTTATTTGGCCTCCTCGTCTGGGACTGACTGTCACAGGAGGCTCTCACAGACTCGTTCGCTGTCGGCTCCCTTCTACTCCATTCCCACCCCACAGCCCGCCCCCAACCGCTGGCTTGTCTAGAACAGAACAGCTCACACAAGGGACTCAGCACACTGTACTATTTTTGGTTTTCAAGATAACAGGAAATCAATGAAGGGAAATTCTTTTCTTTTTCTTTTGTTTTTTGTTGCAATACTCCAGGGAGATGAAGTTTAGCCAAAAACCACAAAGTATTTTTGTGAGCAAACATGGCTGCGGAGGAAAAATAATCTGACAGCACGCAGAAAATCTCACATGACCAACATAAGCAGCTGTGCACTTTCTATACATCAAATGCTGCGTGACACTTGATGCAAGTCATAAGGAGGTCTTATGCTTAAAGGGACTAGAGGCAGGAATTAAAAAAAAAACCAACATGCATGTCCAGTTTTTTAATGCTAATGGGTGATGAAGCGCTAAATACCAAAAATAACGTTTCCACCCACATCTCTCTCTGTTGCCTTGAACATAGGGCTGGATGATAATTCAATATCAATATATATTGATCGATAAAGGTTTTTTTCAATAAAAAAAAAGTGGGTCAATAAAAGTTTAATATAGAAGCACAGTTTTCTGTAGCTTATCAGGTAGCATGATACTACAGTCACTCCTTCCGCCAAACCAATCACAAACGCAGACCCAGGCAAAGGCTGAATTGGAATTCAGTGTTATGCCCCTTTCAGGGGGGGGGGGATAAATAAAGATATCAATCAATACAGATTTTTTTTTTTATCGATAATCTTTTTTCTATACCGTCCACCCCTAAAATCTGGGTGGGGAATTGCTTTAATCAAAAAATCTAAACCCAAGGCTTTTAACATTTAGTAGAACACAATGCAGAAGTAATTCCTGTTTTTTATTTATCCAAATTGGACCCTTTTGTGGATTTAGTACAGTGTTACAAAAAAATCTTGAAACTTCTTACTTAAAGGTGTCATAACCTAGTGTTTTACGTGCACAATCCTTCTTAAATTATCTTCAAATGATTTTTTAATCATAGTTGGGTGGGAGGAAAATTTAATGAGCTCATTTTTACCTCTCTTTATCCTCAACTTTTGTTTGTCGCGGGAATACGCACGAGAATTAGACCTGTCTGTAAACATGTTCACGAGGCAAGAGTCAAAGCCAAAACAAAGTTTTATCAGGACAGACCAAGTGAAGGAAATGATGTCCCAACACAGAAAAACGTGATAAAAACGTAACGGTACGGTTGATAGAGAGAATCCGCAGAGTAAAAGGGCTGGACTCTGATGAATATAAGGAGCGGACGTCTGACGTGAAGTTAACCAAACAGCAAAAAATGTGTTCACTTTTGTAGCTACTTTAGCAGCTTGTCCGTTCGTCTACCATCGTTTACTGCCCTCTACACAAAAGATAATAAGTTACCCAAGCAGCAACTTCACATCTTCACTGAATAACTATAATCCACTGGTCCCTGGTCCATTAATTTACTGTTACAGCACTGCTGAATTTCTGCCGAAACAGCACAGCATGTCGTTTTTTTTTTTTATTTCCTCGAAGTCAACGTCACATCATCATCATCCTCTTTGACAAAGCTGGTCATTAATCGGCATTAATCCGCAGCAGGTAATCAGCTGATTTCAGGTGGTGCTAAAGAGGCTAGCTTAGCAGCTAGCAGCCTCTGAAGTTCACTCATCCGCGTCTGAAAAACCAAATTGCGTACTGTGGAGAGCGCGCTCTTGTGGACGATTCTGGTGAGAAGAGAGAGCCCGCATTCAAAGACGAAGCCACTGTCACTCTCTGGAGTTTCTGGCACATTTTAACTGAGGTCCTGTTCCAATACACATGTTTTAACATGAAAAAGTGGAATATCTGGGTGATGACTCCTTTAAGTAATCTTATAACAGTAGCCAAAAGATACTATAAGATAAGGGTGAGACAGTTAGATAAATCTGAGTTTGAGCACAGGTAGCTATAATGGCACAAACCCCTGAAAGGTGTGAGTGACATGAAACACAACCAATAAATTGGAGAAGTTCCTTATATCACAACTACAGTAGATTACAATGTATACCAGCTTCAAAATAAGAGCAATTATTATTGTATGCTATTTTCTTTTTCCCTTTTTTCCCCTGACATTGATATCTACAGTATGCATAGTGTGATCTTCCTACTGTATCTTTTATGTATGGTAATTTAGTGTTGCTTTTTTTTTTTTTCTTCTTCTTCTTCTTCTTCTTTTAAGGGACTCCAGCAAGATTAGCGGCCATCAAATGGGTAACTAATGGGGATCCCAATAAAAACAAATAAACAAAACACAAATAAACCAAGATAAATAAATAGAATTATTTTGGAGCAGTGTCTCAAAGTGGAGAACTGATAGGTTTTATTACAAGCTCACAGACTGTATTTCCCATGATTGACTGAAATGATTCATTTTTCTAAGGGGTAAAAAAGAAAATCCTGCAGTATCCAATATAATCTAGGCTCATCGTGACAACTATATTTTCCTTAATGACATATTATCCCCTAAAATGTCACAAATATTATTTTATTCATGCACTTGTGTTAACATTTTATGCCACTTATATAATGATTATATGATAAGTGATTATAAATGTACAGTCTTTTGAATTATAATGCAGTTTTACTATCACAAACCATGCAGACAGATCGCCTTGATCCTCCCACCATTGTGGAACAAGGTAAATCTGGCATCATCATTCTCAAATCTGGATGACAGGGCCTTTTCGGTTGTTGGCCCTACAGTTGGCACCGGTCAGACTCCAGTTTGGTTCTTTTTGTCTCACAAGACAAAACTTTTCTTCTTTATCTTCTTCTTCTTTATTAATCCAGCCTGATCTGTTACCACGATGACAATGGCCAGACATACCTGGATAAATGAGCTTTTCCAGTATTGAAAGACAGGAAACAAAAGAATACTACTAATTCAGGAAATAATGGGGCTGTGCATATAGCCAGTAATCTGACCCTATTACTCACACTGCCTTCAACATGGTTAAGTATTGAGAAGTTAAAGGTAGAGTCTGAAGTTTCCCCCCCTGAAAATAAATGTTAGACTTGTGCAAGTGAAATCCGTCTCAATCCTCTAAAGTGCTCAATCCTCCGACTCTACCTTTAAAGTGCCAGTGGCATGAAATTCCCGGCAACTTTTGGTCCCTTTTTAGTCAGACTCTAAGTAGCTCAATACTGTATGAAAGTATCGTTCGCTGTAACTCATCCTTGTCATAGAATAGTAGTTAGCACTACTGTTCGCACTGCCATACAATGACCGAGGTTCGGTGGGCGGGACCAGAAGGCACGCTTGCTTCTGTTGTCATGGTGCTCTCACTCAGCAGTAACCTGCAGACACGCGCCTCTCCACACACTCATATTGGAGTAAAAAAAAGAGTTGCTGTGTTCTGTTGAACGCGGCAGCACGTCAGGCTTGAAGAAGTTCGTATTGAGTCTGTGTGGATCTATACAGGACGTACGGCGGACGGCTTCACCAACCTGACACAGACGCTGATGCAGCGTGAGTATGAATAGAGTTTAAGAAGAAAACAGCATCATATTCCAGCAACAAGTTTCCCTGAATTATTTCTTTCACCCATGACCTGAATTCAGTTAATAGTTATACTAGAGATATATTACACTAGTTCTGCACGTTAGATCTGTCTTTGTCTGACCGGAGCAGTACAGAAACAGTGATGATGATGATGATGATGATGATGAAGGCCTGATTGCAAACCCGAGTCCGCAGCCGAACACGCGTGCACAACGGGAAAAATTATAAACTGGAATCATCACAAACATCTGTTTCCCTCAGAGATAAAAAAAAAAACACCAACACTATGAGAAATATTTCTTAGAAACTTCGTGTTTCTTCGTGGTGGCTGGAAGGTGTTATAACCTCCTGATGAGGAGACGGAGCTGCAGGGAGATTTTCTGTTAGTTCGGTCGGCACATTCCTGCAGAAATTAAATCCATCCACAAGCTTTTCAGTGGGGAGGACAAAAAGATTGCTGTTGTCCTTCGTACACCAGGTACAGAGCAGTTCTGGTGCGAACTGGACGCCATGATGTCAGTTTGTTGTCGTAGGTCTCGGAGAGAGGGACTTGGACAGTGTAGTTCGGGGGAGGGGGGTAATTGGCTGGAAGTCATGGCGTCACAAGCTGCACTAGGAGTAAAATACACCGCACTGCCAATCAGCCCATTTGTGAATGCTAACTTCGCCATGTAGGCAGACACACCCAGGGAAAAAGGAAATGCAAATTTATAATTTAAGCCCTTCATGGACATAGGCAAGCTGGGGAAACTAAAATATAAGATCAAAAACCTCAAAAAACACCAATTTCATGCCAGGGGCACTTTAAAGTTAAGTAGTGCTAGCTGAAACATTTCCTTTGACTGCATCAGTTATTTACTGAATTCAATCCAAGTAGTTGCTTTTGTTGAGCAGGCAGAGCAGTTTCAACACTGATCATATAAATAGGACCAAGAAATTCAACAATCACCTCAAGCAATCACAGACAAGACCAAAAGCTTTACATTTCCATCAAAGCACTGTACCAGAAAATAAAGTAGTTGGCAAACAGCTGCATTCAGGAGCTCTGAGGAGAGACAGAAGAAACAGCAGAGCTTCAGCCACCTTATCATTTGTGAAAGTAGCACACATGCTGAGCTGCTCCTGAATTCAATGTCAAATGAGACATTTTTTTGGTGTTGAAAAAAACTGCTAAAATTATATTTCTGTTGGCACAGCTCATCGGTATAAACTGCCTTCCTGTGGTTAGAGTCAAACCAGTGTTTTTTTGCCTCTGCATCAGATAGTGCTGCTGCAAGAAGAGTCTAACAATCCATCTGTGTTTCTGTTTTCAATCCATGTGCTCCCTTTTCCAGTCTTTGTGGTATCTAGCAGATCTCTCACCGCAATCGTTTTCTCCTAACAAAATGACCTGGCCTCAGAGGCGCCCCGACAGAAAGCTGACAGTGCTGTAGTTCAGTGGCACTATGGCCATTTCCAGTGACTTAAAGCCCAGTCAGGCGAGCATGTCGGTGCTTGTGTTGTCACAGACGACTCTTAGATATTTCATGACTCATCTATGACAGTGACGAAGGGAAAATTGACCCCAGAGAGAGGGTTGTGAAGATGAAAAGGCTTTACAGAAAAGTCTACTAAACCTAAATGAGAGAGGATGAAATATTGATCCAACTTGTGTATCTTTCTGTCAGAATAACTATGATTTCAAATGTCACTGTCTCATGAAAAACATTGCATCTTTTTGTCTGTCACATGCAGAGTTTGGGTTTTCTGTTTGATGCTCAGTGAATCATCTTCTTTTGAGGTCTACAGCTCTTCTGCCACTCTTACAAATCTATCACCTTCAACTAAGCAGATGGGGAGAAAGACAAGAGCAGCAGGATGAGAGCAACAGGCAAAAGACTGCATTCATCAAAAGGAAGACTTGATTAATATCTTTGCATAGATAGCAACATTGCAAATTGCCCTCCAAGTTTCCTGGCTGCTTAAGTGTGAATCAACTCCTAACAGAGCTGTAATATCATGGTGAATTAACTGTGCCACTGGGAGGATGTGCAAAGGAAACAGCAGCGCTGTTCTCTTGAAAATGTTTTCTGCCACCAAATCTTTTGCTTTATTAAGCAGGACAAGCGAAAGGTGATCTTTAAAATACTGAAAATATCACTATCAAATGGGCAGCCCATATTTCATGCTTGCATAGGAGTTGACAGATTAATTTTGGCAAAGAGTAACATTTAAACAGAAAAATACATCAGTAAAACTCAGATCTGGTATAGTGAGATGTTCTCAGCTTCATTCAGCTGAGGTAACTGACATGTTGATGGAACCTGCAGGTCTTTCTACTAGTAGGAAAATGCTTGTTAGCCTTCAGTTTTCTGTAGGTTAAACTACACTAACCAGATGCCTTAAGAGCTACTGAACAATCACTGTCATACAATCTGTGATACTTTGTCCATATTTTGTTCTTACCATTCAGGAGCTCTTACATGAGGACATCTTTGTGCCCTCCCTGCCTAGGTCTTACATTAGCAGGGAAAACCTGAATTTCAGTCCATGTGGAAAACAGCTGCTTCTTTTAACCAGGTTAAATAAAGAAAAAAATCCATCACACCAGTGGTAATGGATTGCTTTTAAACACTATCTGGCATTTTTATTCTTGTATATAAAGCTCTTAGCCTCCTGACATGCTCTCTGTCATCACATTGTAAATGAATGAGGTCACAAGGTAACTCATTTCTCTGTGGGCCTTTTTTAAAAGTCTCCACAGAGAGCATATAGCTTTTTTCCTTTTAATTTAAAGAAGATTGAAGACCTTGTTATCAGTCAAATAAATTCTTATTCAAATCTTTAGAGATTTTCATGAGGCTTCCAGTCCAACAACCTGGTAAGCCATTAGGGAACGCGGCTCGGCCTCCAGCTGCTGTCTCAGTGAATTCGATTCAATTATGTATGCTGATATTTTCAACTTTTTTGTGTTGTCCCTCGGCATGGGTGGTTCTGCACTGATGTACCATAAAAGCACCAAAGCCTACCATATTTACGCAGTGGTAAAGTCGGCCATGTTCTGTTGCATGAATAAGAAGAATATGAAACCCGTTTCCACCCAAGGGTCTGAGTCGGGTCGGGTCGGGTCGGGTCGGGTCGGCTCGGGTCGGGTCAGACTGGGTCGGGTGGGTTTTGGTATGGATATGTTGATTTTATGTTGTGTCCCCTCAGCAACCTATACCCTCACCCTGGAGGCGCTGTATTAACCGGATAGCCCTGCTACGTGATCCTGTGACATCATGGCAGTGCAATGCTTTTTAACCAAAGCACCACACATGAGAAAGAAACAAAAGGGTCATCCCTGCTTTGTTTTTATGCCAGATCGCATGAGAAGTGACGTATTTTTCAACCAATCAAAGGATTCTTTGGTTTAGATCAGTTAGATCAGTACCCCTACAGAAGTAGGACGGGTCGGGTCAGATATAAGGGTACCCATCCCAGTTTTTATCTGTGGAGACACAAAAAAACGTGGACCGACCTGACCCAGACCTGCTGGTAGAAATGTGACAATATTCTTCTGAAAGCCAGTGTCAGTCCAAGTCAAGCCAACACAACCTCTCATTTGGCCTGGGTGTTGGTAAGAGCTAACAAAGCAGTGGAGACTATCGGATGCTCCTGTATTGCAGGGATGGGACGATCTTGCAGTCACGCAGCTACAATATTGTGGAAGGGATGTATATTTGAACAAAACGAGACTTAATAATCACTACAATTATTATTTCACAAAGCAGCAATTCTCTCAATAAGCAGAAGTGTAATTTCTTTGAGTTGATGCTCTGCTTTCTTGTTTGTTTTCATGCTATGTTTTATGCCAAGTTAGTTAAGAATAGGGCAGTTAGAAGCTGAATCCCCAGTAATTTTAAGAAGACTACTGTAAACATGTTATGCCTCATCTAAAAGTTAAAATCCTAAAAAATGCAGGCACTAAATTGATTATGAAAGTTGCTCTTTTGGTTTGGAGCACAGACCATAAATAAAGAATAAAGGTTTAGAGTCTACTACTAGAGAGAGCAGCTACCACCATTAGCAGACCAAGCCAGAACCATTAGCTGTTGTGACAGAAGCCCCTTTCAGACCTGCGATGGAAAGCGGTAATATTACAGACTCTGTCCTTTATAATGCTTGCCTTCAGACATACGTACTGGTATTTTACATATCGTTACATGTCGTTTTGGCTGAAGGCACAAGAAGTTCCAGACAAAGTTGAAGGGAGAGCAGGACTGTGCTGACTTTTCCGCAATATTTCTTGATGTCTGAAAATGCCCAGGACGCAATAAGTCTGCAAGGAAACAGCATGTTTGAAAAGGCGAATATGTTTAAAGAATGGATGGACTTTACCACTCATGTTCCGCAATGCAAGTCTAAAACTGGAGGTTGTGAGACAAAATGGCTCCGCCCATCCTGACTTCCTGCAGAAGGTGAATTGGCCTCCAGGTGACAGGTGAAACTTTACCCCATCACTCTAATTCCAAAGTTAATGTTTGTAAATGATCATATTCCTCATAATTGAGAAGGGAAAACTGTATTTTGCCCCCCCCCCCCCGCCAATGTCATGCTTAATGGCGTCTAAATGCGAAAAAAAAAAAGTGTTTCCATTACACTTTTGTGATATACTGCTACATTTAAACGTCTGAAAAACCTCATGAGAGCGTAAAAACGTTTTGGGGATATTTGAGGTTTTTTTTCAAAATGAAGGTGTTCAAAATTTCCAGGTGTAACTGGAAACGCAATTAGTGTGATTGTTGTAGGGGACCACTTAACTTTTATATAATGCATTTGTATATCTGTAAGTAAATAGCACTGAGAGCTCTGAGAGCAAAACATTACTAGCTATGCATCAAAACCATAAGAAGTTGAACTAAAAGTAAAAAGTAAAGACAGAAACTAAAAGACTGAATTTATAATGCATTATAAAAAATTTACAATGAAAAATTCCCAATGAAAAGTTAAGACTCCTCTAATAACTTCATATCATTTTTGATACAATGTAATATAGAAAGAAGTGCTGTGTTATTTCATAGTAACTCCAGTGTGTGTTATGTGGCAGGTTAGGGTGTTCGTTTAAAGGAATTATGTCTCCTGACTGGATAAACAGCCTCTTCCGACCCCTGGCACAGTGTAGACATGCTTAACACACTCAGCCATCTGTTCACCACTGCTAACATTGGGGCCTGCTGAGTTGCCCTACGGTAAAAAAGACCCCAGGAGACATCACTAGCTCCATGGCAAACCCGTTGACCCACACACACACACACACACACAGACACACCCAACTCAAGAGTACATAATATATCAAAAATAGTGTGTTGCTACACATTCACAATCTATTCCTGAGACTTGTGGCTTCCTTCTTGAAACAAACACTAATGATGAATAATGAATGGAGGCTGTCCTGATGTTTTATTGACATCTGTCTGGTACCCAAAATGACTGGATCAAACATTAGTACTTAAGACTGCGGCAATCCAGAACAAATTATTGATGAATATACCCTAACATGTAAGAAATCCTAAATCAGTAAATAAAATAACCAAAGGTTGCAAGAGCTGTACAAAGATATTAGGTGCCAGACGGGCTGGTCTAAGTATTTCAGAAACCGTTGATCTACTGGGATTTTCACACACAACCATCTTCAGACCTTTCAGAGAGTCGTCTGATAAAGACAAAATATCCAGTGAGCAGCAGTCATCTGATCAAAAATGCCTTGTTCATATCAGATGTCAGAGGAAAATGGGTAGACTGATTCAACATGACAGCAAGGCAACACTAGCTCAAATAACCACGTGTTACCACCAATGTATGCAGAATACCATCTCTGAATGTCAAGTCTTGATGCAGATGGGCTGCAGCAGCAGCAGCGGACCACACTGGGTGCTACTCATGTCAGCCAAGAACAGGAAACTGAGTACAAGAGCCACAAATGTTTAGTAGATTAAATATTGTACCTTTAGGATTGTTAATTGATTGTTTGGTCACATGGATGTGAGTGGTCATTCGTCTAGCTCACTTCAAGTGCTCATGACACGTTTTTGACATTTTTTGCTACGTTTTATAGACCAAAATGTTCTTTATGATGATCTATGTACTGGTAACAGAAACTAGCGCAGCTGCATAGATGAGTTTTTAGGAAACATCGCTGCATTTCTGACCAAACTGTGGTGCTGTTAGCGGAAACCGGACGTGATGTCTGCCAGAGAACGTTCTCAGCTCATTTAACATTGAAGTCAATGGCTTCATTGCAGTTTTTAAGTTCCTTCACCAGTGTCACAGACAAACAGTGATGACTCAGCCTTCAAATTGTATTGCCAGTTAATGGTTAAAAGCTTGTAAGTACAGCATTAGTTTATTTAAGTTTCCTACAGATCCAGAATTTTATTTTGAAGTGTTTAAAGCAGCAGGTTGGACTTACCGGTTACCAGCGGGACCTCTCTGCACGTCTCTCCTGTCTACAGCATCTGTTTACTAGAGCTTCAGCCACCAGCGTGTTGAGACTTTTAACACATAAAAATTGCGATCATGTCCTCTGGAATATTCTTTTTCAACCACTGTTGCTTCATCAGATCAGTCATACAGCTACTGAATGGATAGACAGCTGCTGCTCTGTTATATGAGGATGTCTCCGGCCATCAGATCTCCTCCAGTTGCTTCCAAAGATGCATCCTTCCCTCCATCCTTATCTTTAGAAACAGGAACTATTTAAAACTGGACTTGAACCATGTAAGTTGTTATCTTCTCATTTTTTAAAGTCTAATTATTTACCGCGACTAGCCGTTAGCCTCGAACTAGCTCGTTAGCTGGTTAGCAGCGAGCTAACGCAGAGAACAAGTGCTTCTCTGTCACGCCTGGCTCTATGTCAAACCGGTGCAGCTCCTTAACAGTTGTGGGTCCACCTGTGCTGTTCTGGGTCACTCCTTACAGTTCTGAGTCCGCTCGGTGTGGGCATTGCAGACTTTAAGCTGAACCAAGTGGATTTAAGGCTGGGAGACAGACTGTAGGCAATTGGCTACAGTTCTACTCTGGTTCTAGCTTGCAAAATATGATCTTCCCAAATTCTTCAGCATCTTCACACTCTTCTGAACTGGCTGATGATCCCACCACACAAACCAGTTCCAATCTACCTGTTCTGGAGCCAATTTTTCATGTTTTCCATGGCTTAGATTATACATGTAAATCAATTAGCGGACCGCAACTCCATATCTCGCTGACGTCACGTCACGGAGGCTAAGTTCGCTAGTGAAAAGCTATTAACGCTTAGCCGTGCCAATTTAACATCGGATATTTACGTAAATACAAATCTGATTAACTTCTAACTGCACAGAACTACTTATTTTGTCTTGGTGTGTTGTTGTATGGCAAAGTTACTTGAAGTTAAGGTCGTGTTATCAGCACTTTATGACATGTCGCTAGAGAGAGGGTGAGGTGGGTCCAAAGACTGTATACTGGATGAACCACAAAAAGTGAAGCCAGTTGAGCGTTCCCACAGTTGCCATCTTAGCTGCATCGTATCTGTCGTCACTCCCGGAAAATACAAAAATGGGCAAAGAGAGGCCTTGTGGCAAATGACTGACAGCCAACGTACTCTGGGCTAAGAGGTAACTGAGCTAATCCGGAGTGAACAGGAGTTTACAAAGACAGGCGGGATAAAGGGATGTAAGGCATGCTTGGACCCGCTGTTAGCCCGCTTAAGACCCCCGTAGTACTACTCTGCTACAGGCTGAGGCCTTCCTGGCAGGAAGCTAGCCTCTAGCCACCAGTGCTAACACTGACAGCCAGCTGGATGGGGATTGACTCCCTTTTGCAGCCAGTCCCTTGTGGATGAGAGGGTGAACTACAATTTTCCAGACTTCAAGGTCGGCTTCAATTTTCTTGCTAAAGGATGCTGCTTGGGTGGGTCACTGTTGTTTTGGGTTTTTTTTTTTTTGGTTTTTTTTCCGGAATGCCACCTTTTAGTTGATTGCTGTGATTTATTTTGTTTTCCTTGGATTAGGCAGGAGCATTTTGTGTTGAGTTATATTTCCTTTTTTGTAAAAGAAACTATAAAATGTATTTTTCTGGATCTCAGTGGATTTTCTAAGAAGGTCAAACAAAAGAAAAAGCCTGTAGCCTGTGTAATGCCATCATGCCAATGTGTACTAAAATCTGAGGAATGTTTCCACCACCGTGTTAAATCTATACCACCAAGAACTGGAATAAACCAACTCAACTTTCCAACCTGAAAAAACTGGGCTTTGACTGGTGTTGATGGCACGCTGACATTTATCTGGTAGCTACATTCCTGGAGCTGTTATTGCCCTGCAGCATCCCGGGACTGAGAAATCGCACTTTAGAACTTTTTTTTCGGTTCTGCAGTATCACTTTACAGCACCATTTTGCTTTACGGCACCATGTCACACGCCAGCACCTGAATATCGATATTGGTTCAGTAGTGTGGCAGTTCTGAAGGCAAAAAGGGAGTCCATCGCAGTACTAACAAGGTGGACATAAACTGGCTGGTGAATGTGAAGCTTAATAGTGTGATTCAAGGGTTTATTTATTTCCATTTTTTCTTTTTACACACACTCCTCCCACCTTCCTATCCCTTCCCCCTCACTCCCTGTGTGGATCTCCAGGCAGCAACAGTGTTGTTTGGGTGTGATTATCTGTCCTCATTGTGCGATCACACAGTATTCCTTGTTTCATATCCTGCCAGACAGGCGTGCATGTATCCACACAAATGAAGTCTTTTATGCACATGTTAACCCAAGGATAAACTATTTTAACACACAACACAAATGCAGGAGCCCCTGTCAACAAAGGTACAATCCCAGCCAAGGGATATAAATCCTGAAGATGAGCTCATTGGTTTCTTTAAGATTAGTCCTTTTTTTTTATCATAGTAACAAACCCATGTCTTTATTTTTCCTGATTTTCATTTTAATTTTGAAGATAAATTGCTTTTGTTCTTGCAGCTTTTAAGCCTCTTTAGCAGCTGTGTTTTCAGGAGAAAGACAAAAACATTAATTTAACAGAAATTCAAAAGCAAGAGACTGCTTATGCAAGCATCGTGTTAAAAATGGCTTGACTTTGGGAAAGCAGGGGTAGAATATAGATGAGTATCACACTGTAAATTTATGTTTTCTATCTGTATGTGTGTGTGTGTGTCTGAAAAGAGCTACGGGGTGCATACAGAAGAGAGAGCAGTGGTGCTCCACAGAAAATGAAAAATCATTCACCCATTCAATATATTTCTCTCCGGGTCACTTACTGTGTTGTTATCATGTATTATCTTCTCAGAAAAAAATATGGAGGTGTGTCTGTGTTGGGTCGTTAGAAGGATGTATTACTTAGTCATCTTTACCAAACTGTCTCTGAGATGTATCTGTCTAAGCTAATGTTACGCCAGCTTGGCTGCTCACACCGTGGACAACGCCAAGTCAGAGTCAACAGTTTTTCGTTAATCAAAGAGTCTAATTTTTCAAAAGGATCCCTGATGCCATGTGGCTCCCCCAGGTTGCAATATATCATTCAGAAAGAGCGACGAAAGTTAAAAAAAAGGTGACTGTCAACAGGACTGCTTGAAAATACAGATAACACTGTTTCCACTGAGAGCAGATGAAGAGCTTAAAAGTCACTGGAGCAGCCGCTGATGTTTGATCACAGAATGTCAGTGTGAAGAGATTTGAGAGGAGCGACAAAGGGAAATAAGACTTAGGTGTGTTATAAGCATACCTATGTGTTTCAGGGGTTTTCATCATTGAAAGTCACCCCTACTGAGAGGGAATGGTTTTGGAGCTGCCCATGGCTGGAAGAGTAATGAATGTAAGAAAACAGAGGAAGTTACAAGCACAAAATTGAAACGGCTGGGAGATGAATGGTCAAAGAAGCTGCGAAGAAATATAAAAGGGGTTAAAGGTTTAACAGCTGAGGGAAATTGGTGAAAAAAAAGATATGCCCCAGCTAGATGAAGCTGAAAGATCTGAGCCTGTCACAGCTTAGCTGTTATCAAGGCTAAGACTGAAATCACAGCTATACTATTCAGGTTCACTAGTGATGAACTTGTAAATGATAATCTGATCCAGTTTTTAATAGTTTTCATAAACTATTAGCAACTGGGTTAAATTTGAACTGATTTTGTGTATGTGATGTGGGGCTCTGTTGGTTCTGGGTTGCAATGGTTGCACCATTAGTGCAGTTGGACGACAAAATCTGACACACATTTTTTGACAAACTAAATAACACAAAGTGACACAATCTGCACATCAACCAGTTATTCTAGATGCAGCTGGTAGCATACAAAACAACCATTTATCAGTGTTGTTTTTGTTAATGATGACGATGACTAAATCATTTCGTTGACGCCCCTTTTTTCATGACGATAACAAGACGATGACGAGCTAAACATGTCTCTATGATGACTAAAACATGACGAGACGTGTGTAAATTTTTGTGAACGGGACGAGACTGGACGAAAATGTTAATCTCTGGTCTGTCAGACGTTCATAATGCAGGAAATGTCTACCTATTCTGCATTAATCTGTCTGTCAAAAGTTTAAAAAGTAGTTGCATCCTCTTCGTGTTTGGGCACGCCGACCATCAAGTGCAGCCGCGTGCACATCAGAGCTCTGCAGGTTTACCAACCCACATCCACCTGAACCGAGATCCACTAACCGTGGCTCTCCCTGTCAAACCTGACCCGCACGTTACACGTTAATTTCCTAAATTCAGTAGTCTCTGTCATTTTGCCACGTAGAGGCTTTATTTATTTGATTCAGAGATTCCTTCATAAAAGATCATCATCCTGGTTGTAACTGTGTTCTCCGTCCCTGGTTCACATCAGTGTCTCTGCCTGCTGGAAATGATCCCAGCGCCTGATCATTAAAACACGTCATGTCCAACGAAAAAGAAACTTATTCTCACCGCGACCCACCCGAACTACATAAATATCCGCCCACACCTTAACCATGATATTAATCTTTGTCATTTCTGTCTGCTAAACAGCGTTTTTGTGGGTTACCGTCGGGTATCCGAACTGTTGCAGGACTGTGGTGCACACACCTGCGGTCAGACACGTAGCTGCTTGGCTGTGTTGGTCAGAAATGGTGGGAAGTTCAGCTCTTTTCAGAGAGCCGGCTCTTTAAATTCGGCTCCCAAAGAAGAGCTGGCTCTTTCGACTCCCGAACGGTTCCTAATTAAAGATATTTGCAGCCCTATATTTTACCTTAATTTTGCAATAAATTAATGGTTTGTGTGTTAAAAACTTTTTTGCATTCAGTATTTTTATGAGAAGCCTTAAAATTCTGTGCATTTATTCTATCTTCAAACTTTTTGTTTATTTGATAGGGACAGTAGGCCTACATATTAATGAACATATGTAGCAACAGAGGTAAACAAGTTGGATTATCATTAGCAAGCTAATTAGCATCAGCAGCCCCTTGGCAGGTAAAGAAAATATACACAATACAATAAAACAACTAAATTAAACTTTCAGGTGTCACATGGTTATAATATGAAACAACGTAACACACTCCCCTCACCATTAACTCATGTCTTCACTTGCAATGGAAAATAGCTTTTCTTTCGGTTTTCATATATCTGTACAAACCTATGCTCAAATGTGACTGGCAGCATGGCCTCCATAGTGGCCAGTTATTCTTTTCTTTTTTTTTAAATATAGCCTAACTGACTAAAACTAGACTAAAACATTTTTTAATTTCGTCGACTAAAACTATCAGATACAGAAATGACTAAAATGTGACTAAAACTAATAAGTATTTTCGTCAGAAAGACTAAGACTAAGACTAAAACTCAGATAGCTGTCAAAAACAACCCTGCCATTTATCTTCAACTCCACTCTTTTGAGTGTTTGTGAAAAAAAACCCACAATGGATCTGTTGCCACAAAGAGACTGTTGTGATCTCAAGACCAAAGATCTCGGCAAAGGATACACACATCTAACCAAATATGCTTTGGGACACTTACTGATCGATAAAGGCCACAGTTGGATTTAAAACAGATGTCCCAAGTAGGAATTCTGCTCAGAGAAGGGCATTCTCTGACCAATCACTAATTGGGATGATTGGGGAACAATCCAGCAGAAACCAGTGAGTTAATCCCTTCAGTCAAGCAGAACCTCTGAAGAGAAGTCGCTGTCATTTGCTATGAAATATGATCTGATGTCACAAGAAGTTTGTGATGGTGAATTAATCTTACTTGATTATTCAATTAATCCAGGCATACGGTTTACCAGACCCAATTTAAATTTGTTTAGTCAGATTCAGAAATCCTTCCTTCCTTTTCTTTGATTTATTAATCAACTGAGGTTTAATTAATTTATGTTTCATTTTCAAACCATCTCACATTTCTTTCACAAAACAATTTTGGTTGATCACCATGCTCACATATTTCCTGTATATATCTTGTAGATACAGTACTATAACGTGTAGTTTGTAGACGAGTTAATAAATACTCCATATCATCTTAACTAGTTGTTGTTTGTGGTTTTACTGATGTATCATGAAAAGTCAATTAAAGCGAGACTGATCACTTCATTAAATCAATCTAAGAATTGATTGAAGACTTTTTTTCGTTGCTTTTATTACATATTAAATAAGCAGGGTGGTGCTCTGAGGCTTTCTAAATATTAATCCTGATAGAAATATTAATATTAACATTAATATCATATGTGGTAGTACTACATGACAAAAGAAAGAAATATGAATAGATGAGGTTTTCATCTTTGGATTCTTCAGTCTCATAATACGTCATTTTAAAACTTTCCTCCCAGATTTTCCATCCAGTTTTCTGTCTGTCTCTTACGTTTGACTAAATCAAATTACCAGGACTGCTGATCTTTTTGGTAAATTCATTAACAGAAATAAATGATTATGTGGAGGCAAGCAGACATGTGGTCATTTTCTTATGTGAACCACCAAGGAAAAAAATGTGTAATTGTAAACAACAAACACATCTAAAAACCTGCCGATCACCTCACCAGTCAGCCACAGCCCAGCGTGCAGTTGACATTTGACCATGTCAGCGAGGCTGACAATCAAATGTTTTCCTCTGAAATTACAGGGCACCAAAAACCCAGAGTGAATGTCAGACCTGGATATAATTATTTCAAATTGTACTGTAACTCTGGGTTAACCCCTTGAAGCCCATTGTCACAAATTTGCAACAAACTGCTTTTTTTTTGCATCTACTTAATTTATTTCATTTGTTAATGTTATTTACTATTTTGAATCTATTTTTTTTAGTTATTCATTCACTATTAATTCTATTAACTTATTGTTATTAATTTATCTAATATCTAATCGCACATCATTTTATACCAGTCTTTTTCCCTGCAGGTATTGCAATACTAAAGACAAATGTAAATAAAAATGATTTTTTTCTTTTTCTGTATCTTGTGTTGAGAGTACAATGATTGCAAGCTGATTGGATGAAAAGATTTATGCGGTACAGGCAGTAACCTGCATTTCATAAAACCTGTGTAAACATTGGTCAAGAATGGTTAAATGCAGTGGGATCCTGGAAAAATGGTTCGAATAAGCTACATCTTGAAAAATACGCCTGCCCGAAACCACACCTCCAGAGCGCAGGAAAATGTGCAACGATTGTTTAGGACTAGGTTGGTGAAGATAACCGGTAACAGCCAAGAGGATAGCTTGTTAGCTCGCTAGCTAACTGCTGAGGAACCATATTTCTAAACATGATAATTGGCTCACCTCCAACTCCTTCTGCGGTGTAAAGCATCCACACTGCAAATGTCAAAACCCTCCATGACTTGATCCACATCTGTTTTTTTCTTTTTGGTGGATTTTAAGAGCAAACAGCAGCACAGATGATGGCAGCGAGTAGCCATGTTTGTGTAAACTGTGAGATGTTCACGGGAGGTGTGAGCGCGGAGGGGGGGCAGAGAAACAAATGGCAGTTGAGTTTGATGGACATATTATCATTCAATCGTTAAGAACAGGTCGTTCAAGATGATTGGATGGGTTTTTTTCAATACTGGCTGTTCCCCAAGTTACTAATTCTTTTTTTTACTTTTGTGCCAGATCTTTAATTATCTGGTTGCAATCAGGGTGTGAAGGAGAATTTAAGCAATATATTAAAGAATGCTCCTGGAAACATCATCCGCCCTGCCTTTCATTATGTATGGCAGGGAAAAAAAGAAATGACTTAACATAAAGTAATGGACTAATACTGAAGTCAGGCGTCATTTAGTCTGATTCAGTACAAGTACGACCAGCCAGTAGAGTATAACATCACTTTAATGTTCTTATCAGCAGTCTGAACACATACAGAGAAGCCCTAGAGAGTACATAGTTCTTGAGGAGGTAGTTACACTGAGAAAATACACTCAAAAAAGGTCACATATTCTAATACTGTATATTGCTGGAACACCTTGAGCTTTGATTACAGCAGCTTCCTCTGTGGCATTGTTTCGAAAAGTGTCTGTGATGTCACATGATATTTCCATCCAGTGTTGCGTTAATTTTTCATCAAGATCTTGTATTTCTAATTTTAAATTTTTTTGTACCAACTGCTTTCTAAATTTTTTTTTTTTACTATTTTTATGGCCTGTTCCTTCTAAATCTCTTTATCATAAATTGCTGTCTATATTTGTGTTTGCTTTAAGGCACATTAAGTTGCTGCTTTGCATGAAATGTGCCCTTTCAATAAAATTGACTTGCTTTGCCTATTGATGAAGGTAGAGTCCAGCCACTGTGCAAGGCCTTCTCCAGTACATTCCAAAGATTCTCAATTGGATTTGGGTCTGGAACTCTAAGGTGGCCAATCCATATGTGAAAACAACATCTCATGCTCCATGAGCCAGTCTTTCACAATTTTAACCCAAAGAGTCTTGGATTGTCATTTTGGAATATGCCTGTACCATCAGGGAAGAAAAAATCCATTAATGGAATAACCTGGTCATTGAGCATATTCTGGTACTGAGCTGACCTCATTCTTTGGGCACAAATGGTGCTAAACCTAGACCTAGCCAACAGCAGCAACCCCAGGTCTAATATGACCCCTGCAGGCTTGTACAGTTGTCACAAGGCATGATGGCTGCATCACTTTATCTTCTCTGATGAGCCCATCACTTTGGAACAGGGTAAATCTGGACTCATAAGACCACATGACCTTCTTCCATTGCTACAGAATCTGATCTTTGTGCTCCCTAGCAAAATGAAGTTTATTTCTCCAGTTAGCCTCACTGATTAGTGGGTTTTTTTATGGCCACACAGCTGTTCAGTCCCAATCCTTTGAGTTCCCTTCACATTGTGGGTGTGGAAGTGCTCTTACTTTCACAAACAGTGCCGGAGATGATGGGTCCCCACTATTCTTCCAGTTTGTAATGATGCATTGAACAGTTCTTAACCCATTTCTAGTAATTTTTGCATCTCCTTAGATGTTTTCTCTGCTCGATGCCAATGATTTGACCCTTCTTAAACAGACTTACATCTTTTCCACAACCACAGGATGTGTCTTTCCACATGGTTGTTTAAGAAACAAGTAGCATTGCATCAGTTGGAATTAAATAACTTGTCGCCAGATGGAAGCTAATTACCTATACAGTAATTACCTAATAGGAAACTCCTACCTATTTTAGAGATGTTCCGATACTATTTTTTTCCTCCCTATACAGATTCTGATAATTGTGCTGTGGGTATCGGCCGGGACCAAGTAGCGATACCACTATGTTATAAGAAATATCATAATACACTTGCATGACTGTGATATGATTATCACTGCGGTAAGGCTTGGCTCAGGCTAAATTCTTTGTAAAAAGATGAATGAACACAGCAAATTGAAGACATGTATGTAAATGCAGTCTTGCTGGTGGGAATCGGAATAACTAACCTATCCACCTTATTTCTAGCTCCCATGAGCCCTTGAATGAAATATATGTGACTGACTTCTGGTTCAAAGGGAACCAGCATTTACTTACATGCCAGATGTTCTATTCTACTTTATATGAGCTTTTTAGGTAAACTATGTGTGAACATCAGCTGTCAAAGCTCCGTCAAGACAACATTACAATCCCTCTGCTTAGAGGAGTAGCATTTTTAGCTACTTTCTTAGCATTGTTGTGTCTGAATGTGAAAAAAATATTAAAAGGTTTGAGTCTTATCAGTACCTACACAATTATAATAAAATAAATAAATAAATAAATAATATTAATACATTTTATTTTAAAAGCACCTTACAAGAGCACACAAGGACACTGTAAAAAGCAGATAAAACATTAAAAACAGTAAGTCAAAACACTAAAAACACAAAACATAACAGGTACCACAGAAAACAACCTTGGATTAATGCATATGGGCTGATGTGGTATGAGACTGTAAGAAGAGTTTTGAGTCAGTTTCTTTTCTTATCTTTTCTTTTCTTTTCGTTTGGTTATTTGTTTTAGATAAAGAGAAGCATCTCTGCATGCTCAGGTGTGATGCAGGCATGTTTGTTTGTTGTGGGCAATGATTGTTTGACCCACAGCCTCCAGAGCTCGTGTGTTGGTGGAGACGCTGGGGTGGACTGAAGACACACCAGATCATGTCTGTGACAGCACATCACTGTGAAAGCAGCCTTTGGGCTCTGTCTGAAATAAAACTGTATCACGTAATATCACGTTAAACAATCATCTCACTTCCCTCCTCTGATCAGGGCTGATTAACAGCTGTAGACCGACCGAGCTGCAGGTGCTGTGGCCACAGGTGGCAGCATCACAACGAGAGACGGTAAATAGTCCGCTCAGATGCTTCTGGTGAAAAACTTACAATTTTAACTGTAAAAGAAGCAAACAAACATTGATTTAATATCTATTTATTTTATAAGTGGCCATGGTATAAGCGGGATACTACCTCGTGAGAAGTGAAAGAAATAAAAGCTTACAATAAGTCATTAGAAGCTTATAAACAGCCTCTGAAGCAGCTGTGGTTTACTGTATTTTAGTAATGCATCATCATAATTTTACATATTTAAACCCATACCAGCTTAAGGAGCGTAAACTTGGAAAGCATAGGAAACAGAATTAGCAGGAAAATTACCACCAACAAAGTGAATCCTAAATTAAATGTCCGAGACTGTATGTATGTATGTGGGGGAACCACAGGTCCAATGGGAGAGAGGGAGAGAGGAAAAAAATACTCCGACCACCGCCAACATTTTGAAAAGTATCCCAGAGACATGAAACAGGTCAGATATCTTTTCTATCCTTGTGTAATGAAAAGCGTCTTCTGATTTTAAAAAAGATGTAAACTCAAAGCTGCCACTCATATTGAACAATATATTCCTGCCCACATGGCGGCGTAAACACAGAGTCATGTGGCGTCGGGTGCTGTCGGGGGTGAGTAAGTCACAAGTACAGCAAAATAGGCCAGTATCGGAGCGAGTACCAATACTGTCATCGGTATCGGGACATCTCCATTCTTCAGTATTAAGACAACCAATTGTGAACCCATATATACAGTTTAAAACTGTTAAGAGTTTTTTGTTGTGTATTTCAAACCTCAATGCCAGACAATTTATATAAGAGATAAAATGCTGAAAATAAAAATAAATTTTAAAGCTTCTGGCAAATATTTCCTCACAGTGATTAGTATACAACCCTGTTGCTTCAAATGTTTGTTGATGCTAAAGCCAGTGTTATCTTAGCTAAATTTAACTTTTAAATAATCCTGTGAGTGCAGTGTGAAAAAAACAATCCAGCGCCTCAGCAGGCATACTGTGTACACATTTATATGCAGCACCATACAAGGTAGCATTTCTATTTTCAGTAAGTTTGACTCTGTTGCAGCAAAGAAAGGAAGACAGTGGCTTTGCAGTTATAAAAACTAACCAAGTCCAAATAAATCTCTCAGCAGCAGTCTGTGAGCTTCAAGTGTTCTGAATCAGCAGTCCCGGGTTTCTTTCTGTAATAAAATCAGTATGAATTTGGTCTCATGAGGTCTATTCCTTTCATTTCAATAACACTTCATGACTGAAACTGTGACGTCTGTGGATAAACACTTGTAATACTGCATAAATATTTATTTTCATCCATGATGAAACCACTCTGCAATTACGTGCTCCTCAAGACACTATGAGACAGAAGAAACAAATAATCTGTTCAGCCATTTCTCGCTCATAAAATATACTAAAGTGTCTATACAGTGTTCTCAGAGGATTTTGGTCGGCAAATTGTGTATATAATAACACAATGACACCTCAGTTCAGACAAACAAAGTACACCGATGTCAGATAAAGGGCGATACAGATGCACTCAATATCATTTTATATTTCAGGCAACATTTTAATGAAAACTACACTTAATGCCTTACACACCTGTCTTATGGATGTTTGCTTCAACTTCAACAACACATCCTGTTTGAGAAAGAGGGAGCAAAGAATGACTTTTTTGTGACACTTGACAGCAGTGGCAGCTATAGGCTATCAGCTCCTTAATCCTCCTTTCCTAACCAATCTACAACACTCTCTAGTCACTTTCTAGTGGGCAAATGAGGGGCCAGAAATCTCCCTGTAGGGTGTATAAAGAGACATTTGACTGTTTAACAGTCATAACCTAAAAGATGACCATATGTCAGTCGATGTAAAGCTATTCAAAGCTTTCATCTGCTGCTGCCATATGTGACCATAAAAATAAAAATCTGTGAGTGAAACACAGCCACATGGTACCACTTCAGAGGAGACATGATTATTAAAAAATCATTATGCTTTCAACTTAAATTCTCATTCAGTTATTGTAGTAGAGAGAGGGGTGAGAGAGGTTGGCCATATTGTTTGTTTCAGATGAAAAGGCCAAAATCAACGTTGTCTTCGGGCTCCAAACAATCCCTGCAATTACACAAAAACAGATGCACAGCCAGATCCATTTCACATATCACTTTATCTTGTGCTCTGTGGTCTTGAGCCAATACTCCCTACTTGAGGAATGAGATTGATCACTTCCACCTGTGTGTCAGGATGCATATTGATTAAAGCTACTTGGTACTTGGTTCTAAGCCAATTTACGCTGGCTTGATCATGTGTTGCCAAGTGCATGTATGCACACACATCATGGACAAAGCCTAAGGCATTATTCAGTAATACTCTGAGGGCTATCATAGATCTATCGAAGGGTTGCATGTATGAAAATGTGTGCAAATTCATTGCACGCGCAAAAATGTACAAACTGGTTTACTAAGTGTAAAATAAGGGTTGCATCTTTCAAAGATGTAAAATAGCAAGTCTACATCCAGTTAGTATGTCTGCGGCAATATATGCAATACAGGGCGTTTACACACAATTGTGTGTGTGCTGGGAGGAGAAAATGTTAATATATTCATATATTCTCACAAAGCATATTTACGTATCAGCCATAAGATGGATTGCAGTGGCTGGTTTTGCGTCTATATTTACATCTGAAAAACAGGTGTTAACTGGCAGCTTTGCACACAAATGGCTGAAGCTTTTGACAATGCTCTTTTGTGCAGACACCCATACTGTAGCTCTGATTCAAAATCATTTTTTCGTGAGCAGTGAAGGCAACATATTCAGTTTTCAGTCTTCAATTCAATGGCAATTAACACAGCAAACTAGGGCTGGACGATAATTCAATATCAATATATATCGATCAATAGAGGTTTTTTCAATATGAAAAAAAGAGGGTCAATAAAAGTTCAATATAGGAAGACAGTTTTCAGCTGTAGCCTATCAGGTAGCATGATACTACAGTCACTCCTTCCACCAAACCAATTACAAACGCAGACCCAGGCAAAGGCTGAATTGGAATTCAGTGTTATGCCCCTTTCAGACTTGCACTGGAAAGCGGTAATATTGCAAACTCTGTCCTTTATAACGCTGTATTCAGTCATGCGTACCGGTATTTTACCTCAGAGATGTAGCGGACATGTACCGGCTGGTCTACATGTCACAAGAGCGGAAATGTTGCGGCACGCCATTTTAGCTGAAAGCACAAGAAAATGTTCTGGACAGAGTTGAAGGGAGAGCGAGGCTGTGCTGACTTTTCTGCAACGTTTCGTGATGTATGAAAGCGCCGGAACACGATAAGTCCGCAACGTAGCGGCATGTTTGAAAAGACGAGTCTGTTTAAAGAGCGGATGGACTTTATCGCTCATGTTCCGCAATGCAAGTCTGAAAATGGCTTTAGTTTGATCTTTATTATAAGTAGGTCATTCAGCAAAGGCCTAAATGTTCAGGGATGCACCTAAAATAGCTTTTAATTTGATAATGGCTTTTTTTTTTTTTTTTTTTTGATAAATATCGATATCGATCGATACAGATTTTTTTGTATCGATAATCTTTTTTTCTATATCGTCCAGCCCTACAGCAAACACTACTGTTTAACACAGGTGTTGAATATTCTGGACAAACTTAACAGAACATTTGCAGCTACTGTGTAATGATAACTAAAGCTGGCATTAATTGTGTCTCGCATTTCCCCTTTTTGCTAATGTCATATTTTTATTTGGATCCACACAGTTCCTCCTGAGCAGCCGCGGCTGCTGGAGCCATTGGAATTGTGTCACATGTACACATGTCATACGTAATAAATGTCAGCGACCATCTTCAAGGGTGCAAACAGTTTTATTTGTTCAGAAACTCCAGTTCCAAGTCCTCATAAATTGGCCACTGAGAATCTGCACGGATACAGTACCTGTTCTTCTATTTTTATCTTTATATTTATCACACTTATTCTAAATTATATTTGTATTTGCCTCTTCCACTAACATCTCTGTCTCTGTCATATTTAATTTTGTGCTTTATTTTCTCGAAATTCACCATGATACAAACCTAAAAACACACGAAACCCTCATTTATATACAGTAGAGGCGTTTCCTGCACATTTGTGCCTGCTGCCATTTGCGCACTCATTCTTAGTAAATCACCTGCAAACTTTAGCCCCACACACAAAATTGTTGATTGCAAGGGCAAATTAATGAAATTTGGATGCTAGTAGATACAGCCCTTAGCCTACAGCCGATGATGTTGGACCCCAAAATCATCAGACATGATCTTTGCTTTTTGTTTTGTGCCTATTTTTATTAAAATACTGTAAATGTTTACCCGTAAAAGTGTCACAGTATTATCTAAAATAGTCATATTTTAATGGCTGTGTCACATTTCACAGAGAAAAGTCCATATTTGAAAATTGAAGAGGTTGCTGAATGGCACTACACACGTCAAAATGGGAGAGTCAAGATCAAGACTTTGTCCAAACAAGTAGTGTCTTTAACAAACGTCACTATGTAATTCTGCTTTTGCATTCTGTTGCTTTTCCCCTCCAATTTCTATCACTGTTTTGCGGCATTTTTACACAAAGTAAGCAGTAAAGTATTTAAGATGAGCTGGTTGTGGTTGCGAAAACATGGTGTGCATTAAAACTGACTTTGCAATGATGCATCACATAAAAATATCCTTTATCTGTAATAATGTCCGCCAGGTTTTGAACCACTGGCTAAAAAATTAAATTAGAAATAAATCAATTAAAGGTTTAATCTTCATCAGCACAAACACAGTTTGTAACTCACATTTGCATCCAGGTCTGGACTGGAATGAAGTATTTAGGGTTTGGCTATGTATTTGGCAAAATCACTTTACTGTTGATTTCCCACAAAAACACATAAAAATATCAAATGATAGCAGTCATGATTTTGTGTTTAGAAAAACAAAAAATGAAAGAGGACTTTCATCTGTTCTGACAGCTACCAGTAGCTGTCAGAACTACAGTGCTCATATTATTCTGGAAAAACACAATGATAAATGACTGTTGCTGCAGTGAAGCACTTCTCACGTCATTACTGACTTTGTGAGTGGTCTGTTCATGGGATGCTCGGGGGTGTAAAGTGTTTGTAATGTAGCCATCGTATTACTGCAGGAGCAGCTTATTTAATCTCAGCAGGACTGAACTGGACTCCTATTGGAACACAGGAGGAGGCATAATAGTAAAGAAAACACAAAACAAGCTCAGGACTGACTATCTGGGCATTTTTTTAAGACAATACGAAGCTTCCTTTTGCACCTCATTATCTTACCTGATCATGATAGGGTTTTTTTGTTTAGTTTGGTTTTCCCCATACACACCTTACAAGGATAAGCAAACACAAGGAATTATCAAACTAAAAATTGCAAGCAAAAACATGTGAAAAGCAAGTTACTCCTATTAACAGCTTGGAATTTTCCTACATGTGATTGTCTGAATGTTTTATATTCAAAACACTGATGTACATAAAATCCAGTACGAATTTGTCAACTTTGAAAACTCCCAGCGAACTTTCTTTGTATTGTATGAAAAATACCCTGGTGTTAAATCTCCTGGCAGCAAGTCATTCAGTTTCTGTGGTTAGATAAACACACCAGAGTTTGATAAATGAAAGTAATTAAATCACTTTCTCACAGGGGTGCTATGTTGGGAGAATTAGGCTACTTGATTTACCGTCTGTGTTGAAGTGTGATATGAAAACCTGCTAAAATGTGTTATTTTCTCTTTGACAAGACCCGTTTGTTTCACTTACTGTCTGCAAAGCTACAGCACATTATTTTTCTTTTATTTCTTTACTTAAACTTTCCAAGTGGGCTGATTTACCCAATTCTGTAAGCAACTTTATTTCTAAAGATCTTTTCAGGCATGAGATGCATAAAATCATCACCTCCTCAATTTGTTTAGGCACTGACAATCAGCCATTCAGAGGGTGATTTTTATTGAGCTCTATTCAGACGCACCTGTAAAAGTGACAGAAAAAGCCACATTGTGCTCACAATATTTGCCATTCATGTTTAATACATTCTATATGTTTCTACTGTGGCTTAATAAATTGCCAGTAATGAATGTAATCAATCTTTACTTCATCTGGATGCATTTTACAGTCGGTATTGTTACTAATGCTTGTCAGTTGAGAACCTCTAACACCATCCTCAACAAGTCCTTATAACATGTCCTTTTGCCATGAAAAATGTCAGGCTAAGGAATAGCCAACATCCGCCTCACAACAGAAGCTTCGGGTCCAGCTTAAATGTTTTTCGACCGTTTTGTTCTTTTTTTATTTGCAGTTCTTATTTATGCCATTTTGAAAGCAGAACATACAGTATGTTACCTTTAACTTCACAATGCGTTCACTCAGAAATAGAAATCAGTTTTTGTTTGAAATTGGCTTTTCAACACTTCAAGGAGAGTCTTTCAGCATGGGGGAAATGGCATGTGTCCAGATAAACGCTGAGGTGAGAAGGGAAAAACGGCAGTTGCCATGTTAACCTTCAGGACATTGGCGTGTTGCAGTGTAAGGGCAGACATGAAACTAAGAAAAGAAGGAAAATGGGCTTGAATATGTCAGTGGGTTATGAAATCACTTCGGTATCATAGATTTGATATGAAATAGAGCTGAACAATTAATCGCATTTGCAATTAAATGCAATTTTAATTACCGCAATTTTGTTATCACGCCATCATGCAATTTTCCGACATCATCTGGTCACGTGAAGTAAGCACATGGCCCTGCTGCAGAACATGCATATTCAGAATTAGCTTCAGGAAATTACAAGAGCAATGTCGTCAGGCTCCTCAGAACCAGTTACTGACAGTGACACTTCTGTAGATATATTAGTTCCAAACAAAAACAGCACATCAGCTGTGTGGGACTATTCTGGTGTCCGGACAAATGACAAACAGCATCAGGTACCAAACGTGCCAAGCAAAAATTGCTACTTCCAGTAGTTATTGGGGGGTTTCTCAGCACTCTAAAGCTTGACGCAGCTCGCTACCCAGACACCAACAAACTGCAAAGAAAGGGCGGCTCAAGGTCCAGGTTGAAAAAAAAAGAAAAAGGTTATCATTTAAGTTCTTGCCTTCTGGGAGGATTTAATGGTTTAATCATGTTTTTGTTGCACTGAACTGTTTGCCTCCCTGTATGTTATGGGGAAATACTGCATGGAAAACACATGAAATCTGCAATTGAATATGCAGTATTGGCAGGTTTTGTATTGCTGAAATAAACAATCACTGGAAAATAAACATTGTGTAGACACAGGACACAATTTCAAAGGCTCTCTGGTTTTCATCTGTACTCTCAAACTATATTCTGATCACAATTAAGCATGCTCTAATTTTCATTACTCTAATTACAATTTCAACTTCATTTATCAGTTGACAATTACTTTTTTTTTTTTTTTTTTTCATTTAGCTTTTGCAAAAAATAAAACTAAAAAAAAACCAGCACACAGAGCGGGAAGTCTTTGCCCAGATTTCCATCATCCAAACATTTGCTGGCTTCAGCCAGAAATATTGGCTGCTAAGTCATCATTGGCTAAGTCATCAAACAAAATCTCAGGTTATGTTAAGACTTTTATCTGAGATTTGATGGAAGAGTAGAAAGAAATCATTGGAACCTCTTAGCTTAAAAAGTGTGAATTATTTCAATTAGTGCTTCAGATGTGCATAATAAAACTAAGAAGCAGAATGTTTTGAGCTGCATGTTTATCCTCGAGCATCACTGAGTGCAAACAGGAAGCCCCGAGTTTGAAACACTGCATATTTTTATGATAATTTCCACCCTAATGTTTTCACTTCTGCTTGAAATGCAATATATTCATGCACGCTAGATCTAGGGATCAGCAACAAAATGCTCACTACCCTGCAAGCAAGGGTAATGTGATCTTTTTCACTTTAATGCTCTGGACTGTGTAGGCGGCTGGCGCTTGGGTCCAGTAACCTGTTTTTATATTTGCATGGTCCAACAGATCTCAGTGTAATGTGAAAATATCACTAATAACAGAAAAAAAAAACAACTCCCACTTCTGCAAGTCAGGGCAGCTTTTACCCTCTTTACCTACAGCTTTATTTCTCAACCCACTCATTTGCTGTATGGTTGATAGTCACGGTGTAGAGTTTATACATAAACAAATCTCATCAACAAACTTAAGAATTTGAAAATGCTGCAATAATATTTCTACAAGTTGAATCAGTGGCTTTTAGCAGAGATGCCACACTATCGTTGACTGAGAGTGCATTTTCCATTGTGTTAGTAATAGTGTTATCCACATTCTAATTCTACCTTCTTAAAAGGAAAAAAAAGGCGAATAAGAGTAAAATTATTTTGATCAGGTAACTTGACTGCAGAGCAGGCTCCTAAGATGTCAGCCTTCTTACATGAGGACATTTCTTTTTCTACTTAACTGGTCATTGAAAATGCACTTAAAATATTGAAATCCAAAGGTTTCACCTGCAAACATTGGATATTACGAGGACAATGCACTTGAATGTGTTTCAGTGATACTTTGCTTCAGGAGAAAGGTGAGTGAACTACCTAGTTAAGTGTTTTATGGATTTAACTAAGCAAGTTTTGTTCACATCTCCTGTTTCTTCATGTTAGACTAGAAACAACTTCCTCAGTGATTTAGGGCTCTAACACAAAGTAAATAAACTGAACATCTCACAACTTCTAGATTTTTATAAGTAAGGGGACAAAACACAAATGAAGAAATTCACTGACACCCATGTTGTTTGCTGTTTGATGCCACAAAAACTTTTTCCTCAGTTTTTTTTTTCTTAGTTAAAAGATCACATTTTTGCTGTTTGCAAAAATCTAAAGCAAAAGCCAATTTCATAACCTTTAAGAACCTTCCCATTGGTACTCAAGGGAAATATAAATATCTCCGTTTTTGATTACCTTTCGATCTAGATTCCCCAAATACTCTGAAATAAAAACACAATTGCACAGGCTTTAATACTGTTTGTCTGGAAGGCTATGGGTCTGTAGCTAAAACTGAGGATATATTTTTTGCGTCTATAATTGCATTGTAGGATGAAATCATAGCATCTTTTACTCCCTATTTCCTTCTGTGGTCAAAAATGACTTAATGTAACTTTAAATAGAAGCAACACTCCATTTACGACCTCACTGCTATCGTCGACACTCAGTAAATAATAATGACCATTATTTCAGGCAATTGAAACCTCCACTCTGGATGTGCGAGCAAGACAAATGCACATTTTACTGTGCGTATCTGTGTGAGTCTGAGCGTGAATGTGTGTACCATGTGAATGGTGCTCCATTTGTCCCAGAGTTTCGATCTGCTCCACGAGGTCATTTGAGTTCCACTGACTCATGCCCAGCAGAATGGCGCTCTTCCCTTCCATAACATCTGCTGAGACATACACACAAAAACAGAAATAAGTTAGAGAGCACAAAAAAGAATAACACTAATACTATCTAATTTGCAGAACTCTTTGTTTTTAAGCTCAAACTAAATCAAAACAAACAAAAACATAAAGCCCTTTTTACTTTTTCAGCTCAGACTTCTTGGTTGTTTTGACTGATTTGTACCGACTGGGTGTAGTTTGTCTAAAATTTGGCCCACGAAACAGTACATGCTGTCTTGTTCAAAATCCACACACAAAAAATGCCACATGGCAGAGAAAAAGAGGGTAAACAACAAGGTGTGATTCACAGCATGTATCATATGGCTTGTGATGACAGGATAACACACTGTCTCTGCAAAATTAAAACAGCTTCTATCAAATTTTCAAAGATTAAGTAAACATTCTGTAAGACATTATATTTGTCTATTTCATGGCAATCAGCATCTTACAAAATATGGAGTGATGGATATTGCAATTTATTGCCCTTAAAATGATATCATATTCCATCCGTCTTTTTGTAAGAGTCAGCAGAGCAGTTTTCACCTCCTAGCAGCAGGTGTGCCTCTAACTTCTGCTCCCAGCTTTCCTGCCTTCATAATGGCAAAACATGAAAAATCAAAGTACTATTAACAGCTGTCCACAGTTTGTGAACAAGGCAGATGCACCACCTGGAACATATTTTGCCCATGTTGTGAGGCAAGCCCACGAACATTGCAAAACTTGGCAATGGGCTATACAGTATGCACAACTCCACTTCTTCCTAAACTTAGTAGTGCTCCTTTGTTTCCTGTCTTTTATTTTTGGACAAACTGATTAATCCAGGTGTGCCTGATCTCAGTTACCACAACAACAATGGCCAGACACTTTTAATCTTTAATCCCGGTGTGCCTGATCTCAGTTGCCACAACAACAATGGCCAGACACACCTGGATTAATCGGTTTGTCCAATAATGTAAGACAGGAAACAGAGGAGCACTACTAAGTCCTGTCCTCCATGGTTACAGTTGCTAAGTCTGACAAGCTTTCTTTTCCAGTTAATTTCTGCCTGCATAAACATGGATTGCTCAGTAATTTCAATAAACATATTCGGTATTTTTAAAAGCAAAAAAGTCAGGCCCTCTAAAATACAATCTTGCATCTGTACTTGATACTTGGTTTGGGCCCTTTTGCATGAATGAATGCCTTAATCCAGCGTGGCATGGATGCTCCCAGCTTCTGGCATATCTCAGGTGTTATGACAGACCAACATGCTTCAATCACAGCCTTGAGCTCTTCTTTATTTTGTCTCTTCCCGTCCAGCTTTCTCTTGACAATACCCCACAGATTTTCAATGGGGTTCAGGTCAGGTGAGTTTGCGGGCAAATCAAGCATAGTGATCCCATGGTTGTTGAACCAGGTTTTTGTACTTTTGGCAGTGTGTGCAGGTGCCAAGTCCAGCTGGAAGATGAAGTCTGCATCCCCATACAGCTGGTCCACTGAAGCAAGCATGAAGCTCTTTAAGATGACCTGGTCGACGGCTGGCCTTAATGAAGCACAGAAGACCAACATCAGCAGCTGACATGGACCCCAGGTCATCACAGACTGGGGAACTTAACACTGACCATCTTCTCCAGGCTGCTGTCAGTCCTCCGGCTTGTACACCCTTTTCTTCCACACTTCTTCCTTCCACTTAACTGACTATTAATGTGCTTTGAGACAGCACTCTGAGAACATCCATCTTCTTTTGCTATCACTTTTTGTGTCTTTCCCACCTTGTGCAGGGAGTCAATGATGGTTTTCTGCACAACTGTCAGATCAGCAGTCTTCCCCATGATTGTGAATTCTTCTTAACCAAGACAGGGACTTTTAAAAGGCTCAGGGCACTTATGCAGATGTTTTGGATTACTTACCTAATTAGAATGTGACACTCTGAGTCTACAATAGGCTTTATGCACAGCTTCAGTACTTCCTGAACTTAATACTGCACCTTTGTTTCCTGTCTTACATGATTGGATGAACTGATTGAGACAGGTGTGTCTGATCTCAGCAAATGGTCAGACACATCTGGATCAATCAGTTAATCCAATCTTGAAAGACAGGAAACAAACATGCAGTACCAAGTTCATGAAGTACTGGAGCTGTGCATAAAGCCCATACTGGAGCTTCTCACAGTAGTCACATTTTTTTTTAGTTTTTGAATTTGAGGTTTTCTTAAGCTGCAAGTCCTACTCAGCAACATCCAAACAAATAAAAGCTTGGAATACATTGATTTGCATATGATTTATCTATACAATTTGTAAATTGCAATTTTTATGTTGAATTACAGAAATACAAGAACTTTTTCCAGATATTCAAATTTTTTGGGTAGTACCTATATAAACCCAGTGAATAATGATACAACCTTTTCACTTAAAACTATAAATAAATTCATACTATATCATATTATCCACATATGGCATTTACCTTTCATGATCATGAGGTTGACAACATCCGAGATGGTTGTGTCCAGGTTATCCATAAAATAAATTATATGTTTAGAGCGGGGCTGTCCAGCTCTGGTCTTCAGGGGTCACAATCCTGCAGGTTTTCCATGTCTTTCTGCTCCAACACACCTGACTCACATTAATGAGTAACTGTGCAGAGCTTCATACACTTTTAGATTCATTTAATTAAGTCAAGTGTGTTGATGCAGGGAGGCATGGAAAACCGGTAGGACAGCGGCACTTGAGGACCAACTTTGGACGCCGCTGCTTTAGAGGTAAACAAGGGAACGTAATTAATTTTCTAAACAAGGCAGCAATGAACATCCAAAACAAGTTTACAGCAGAGCACTCTTAAAAATGGTGGTCAGCCTTGGAAGAACCAAATGTTTAAGGATACATCTCAAAATGCAACAGACTGACAGCTGCACATCTCATCCAGTGTTTGCAAATTGCCTTGACATCTTAGAAACCGTACTTCAGTAAGTTTTCAAAGGATACGAGATGCATTACCTCACATTAAAATGGGAATAGCAGCTGGCTGTGAGTGATGCATGAAGTTCAGCATCTGATCCAGGTTCCTGGTTCAGACTGATTCAAACAAAGCTTTGGAGGTTTTGTGTTTGTCTGTTCATGTTTTGATGAACAAAAATATTCTGAAGTATTCCAACAGCTGCATGATTTTGTTAATTTAATCATCACATTTTATGTCTTTCACACTAAAAGAGCTTAAAGGGACTAGAGGCAGGAATTTGAAAAAAAAACAATACATGAATGTCCCTTTTTTATTAATACTAATGGGTGATGAAGCGCTAAATACCAAAAATAACGTTTCCACCCACGTTTCTCTCCGTTGCCTTGAACAGGCTGTGTGCTGCAAAATGCGCTGCAATTCGGTGTCCGAATTTCCCGCGCTGCTCTGCGGACGTGACGTCAAATGACGCTACATCCGTAGTTTTAATACAAGAAGAAGACAGTCGCTGTAAATTCAGACACTGTAAGCGATAGTTATGGATTCTTCTGCTGTCAGCAAATGATCCAGATCAACTGAAAGACACTAAAAAGTGTAACTACGAAGAAAAAAGTTAGTAAACAACATTATAGCTTCAGTTTGTGCACGCTCCTGTGACGGCTTGGCTCGTCGCTGCAGTTACCGGAAGCGCCAATCACGGCAGTCGCAAGCTTCGTTTCTTAATCTTGCCTCAAGTCCCTTTAAATGTGGTAATTTTATTATATAAACTTGTTATAATAGTTATTTAAAAATGTATCCATCTCTCTGCATTGTGCAAAAGGTTCCAGCTATGGTGTTAAAGGTGGTTCAGAATTGATATTGCTGAATTGCAATGGAATTAATAAAATGCATCAGAATATAAAGAGAAGCTATCAGCTTTTTTTCAAAGTTTGTTAATTTTGTGTGATGAATGAAGCTTCTTGACAAGCCCCTGACTTCTTCTCATTTTCCAAGTCTGGCCCTCAGCCATGTCAAGTTGAGCATCCTTAATCAAAGGCATCTGTAAATAAAACGCCTGATGATTAAATATAAGCTATGTCAACAGGGGATACAGATCATGGCAGGCTGAGAAGCACTGCCTGACAGAAAGTCTGCCCTCTATATAACTTTTGTATGAGGTATGATCTGAGGTATCTATGAATGAAAATACCTGATAGCAAGATACAATATAAGCTGTAAAAGTTGGGGGTACAGAGTCTGGCAGGCTAAGAAACACTGGCAACGAAGCTAAAACAGAGATATGGGCTTACAAGATGACACTGGGGAAAAAACATCAATCTGGCAGTAAACTAAAGAAACTGACAGGTACCAAAGAGCAGGAAAAGCAAATTAACAACTGAGATCAGCTGTGTAGGGAACAGAAACAAAACTGCAAAGAATACAGAGGGAATATTATAAATAAAATAGCAAACAATACAGGACTGAGACAAAATGACAAAAGCAAAACGAGACCAAAAACCCACAGATCAGGACAAAAACAAGGAGAAAAGCACAGATGTGTCCCAGTTTTAGGCTTATGTATAAATACTGTATGTTGTGGTAGTTGCCAGTTTTTATCAGTTTCTCTTGTCTGTCGTTTTCATCCATTATGGTGTCAAATACACGTATCAAAATGGAGATTTTGATATGTATCTCTTATTTAACTGTATTTTTCAGTCTGACTGCGTTGCTAGTCTTGATTCTTGATTGAAAAAGGATGTTTACCACCGACAAGGCCTTACTGACTAATTAGATTACATCAATGAATGGATCAGACACTATAAGTACAGGGTTGTTATGTGCACTTCTTTTTTATTATTTATTTCTTATAGTTATTCAAGCTTAACTGTGGAACATTAATTGAGAGTGCTATCAAGTGCCACCTTGTATTCTTCCAATTTATATAAGACAGGTGTTTGAAGAGTGGCAGTCCTAACATTTGGAAAGTTTTATAGAGCTATCTGATTATTTTATCCCATTCAAGTGTGCAGGAAATTAAAAGGAAGTCAGATAGAAGAGGGCTCAGATGTGAAAGCTCAAACAAACAAGCTCTGTAATATGACTTGTTCTTGTCATGTTGCATTGTTAATGGCTTTTTCCACAGCACTGATAGACGCAGTAGTCTCAGAGAACAATGCAAGCCACAAGTACTAATGTCATATTATTGCATTTTAGCAATAAATAAATATGACACAGGCCCTGATGAAAATTGAAGCATTACTGACAAACAGGTTGTTTAGGAGCAACAAACTGATATGGACTCTGATTATTGTCTATAGTGGAAGACCAAGATTTAGGAAATACCCTGGTAAGATCCAGAATAGTGAGGTTCAGAAAACAGAGTAGAGATGAACCCCAAACTTACACAGAAAGAAAAAACAGGATCTAAGACAGAGAAAAATAAATCCAGAAGCAAACAACAGAGGCAAAAGCAAAAGACAATAACAAACAGGTCTTGAGGGAAAAAAAAACACATGGATCACTCATTTTTAAACAGTTTGACACAGAATAAAAGAAATCTGGGAATTCAAATGAGTGATATGTGATAGCAGTAAACGAAGGCATGACATAAGAAGCTGCAAAACACATTTAAAATGCAAGAAAAATTATAAACAAGCAAAACTAAAACATGACGTCAACAAAACGAACCCAAGGGGGGTCAAATTATGATTTGGTGGAAACGGTGAGATATGGACAGACACGGACTACAGCCATGCCTCTTTTTAGGGCTTTCGAGTGCCTGTAAGCCAGTTTCTGATGGAATATTACTGACATTTTGAGTGCACTACCTTTAGCTCTTACTGCCAAATAATGGGACATGAAAATTGGCCAAAACCTTAAACTTTTTTTAAAACACATATGATTGAAGTGAGTTAAGGTTGCTGTTTCCATAGTAACTGAGATTGACTTTGACCTGGGAGGGAGGGAGGGAGGGATGGATGGATGGATGCATGTTTCTTTAGCTCATTTATGTCTTTAAAAATTGCATTTCGCAGTAAGAGATGAGGTTAGGCTGAGGTCTGAAAAAAAAAAACAGATTCAAAATTACTGTAAATGACAAAAAAACTGGAATGGTGATGTACTGTTTTACTGTGTATATCTGAATGCCTTGGGCCTTGATGAAAAGTTTATAAGATGAAAACAATTTCTGCATTCTCACTACAAAACTCAGAACTTGGAAGAAAAACACCAAAAGTTTTAACCATCCTCCTGACTTATCCTTGAAACCTGCCCAATAAATAAATAGTTATGGCCACAATGAGCAAAGGAGAAGCGTGCAAAATTTCCTGAAAAGACTACCCCTATCGACGTTGCAGACTGATCAAGCTTTAGGCTTAAGCTTGAGATACAGGAATATTTACTGATGGAAGAAAGCATGAAATTAATCTGAACTCTAGAAAATTTTGGAAACAAGCACTAAACCATCCGGAGAGGAAACTGCTAATGAAAAGACGGAATAATGATAAGGGGAAATGGGTGAAGGATTTTTTTTTCCCCACTGCATCAAAAATTCCCCAACCTGCATCACTGAAAATCTGTAGATATCTCTAAAGAGCAGCACACACAGGTTGCCAAAGAATCTCAACGAACAGAAAGTCTCAAGCATAAAAGACTGTTTAGATTGTCTAAACTTTCATTTATGGTAGTTCATGTCTTCTTTTGTGTTATTTTGAAACTGTAAAAAAAAAAAGATAAAAAGATATAAATAAAGAATAAATTAGTTTAAAATATCAGTGTATGTTATCTTTGTCTGTATTATGTTGAAAATCAGATCATCATTTACTCAAATATTCAGAATTCTGATAAGCAACTTTTGGCATACCGCCCATTGTAAACCCATTTTAATATATAATATGGTTCTTGCCAAATCAAATCAGGTGTGGTGTTTGGTTCATACCAAGACAGTTTTCTACTTGTCACAATATTGCACCAAGAACAGTCTGGAATGGAATGAGTCAAGCAGCAAGATATCCCTCTACCTGGCAGACTTCTCTCACACGTTCCTGCCTGGCAGCTCTGAGAGTCTATGACACACCTGTCTATTTGCATCACACTGCAACCACCTTACTGGTCACAGTTTGTCTCACTATCTGCTCTGACACCATTCCTCTCTGATGCCTTCTCCTGTCCCCCCCGATCATCACGGTACCGAGCAGGATATAATAAAGCAGGAGCAGAGCACATATTCTTGCAGATTCAAACAAAAGCACAACAAGGCGCAAGAAAGAGGAACATACTTTATCTAAACTGAGCGCCGCAGGATATATGCTTGGACAAAGGAGGAAAGCAAAACAGGCTTATACAAACACAACAGGCTGCTGACTTATCTACTGAAGGGAGAGCCAAGCAGTCATGATAGCATCAGATGCAAAAATCTTTCAAAGTAGCATTGCAGAGGGGCAGCAATATGAAATGTTCAAATAAAGGTGTAAAAAAAAACAGCAAACTAAGTCCAGCACATCTGCTTCTGGAAACGAGATCCAGACTAAATTGAATCTAGGCAACAGAGAGAAAAGCAGAAGGGTGAGATTTGCCTGCAGCTGACACCCCCAAGGGAGGAAAGAGATTTAGACACATCCTTCAACCTGTCAGTTTGTGTAGAAGCGAGTGGAGTAGATGCTGTAATTGTAAGGAAAAGCCTCAACTGACCCCCTCCTACTGTAGATATTTGCAGTTTTCAATTTCTTCATCTCATCACATCACATCATGCAATTGCTGAAGCTCTGGCATTTCCACAATACTACTTGTAGCTTTATTTTAAGCCAATTCAAGTTCCAATGACTCACTATTAAAATGAGATTGCTTTGGGGATCATCCTGTAAAATGATATAAACAGGATGAGTCAGGTAACTAGGCTGCTGAAGACAGATACTGGAAAATCCCTCTCGCTCCCATGAAAATATGTCACTGTGTATAAAATACTGACACTACACACTACATACACTCATAATTTAATTTAGAAGCAGAGCTCTTGCTAACATTTATTCTGAATCTTTTAGAAACTTTCTGCATGTTTTAAAATGCTACATATGAGCAGCCATGCTTTCTAGCCTGCTGACATTTGCTGGGTTTCCCAGATGTAGTTGGGAAGATCTTAGCGCTAAGATCTTCTTAAAAACATTCTTTCAACTTCTTCTTAAGAAAAAAGTGTTCCACAGATTTGTGCTGTTAATAAGATCTTAGCAAAAAGGATTCTCTAAGAATGCTCTGACCCAGTCTTTCAACCCATCTTAGCAAGCGATTGCACATAAGTCCAACCATGATGGGTAAAGAAAGGAGGAAATACACAGAGTTTGGAGTTGTGAAAGCGCAATATACTGTCATGATCTGTAAGGGTGCCCTGCTTCCTGATCGGTGCCACCTGTGCCAATTACCCTCACTCTGCTCACCTGTTTCTGCTGCTATATAAGCCTCCTCTTCTCATCCTCCAGTGCCAGATTGTCTGAGTCCCTGTTACAGCAATCCAGTGCCCTTTTTCAAGCCTTGCCTGTGGACCGTAGTTTTTCTGCCTGCCTGGCCGTGACCTTTGACTGTCTTGGACCTTGACCTTTTTCCTTGCCCCCCTGGATTCCTGCCCTGGACTTCTACCTGCCCAGCTATAACCGCCACCTTGCTTTTGCCTTACCCCCTCCCTGGATTTTTGCATCATCACCTTCAAGCTTCTCCCCATTTTTTTCCTTTAAAATAAAACTTCTTAACGTTACCTGTGCTGGTTTGGTTTTTCTTTAAGTCCAGGTTTCCTGCCCCTGACATACAGTATATTGATCTGTTTAATATTTAGGGCTTTTATTAATTAAATAGTGACAAAAAGTAATTATGAATTCATTTTGGGAAACGCGCATATAACATATATGGGAAACATATAGTATGCCGAACACTTCTTATGATAAATGTTGAAGCTGTATGTTTCAGGAAGGCTCTTTGAGGCTCAACGCAGGGACACAAGTGCACTGATATCCGACAGAGGAAGACAAGTGACACTGACGAACAAAAGGGGGGAATTTTCAAGGCATTTACCATAACTTAACCGAACATTCGGGGTGCTCAAAGTATTCGTAAAAATACGTCTGATGGGATAAGAATCCAGACAGAGACTGTGGCTGCTTACAGCATATTGTTGCAGTGGGTGAAGTGAAACCATCTGTGCCAATGCATTCATGCAACAGAACGTCAGTCGCTAGATGTCCTGACAGACTGCGCAATCCAGGTGAAGTAACGGCAGCCACATGAGGAGAGCCGGTGCATCATAAGGGTGTAGGATCGCACCTTAGCTGCGTCCTCTCCACGAGCTGTGACCCTGGAACCATCCCTACTTACCTGCCTTATGTGTCATGATGTTGTGATTTGTCTGCATACGTGCTTATTTGTAATGAGGTTTTTTTTAAAAATCAGTCAGCTGTGTCTCTGCAGGACAAAATGAAAAGTCTGTAGGTTAGTGTGCCTTGAGGACCAGGATTGGGAACCACTGTTATAATTAGTGCTTATCACCACATTCAACTTATACGTAGGGATGTAACGATATGAAAATGTCATATTACAAATCAAATCAAATCAAAGATACTTTATTGATCCCCGAGGGGAAATTCATGTTTCAGTACAACCCGTCCAAGACACATAGACAGAACAAAAAACATAACAGGACAGGATCAGGCAGACCGTGGCCGAGCAGCCCCTCGCAGGGCGCACCTTCGCAGAAAGAAAACGGTGACATGAGGAAAGATGGGTAGGTGGTAAAAAAAGAGGTCTGCAAACTCTCCACGTACACAGGTGGAGACCTTAGAGACAAAAAAAGACACACCAATACATAGATGCACAAACTCAGGCAATCACAACATGAAAGACACACTGTTACAGTTATTGTGACCAAAATGATCAATCGCGGTATTATAGAAATACCCCCCAGCATCTTTAAAAATGTCCGAAATGGGTCCAAATATCTACTTTGTGCTTTTTAAAGGGGGGGGATTTCAATAGAACTGTCCACGTGGGCGCCTTTGTTGCTTTCCGCCATGTTTTCATAAATTAATCATTGCAAACTGCGACTGCTGCTGCTTTTCCAGCCAGTGAGCAGCATCACTGGGAGTTTTTCAAAGTGCGGTAATCAGTCACGGTTTTAATGACAATTAAAATTTGAAACGGTATTACTAATCGTTGGGAATTTTATCACGGTTAACCATTTTAACCGGTTATTGTTACATCCCTTCTTGTACGTATTCTCCAAAAAGCAAGGCAACAAATGTGTTTCTAATTGCAGGAAAACTTAACAGGGTCACTCTGTCACTTTTGTCTCAAAGATTGCCTCTTCCACTCTTAAATTTGTTATGTTGAAGGCATTCAAAATGACAGCTACGGCAACACACATTACCTTATGCTAAGAGTACACAGACGTAGACTGAAACATGATGCCCAATGCTAAGGGTTGTCATCTTGACTATGTAGCAGATGAAGAACAAAGTGTCTGCTATTTAAATGGTGTAGAATGTAACATGCAAGTGCAAGTTAAACACATGAAACTAAGGGAGTAGGCTAAAACTTAACATTAGTGATCTTATTGGCTGATAATTGTAATGAAATTATACAATTGAGTTTAATGTGTTTACCTTAAACCAAATAGTTTAAATTGCACAAAATCATAGACATAGAGATTAAAGCTCTCCAGAAGTTAACTGAGCAACTATACAGTAGATGCAGTTGTACTGTCGGAGGTAGCTGAATTCAAAGTAATGGGCTCTATGCATGACTCCACTACTTCCTGAACTTAAGGTAGCTCCTTTGTTTCCTGTCTTTTGTTACTGGACAGACTGATTAATCCAGGTGTGTCTGGCCAGTTAATGAGGTCAGGCTCACCTGGATTAATCAGGTCATCCAGTAATGAAAGATAGAAAACAAAGGAGCTACCTTAAGTTCAGGAAGTAGCGGAGCTGTGCATCGAGCCCATTGACTCTTAGGTTGTGCAGTAGACAGACTGATTTGATTTCAGGACAAAAAAATAAATAAATCTATCCTATTCCTAAAACTTGTAACAGTTAAGAATATTGCAAATGGTTTCAGTTATACTTTGGGCAAAACTCTGCTAATCAGTAGCTCTCCAAAGACAGAAAGTATCCAAATAGTAAACATCTATGCATGATTTTGTATACCTGCTTAGTCCATTGCAGGGTAATTGGGAATTGGGGGGGGGGGGCTGAAGCCTATCTCACAAACTGTTAGGTGAGAGGCAGGGTACAGGCTGGACAGGTTGCCAGTCTATTGCAGGGCCAACACAGAAGGACAAACAATCGCTCATGCTCAGCTGCACTGTTGGATCCTGCATGTTTTTCCAACTGTAGAAGGACGCTGGAGCACCTGAGGACTTGGAAACCCACGCAGGCAAGTGGGAAAACATGCAAACGCCATACAGAAAGGCCCAAATCGAGGTTCGAAGCAGGAACCTCATTATTGTAAGGCGATGGTACTGAACAGCACATTTCTGTGAAATCAGACAGCAAACACTTGCTAAGTGACGCCACATGCCATGTTCTACTGTAGTGCTTAGCTCTAAGGCAACATGCGCGTTACAACTTAAAAAAATTTCTGACATGACTTTGGTTCCCTTCAAATGATATCTTTAAAAGACTATTTCCCAAAAAGTGTCTGAGCCATTTTGTTTAATTAGCTTTCTGTACATTGGCTGAATTGTATTGTCTTTATGACACACACATTTTTGGAAACCTTTTTATACATTTTATTATCATCTTATAGTTTAAACCTTTGGTGTCAATTACTTTCTCTGCAACTGAGTAATTTTATATCAGAGTATTCTTCTAATGTGGCCAATATGGATATACATGAAATCTATTTTCAATTATGTATGATTGTTTTTTTTTTTTCCTCTGGTGAAATATCCATGATTTCAACCTAAATTTCCATGCACTTCTCATTCATCTCCTCTGTTATCGTAGAATCCAGCTCAATATATTGTGTATCTGTTTGTGTGTCAGTCAGAGGTCAAAGTGGGATTTGGCAGGTGGGTGAAACCCTTAAATAAAGTGCAGCTGTGCAGTGGGAGAGAAAAAACTCACTTACAAAAATTGACATGTAATGTGAGCTTCGGTGGGCTTATCTATGTGAGCACGATATATGACCTGACCCATTTTTAAGCACATATTTTTTATCATACTTCTCTGGATTCCACAGTTTCAGACAACAAAGACAAAATTATCAGGGCTGATGTCTTGTTGATATGTAGTTGCGTCTGTCGAGGCACTGCAGCACTGCAGCAACGGGGTTGCTGCTGCTGTGATTGCTGGTGGTTCCGGCACTGCACCCTCATGGTTGCAGTGTGGGACCCAACCGGCCACGATCTGGGTGGTTCCTGTTGCTGCGGCCTTTGTCATTGGTGAGATGGCTCCTGGTGTGGATCAATTCCCTAAAAGATCATTTCCTAACAGCAACATCAAGTTAGATATTTGCATAGTTTGTCTGCAGAGAATGAGATTAGTCGGTTGGGTGGTGGGGGGGGGGGGGGTATCAGTGTATAAATAATTGCTGATTTTTAACCAATGTGAATTTATTTTAATTCTGTTGTTGGTTTTTAATGTGTGAAGCACTCTGCGCTACCAACTGGTATGGAAGGTGCTATATCAATAAAAAACTGATTTGATTTGATTGTTATATTGTGCACTTCAAAGAATCCTCTTTGTGAGCAGCGCCAAGTGGTTTCACTGCTTGTTATAGTTTCAACAGTGCCTTTGGGAATTTGTGCATGATCTGTGGAATATCTCTTTTTGATATTAGATCTGTGGCAGCTGCATTGATGAATATGTAGCATAAAACTGTGAAACCAGGACAGTGATTTATCAGGTTTCCAAATAACTTAAAAAAAAAATAAAAAAATACAAAAGACCCCATAAAGGAAATGCGTAGAGCTTAGTTTGCCTTGAACAATTAAAAAGAAATATGCTTTATTCCTCAGCTAAATCAGGTCAAATTTAAGAAATATCGCTTTTTTTCTTCTTTTTTTCTAAGTATAATGGAAACACAGCTACTGTCAAGTTTCAGAAAGTCTGTGTGAATTGTCAATCTGTTGTTGAGTCCTCGTTATTTCCTTAGCTAGGCTATTAAGAGTTGACTAGAACTGGTCTGTCTGTGAAATGCCCTGTGATGGCATTGTTCTGAACTGGCACTACACAAATAAACCTGAATTTAATTAAATTGTTCTTAGCTGACAGTAGTGGCATTCAGAGTGGTTTTCTGCAGCAGTAGCCCATCGACTTCAAAGTTCAACATGTCGCACATTTGAAGATGGTATTCTGCATACATTGATTGTAACAAATAATTATTTGAGTTACAGTTGCTTTTCTATCATGTCCAACCAGACAACTGCCACTCACTGGATATTTTCTCTTTCTCAGACCATTCTCTGTAAACCGGTGACTATGCATGAAAACTCCAGTAGATCAGCAGTTTCTGAGATATTCAAGGCAACCTGTCTCGCACCAACAACCATGCCAACTATAAAGTCACTTAAATTCCTTTTCTTCCCCTTTATGGTGCTTAGTTTGAACTCTAGCAAGACATCATGACCACATCCCTAAATACACTGCTGCTATGTGATTGGTTGATTAGCCATTTGTGTTAAACAGTTACACTAGTGTATCTAATAAAGTGTGTGGTAAGTCTGTATGTTTAGAGCTGTGTGACAATGACTGAGACGACTGGCTTTGAGTTACCTGCTAGCAGACATTTTCCATGGGACTTTGATTCTTTTGTCAAGATAAAAAACTGTAATTCATCAGCCAAATCAAAATGTCAGAAATCGACGATTACAGATACTCCTTACCCCATGTTTTTGTACAGCTGTACAGCACTGACGTAAATAATAATTCGCCACTGACTAAATTTCCTTTTTTTCAAAGACATTTATAAAGAAGAAATAATTGGAACCAGAGAGATAGTTGCCTTTACTTTTAGCGATACTGCAAACATTTTGATTAGTTTTGTCAAGATAGATTTATCTTTAGTTTGTCATTAGAGGCACTACAGATGCTGAACAAACATGAGCCTTTGTAATATTTTGACTCAGTCACATTAAGTTTTATGAAAAGACAGTAAGTGCTTCACAACAACAGAGTAAACAAACATCCTATTTGCTTAAAAGCTCATTTTACCTCTAGCAAGAATCTATTATGGAACCAAAGTGTTGGGTCAGCCATCACCATGAATATCCTTTGAGGATGAACATGTCAGTTTCCCTCATTATTTACATGCATGTCATCAAATAACAAATGTGGATTAACACCCAGCAAATTTGCCAACAGCTCACTTTAATATATAAAGTGGCCATTGAGTTGGCATTCACATAAGCTGCTAGAAGGCACATTCAGACCTAATGAATCTCTGGATTTTTTTCCCTCAGGGGACAAGTTTATGTACTCTATAAGGGTGAGAGGTAAATAAATGTTTTTTCTATTTGCTTTATGCCTGTATGTGATGGCAGCGGGGCAAATGCGATACCATCTGGAGAAGCAACCTCTAATTGGTCTGGAATGTCTCTCGATGAAGAGGACAATTTCATTAGCAGTTCTTATCATAGGTTAATTTTTTAATCACCTGACAAATAAATTATAAGGGATTGATTACTAAAACAAATGGCGACAGAGCTTTCGTTTCCACTGCCCCAGAGACTGGGATGCTCTCCCTGCCCGCATCAGATTTGCTGACAGCGTAAGCGGCATTAAGTCTCAGTCAAGACACATTTGTTTTTAAAATAGCCTATAGTTAAGCCAGTATTACTGATATATATGCTTTTAATATTTTCATTTGTTTAAATTTTTCATTTCATGCTCTGTTTTTATGTTTTTGGGGGAAGTTCAATGGATTTTATTTGTGATTTTAACTAGGAAAAGCGCTGAAGAAATAGATGTTTAATAAGGAGAAAGAAAAGCTTTACTTTACTTTATTTTAGAAACAAGAAGGCCAAAATATATTGCCTTCAAAACTGCCATCCTCAGCCCAACTCAACAGGTATCAGAATAAAAACGTTCAGTCTTACAAAGATTCTTTTTCTATGCAATGCTGAGGAAAATCAGAAAATGAGGACAAAATATTGAGAACAGTCTGAAATATTTCCACAAACACAAATTTTTATTCAGTCAAGATATTACTGAGCAGAGATGGAGGAATTTTTTTCTATGCAACAGCAGAGGAAATACATGCATGATGCTCTTCATACTAAGTAGCTAAAAAAAAAAGGCATTATTCTATTAGCTGGACCAGTCAAAAACTTTTGAGGGTCCACAGCAGTTCTGCATATGGTTTCTTCTTTGAATGCAAGGCATTTGATAATTGAACAGTGGCTTCTTTTTCTGAAGAGATCACTAAAAACGAACTCTTAACCATTTCCCAAGAGGAGTGCTTGAACCTTTGCTTGCTTTTCTTTGTGTGAGCTTTGAATTTCTTATTTTCTCCTTTTTATTTGAGAGCTTCTGGGTCATAACAGTTCATAAACTGGAGATTTACCGGTCACTGGTGAAAATAAATGCATACTTTATGTTTGATAGTGCAGTCATAAGGTGGATGGTCAAGAAAATACTCCATATCTTTGCTTAGATCTTTTTGTTGTCTGCACATCAGCATGAGTCTCTCTGGTAGCAGCTTGTGTTACACTTCTGTCATCACTGTAGGATGGCTTCAGGATGGAGTGACGATAACAAACCATGTGTGAGTGTGTGTGTTCAAGTTTGTGTGCAGCACTTGTGCATCGCTTTGCACATGTCAAAAGAGTTGATCAACAGAGCTGACAGCATCTAACCATCCAGCAAACAGCTGTGCTGTCTCCACACCAAAACAAACACTGGCTGACACGAGGGATGAGCAATATTTTATCGTGTGCGATATATCGTCAAAGAAATTCCCCACAATAACAATTTGTCATCTCACAATAAAAACACTAAATTCAATATATCAGGTTGTGTTTGCAGTGACACCACTTCGGAGTTTGTTTTTTTTTTTTTTTTTTTTATAAGCCAATTTAGTTTTGCCATTTGCATCGTTTGAATAAATGTGGAATTTGGTCTCTCATATTTCAGACTTGTTTGATTGATATCACTACAGTTTTGCAATACAGGTGCACTACTTGAACTTAATTGATATAGTTTAGTGGCTTCTAGTATTTTGTAGGGCTTTCAAGACAGCATAATGTTTTGTATAATAAATCTGTCACTAAATTCTGTTTTTATCGTCACTTATCGTTACCGTGATAAATAAGAGAAATTATTGTGATACATTTTTTAGTCAATATCACCCATCCCTAGCTGACACACAATATCAGCTGGCAGAAATTGAAACTCAGGGCACATCCACACCAGCCTTTTTGATACGAATCAAGGTCCGTTTCCTCGGAAAGTCTGTTTCATTTTGGGTATTGTGAATGCGCAAATGGACTTTGATTTGAACCAAACAAACTGACTCAGTCCACCTACAAACGCAGGTCTCGGTCCACTTCAAGTGGACTGGATGCAGGAAGCAGAGTGCAACTGCCATTTCCTGCATTTGGTTCAGGATGGCATTGTGGATTAATATTATGGTTTATTTTATAAACGTTGGGCGTGTTGGTTCAACAAAACAAACACGCGGGCAAGACTTCTTTAGAAATGACTTGTGGTCAAATGTGTAGGAAAATTTTAATAGATATGGTCAGAAGAAAACATCCCAGTTCCTAGTTAGTACTCACAGAATTAAAGTTTGAATATCTGGAATAAGGACCTAGTAAGTGCCCTTTTGAAAGTTCTTTTTTTGTTTGTTTGTTTGTTTGTTTTACAACGTCTGTGGCCCATGCTGACACAATTATCTATAAAAATTCAGCATTTAAGAGTGTGATAATAATGTCCCAAAATTAATATTTGCCTCACCCCCCACCCGCACTTCTCTTCCTTGCTCAGCGTGAAGTGCAGAGCAGCAACAGTGCACAGCTGCAGCTCAAATCTCCTCCTCCCATGCCCCCCCAGCCAGGTAATACACAAATGAATGAGTTGAGTGTACTGTTTGCCCCCGTCATGTGCCCTCTGTTGCCAAGTTATAACTTGTATTTATGATTTATTTGCCTCTGTGGCGAAGTAGCCGTCATACAGCCGCACAGCTAAGAAGAAATTAGCTGACTGCTCACCTGCTTAGCAACCTAGCCACTAGCCAAAATCAATAATAGATAGCCTATGACGTTATGACCACCGGTAGAGTTTGTCAGTGGTACAGCATGTCAGTCTACCAGCAGTCTCAAGCTGAATATTTAGGAGGGTATTGTCTAGGTTTGCATCAGGCTACATAATTAACATTTACAGTCATTTATTTGCCAAATGGCAAATGCAGAAAAACTAGCATGGAGCCTTGTTGTCATGTAACCAAGCAGTCTTATTCATACTGTTGATCTCTTTTTACTTAGGCTACCAATTACAGCATAATGCCTAGAAAGGAGAGGGTTAAAAAAGAAAATGAAAGGGAGCTACAGAGAGCAGCTCTCTGCTCTGGAAACCATCCACCAGCAGCAAAGACGGAGATGAAGATGGAAGTCATGTCAGATGGTCAGTCATGTTAACTGTTGAGGCCTTTTAAAGCTCAGAAGTTGAACTGTTCCTCTAATTTTATTGAAATTTCTTAAAAACTGTCCACATTTTCTTTTAACAACACAAAGTGGCATGAATCTATTTTAAGTGATTATATTATGTTGTACCGACCATAAGATATTTCTGTGTTACAAGACTTGCAGTAATCTTGTATTTACTTTAATAGGCTATAATCAAATCTTAAAAATAGGCTATTATTACAAATATTATTCTGTTCTAGGAAGCTACAGCAGGGAAGCAGCCCTGTGCTTCCTGCAATAGAACATCTACCAGCATGGAAGATGAGGGAGATGAATCCCAGAATACTGAGATAAAGCTGTGGTGCAGCTGATGGTTTAGAGGGACGAAGAAAAACTGATTACCTGTTAGACAAGGACCTAACCAGTGATCATGTTGGTGATGTGGCAGTACTTCATACTGGATTTTCTCTCCAGCAAGACTGCATTTAAAAATAAATGGCTTCAATTTGCTAGATTGATTTATGTTGTACAAAGGGTTAAACCTGAGCCAGACATTTAATGATAATAATATCACAGTCATGCAGGTGAAATATATATATTTTTTAATAACATAGTGGTATCAGTACTCAGTATCAGCCGAAACCCACAGTACAAGTATCGGAATCGTTATCGAAACATTTCTACCGGCATTTCCACATGCTGCACAAAGTGCCCTTATTTTTCACAGAGCACCTGCCCCCCAAAACATCTGTGCACGCCACTGGCAGTGAAAGTCGTGTAGTGTGACCCTAGCATAAACTAACTGATTTGAGTTGCTTCAATCAACTCTGAGTATCTTTACCCACAGTTGGGAACCACAAGAAAAGCCATTATCAATCATCAATGGAGCCCTGATACCTGGATTCACCATGACAACCACTGACAGAAAGCTAGTCATTTCACCTGATTGGAGGAAGAAGTTTTTATTCAAGCATAAGGGCAATATGAAGAGGTATTTTGTTTTGGAAAAAGAAAAAAGCTATCACTGCTACTAGAGAGAAGCTTCATGGAAGAAAATTACTGCCTGAGTCAATGTGGAAGTGGGAATCCACATGTCCACTGACCAAATATTTAACTTGCAGTAACATGTGGGTTAAAATATTACTGAATGAAACTGAATTGCTATTAAGAATCAATCCCACTGGAGAAAAACCTACATGGAGAAAACCGAAAGTCAAGTTAGTGAGCTGAAAGTTTACATCTTTTATGTATTATTATTTTATGAATAAAGTAATGTATTGTATGACCATGATTGAACATCTTTTGTTTTTGTTTCACACTGGCTGATAAATCACCGTCTAATCCAAAGGCAACAGCAGGTCTCTACCATCACACATTCATGGAAATATAATCTCAGGGTGCATTCACACTCTGGCTGTTCGGTCAAACAGACCGTGGTCCGATTCAACAGATAGTCTGCTTCGTTTGGCGCAGTCTGAATACCAACCATACTCTGGTGCACACCAAAGAAGTGGACTCTAGTCCACCTGAAAGCCGGAGGTCTGAGTTTACTTGGAAATGGACTATCGAACTATCCAGCGCATAGACATCCAGCCACCTAATGGAAGTGACTTTTGTCAACTGCAATAAAGCAGAAGACGTAGAAGGAAGTGGGGTAAATTATTGTTTGGGTTGGGGGGAAAACTAGGCCTGTAGCGACATGTCGATGACGTCGACTACTCGGCTCTAAAAAACTGTCGACGCCAAATCCGATTGTCGACGCGCCGCCACACGCACTCACCACACGCACGCTTGAAAAATGTCATGCCACACGGCCCAGAGATACCGCATCTCTTTTTCCTCTGCGTGGTTTTCCTGTGATTTACAGTTTTATGACCAGCAGTTGGTTTGATTCTGCCTCATATGAACCGCTGTAGTCCTGCACGTAGCTCAGTGCTGCAAGAAACAGCATCACTGGGCAGTACGGGAGTTAAATAATGTAATTCTGCTTATCCCAGTTAATATTATTACCTATAATATAGATTAAACCAAATTCATCTTTTCGTCAAACCCATTTTACAAATCAAACTATATCATATTATGATAAACTTATAGAAGTTTCCTGACTAAATTAGCCCCCAGTTAGAGCTAATTAACATATATTTTTATGTATAATGTTGTGGATACACAAAAATAATACACACTCTCTCTCACACAAACACACACGCAAATCACACCCCCACACCCAAGCTGGACACATAGACACATGCTACACAAACACATGCAAACACACGTGCAGGGAGGTACACACACACACACACACACACTTAAGGCTGGACTGTGTAAAATAGAAAGTCACGTTAATGTCTTAATGTTAACTTGCATCGATTTCATCATGGAAGAGGACTTGAAATCAACGTTTGTCCAGATAAAAATATACTAAATGACGTTGTTTCAAGTAAATTCTGGACGCTACCCACTCAGGACACTTGGATTACATTGGACGAGCAGTATGGAGGAATATTGACAAGTTTTTGTGGACTTTTACGGATCTTTTTGGCTCGGACCCTGGCGAACTCCATTATATGAAAGTTGCGGGGAAAAGAGAAACCTTCCTGATCGCCGGCTGCATTTGAGATATTAAAAAAGTGTTCGAGAGTCTTGCTCATCATGAGGGTAAGTGGAAAATAAAGTTGCATCAATCTGTGGGTGAACTATTCCTTTAACATACTCAAAGTTCATCACATAACCCGCTTTCTGGAATACCCCTCTGAAGGTGGCATCTGTTTTGTTTTCTGTCTAAAACTCATTTACGTTAGAAATCTCAGAAATGTGTTTTATCTGCAGAGTTCAGTCCCATCAAGGCTCCATTTAAATAAGAAAAAATCCCAAACTATAGGTGTGTTTTAAAACAAAACTCTGCAGACCAGTACCCTTTGTCGCATGGTAACCTTGTAACCATATTCTTATGAGATCAAACAAATGGCCTGATGGTTTTAGATCAGGTGTACAGTGTACCAATCAGTTAAAGTCCCAGTTTAATAGTTTTTCACAACTCTATGGTCCTCAAACATTTCAGTTCTTGACACAAAAATACCCAATAACCTAAAATGACTTGAGATATTCTTTTTGATCATTCAGTAAATGAGAATCTATGAATATGCTAATCTAAACCAGTTTGTAGCTTGTTCTGTTTACCCCAACTCTATTTAATATAGGCTCCTTTTAGCGCCTCTAATACCGGGGTAACTTGGCTGTAAATGTTTGGGCCAGAGATCAATTCTCGGAGTGATGCTAGGTCAAATAGAGGCAGATCAGAATGGTAATATGCTCACTGTCTTTCACTTTGTACAGAAATAGAAATGGACCACTCACCAGTCACCAGGTTCTCATGCTGAACCAATGAACTTCTTGGTTACTGGTACTTCCATATAGCATTGCTGTTTGTCAGCTTTTCTCAAAATTTGGTTTGCAATACACAATGTTCATTATTCATATACAGTAGATGTGTGTATAAATGGATATGATCTGGATTGATTATCTACTGTGCTCATTTTTAGTTCAGTATTTTGATACTTTAACTATAGAAGCTCCCAGTAAATAAATAAGCAAATCAAAAACCCTTATCCATTGCTTAAAGGCCTGTTATTGACTCCTGTCTCTTTAAGGACAGGACCCTTTCTTAAAAGCCTGCACTGTCCTGGTTGGCCAGCTTCTGGAAGTCTGCCAAATGGCAGCACCTCATGCTTGCAAGCTGAGCTGCTTGTACTTTGTGCCTGGGGTGGAAGGCCCTATACAAACAAACGTTTGCCAAAGCTGTGAACCATCTGAATCCTGATTCTCTAAGCCAGTAGATAAACTTTTAACATGTCTTTACATCATCTGAAAATATGAAGTCCTCTTTACATTGATGTAACAAATTCAGCCATAATGTGCAGCAGAGAAAAACACAAGATATCTTTATCCTTTAAAAAGTTTGTAGCAGCAACAGTAAATTTAGCCACTGACCAATTATTATGTCTGAAAAAGTTACCAGAAACTGCATCAGGAAACTCAAATCAAATCTCAAACATATTGTGTGCAAGATCTGCCCGTATCACATCCCTATCAATATATTATCCAACGCATCCATGTAATCTTCAAGCCACTAACACTGTTTATAGAAAATTATATCAATGTTGGCTTCATAAAATATGTTTTAAAACCTGTAAAAACAAAAAGTTCTAACACCAAAATTCTGGGCTGCTCTTTTTAGAAGGAGACTGAGCAAAATCCTGACAGTTTTAATACATTTTCATGCTTTTCTGGGATCATTGGGTTACACAGTGGGGGTGAAGACATTCATCATAAAACTCCCCCAAGCTTATTGTGATGGTTTGAGCAGTGAGCCTGTAATAGGACATGCTCACCACTCAATCATGCTTTCACTCCTCAGCGCAATTTGTTCTGTTTCTCTCTCTGCTCTTCTGCATAACCTTTTAATCATATTTAGTAAATACGAAAAAAATATATATATCCAGCCTGCCTGAAAAAAATGTAAATCAATAGCTTAGCTACATGCAGTTAAGACTGAGAGTCAGTGTTGTAGTGAGTATGCGCCTGTAGAGAGGCAAAATTTAAACAAAGTTACATAGCAACTACAAGAAAAGAAAAGCTATTTTCGAGCATTTCAACATTTTAGTTATCCTATTTTTCTTTTTTTTTGCTCTCTACAAAAGTTGCTTTGCTCTATTTTTCTTTTTCTTATTGCTCTTCTCTGTAGATGGGAATGGACATGTTTCAATGAAGCTTGAAAGGATAATCCAGGGTTATCACAACCTATTCACTCAAATATTTTGCCACAAGATCCTTCCATCAATGTCCATCAGTGAAAAATTACAAATGTGAGGTGAAATGACTGGTCTCCAAAACATTTCTAACTCAGAGAAATGGATTTGGAAAATTCCAAATTATAAACTCTGGAAAAATCTGCACAATTCATGCCAGAAACATACAGTAACAATAAATACTAATTGTGGCTGCAGCCAACAAAGCCATCCATTCCAGAGTTTAACCAAGAGCTCACACAGTTGTGCTCTTATTAGAAAAAAATACATATGCTGTAACTTTTCATAGAAATGACACATCATTGTTTGAATTATATATCTGTGAGAAATTAAACTACAGTTAGGTAGCCTTGCATAAAAACACGTCTCTTGAAGCATCGTATTTTTCAATCCCTAAGTCAATGTGAATCTAGTGAAAAACACTAGAACATACTAACATTTGGAAACCATCAATTCAGTTCATAAAACATAAGAGGAAGTAAGAGGAAAATAAGAGAAAGAAGAGTGATGTGTTCAGAGGGAGACAGCAAAAGCATACATTTTATTTACATATTGCTGTTGTTAGAGGTGTCCAAAAATAGAGTAATATGGATCCTTTTTAATTTCATGTATGACAAGAGCAATGGAGATGTTCAATGTTGTGGGGTGTCATTTAACATGAGAGAATTTATGTAATGTATAATAATACTGTCTTAATGTATGTGAATTGTTAAAACAGAGACAATTCACTTACTTTTATGTCTTATATTTTAAAATAAAACTCTAATAAATGTTTAAACGTCCATTCTTGATAAATGATGGAAGCAGCTGCCATGATGTCTCTCACTAGTTTCAAAGCTCTCAAAATTTGAAATAAAAAAAATTTTTTGATTGGACTGAAAATTAGTATACATCAGTACAAGTTAACAGCTTGCAGATTCTGGTAGCTAGCACATGGCCATATGAAACTGGAGTAAAGCCAGGTTTGTCATTCTTTGTTAATGAAATGCCTTTTTAAAGCCTTAAAGGGGAAGTTAGAATTTTTGAAATAGGGCCTAATTAAAAAGGGAGCAAAAAGGTTACTAATAATTAAAAAGGGTTTAAAAATATTTAATTCGGTTATCCTAGTTCCAGTGGGGGACGAAAATAAAAATAGGGGAAAATAATAGAAATCTGCTAGCCTGTCATTAAAAAAAATATTATCCACCCCAAGAGAATAAGAGGAAAATTAATTAAAAAATCAGACTATCTGAGAAAATGCGGTGTAAACAGAATACAGTAAAAAAAAAAACTAACCTGAAATTTGATTGTTGGTGAGAAAAAATATAAAAAATTTTAATTCTGTAAAGGGGAAGAGGGGGTAATAAGTGGGAGAGGAAGAAGAAAGAATAAAAAAAAAAAAAAAAAAAAGGCAAAAGACGGGGGCGGGGGAAAGGATAGGAGAAGTGGATTGAAGATGATTAGAACTTTTTCAATAAAAAAACTTAACAAGTGTTAAAAGGGGAAAAAAAGGGAAGGGAAAAAAAGGGGAAAAAAATATATCCTAAAAATAAATAAAAATTTTTAAAAAAGGATTATATTTTTAAAGATAAAATTAAGGGGGATTTACAAGAGGGTGGGGTTGCGGGGGGGTTGGGGGGGGGAAAAGAAGGGTTAAAAGAAGGATGGAATTCCTATGCTCCCAAAACGGAAACGGGAAAAGAGAAAAGGGAAAAGTGAAGTTCGGGATAAAGGAATTGGGCCATGTAAAGAGGGAATTTAAAACCCTTAAGTTTAGCATGATCCTGTTGGAATTTTTGGAGTCAATATTGACAATATTTAGAGAAAATAAGTGGAGCTGAAAAATGACTTTTTGCGATCTAATATCTGCTTAATTGTGGAATAAATTTAAAGGAGCAAGTTAGGTAAACTGGTCTCCCTCACAAAAGAGACAGCGTGTCTCAATGGGACTTACCTGTATAAATTAAGGTTGAATAAAAATAACTTCCAGTCGCATCACAAGCATACAAAAGGACAGAATTTTGCTAATGACCTGGTTATTACTGGTGGGGAAAAAAATTACCAACTTAGTTTCGATAATTTGCTTTTAAATATGAATGTATTGGGGCCAGAGACTTAAAGGTGCCAGCACCATATGTCATCAGTGATAGTGCTTTTAAGGTGAGACACTACAGCCAAATAGGGTAAAAAATTTAACTAACTGGTATCACCATGAACCTTTCCTGATTTATTCCTCACCTTAGGGGTATCATTCTTTGTATTGCGAGTTTTCTGAAATTTTAAGTTTAAATATGCAAATGGGGTGTTATATAGCCAAAACTGAGCTAATTTGCCTACATTTCTAGGAGGGAAAAAAATGGAAATATAGGATTAATCCAGGTTCAAAGTTCCTTTTGACTTTCGTTCACATATTGAAGCCAAAAGTTATTACAGAAGGGATTTGGATATCTCTAGATATCATTTCATAATTTAGAATATACTGTCAAAAACAAATTTTTTAGCATATTTTTGGGATGAAATGTTCTATAAATCAGGCTGTGAATGAGATATCAAAGATCATTCTGTAAAAACTTCAAGAATACAGGAGCAAAACTTGAAAGTTTGGTTTCTGTAAGTGCTCCTGAAGTTGAGATTTTTTGCCCAGAGTAAAGAAAAAACTCATTTTGAGAAAACAGCAATTTTAGCTGCATTTAGATGGGATTAGGCCAACGCAACTCAACTTTATTTATAGAGCCCTTTAAAACAACCACAGTTGGAACAAAGTGCTGTACACAACATGCAGATAGTTAAAACATCAGACAAAGTATTATTAAATAAACCCCTAAAATGTTTATTTTGGACTTTTTTTTTTAACACTAGTCTGAAAGAAAACGTTGAAGGGGGGGAAAAAAAATCTCAAAATTGACTCAGTGATGAAAAACGGGGTTTTTGCCTGTAGTGCCTCCCCTTAAATTCTCTACCACACTAAATTTATTCCTCAGCACCAGTGGATACATCCATCTTTTATCCACATTATATAGTCCATACCATGCATATCAGCTTACAAGGCAAAAAAAGGACACATATTTTTCACAGTGTTAGGCTAATCTCTTGAACAAATTAACATGAAATACAATAACATAACCAACAACCATGGGGATAACTCTAGATTCTCACCATAACAACCTCTGCCATTTAATTAAAAGACACAAACACTTCTCTGTTTATCTTTCACTTCACACCCAGTAAAAATATGTCATGGCTGACTGTGGAATTATGTGCTTCGGAGTAAAGTTGATGAGGTACTGGATCACATACAACACATGCACGTTATCTGATTCCCCAGTGATTTCTTGCTGCTGATAGATGCATGCCTTGACACCAGTTTGACAAAAAGCATTTAGAGCAATGGCCAGCTCAGCTCTCCAATAGCTGTGATAAGCATAAATATTTCATATTTTGACTGTGCTCTGTGAACGTGTCTTTTTTGGTAAATAGAACATAGAGGGGAAGAGAAAGAAGGGAAGGCAAAAAAGTAGTGAGATACACATTGAGGCATGGATATTAAAGAGAAAATAATTATATAAACAGAAGCAAAAGTAAATGACAAGAAAATGGAAAACTATTGCTACAATTTTGGCCTTACTGTATGTGACATAAGCTAAAATTCCATAGAAGTGGTGCAAAGCGCATTTTGTCTGGCTTGTCTCGTATATTTTACAATGAGTCGCAGTTTAATCATACTTTTAATGTTTTATGAGAGAATACTGGATGCCAGAAACTAAACATAACACTCAGTATTGACCGGCTTAATGAAAAAAAAAATATGAATTATTATAATACTAAAACCTAAGTGATGAGTATCTGTCATTAAACTCTAGGGGCTGAGCTCTTGGAGTGGATAATTGGTCGAGTAAGTATTCTCCTTATTCGCTAATGAACTCCCTCTGAGACCATAAAAAGGCAAACAGTCAAACATGTTCTCAAGTGTGTCTATTTCTGGTCAGTCAGCCATCTGAATAAATGTTGAAAAATCTTGAGTGGGGAGAAGAACAGCAAAAAAGAAATATATATGTGTTCAAACATGATCCTTTCTTTGCTTTGAACTCAGGATCGTTTGAAGTCTGATTTCACTCAGTTTAGTCATATAAGCAGTCCTAGATTCAATTATGCACATTAAAATACAGCCACCCACACTGAAGCCCACAAGAAGGCAAATTTTTCTATTATTCTTGGTTGTTTTTTATTCTTTTCTATATGTTGGGTTCTGTTTTCAATTAGTTTTTAAATAAAACAGGCAAATTACCCTTTTCAACACAGGGACTTAGTAACCCGATAGCTTGTACTCCCAGAGGAGAGCATTTAAAAAACCCTTTTGATAAAGTTTGAACTGTTATCAGCATATCCATATTACATTTTTTACATCTAGAACACATTAAATATACTGTAGAATCCTACTTAAAATGCACCACCAATAGTCTCAAGGATTCAGACTGGCAGGGTTCAAGACACCAAGGGACCAAATCTTTCAACTTGCAGGGAAGTACTTCAGAGTTAGTGATCCAGGGCAAGCTGGTGCACGTTTCCTGAAGCCTCACTGCAAGAGGCATGGTTGACATTAATGTCAAACACACAAAAACTTTTCCTATTCGGTTCAATAAAATAATTATGCTGTTTCTGATATTTTACTGCATGGCATGAAGCATTTGTTAGAGAGAAATATTGTTATTCTGCAATCATGCTGTTTGATTTATTCATTCTAAACCATTTCAAATCAGTCAGTTCTGCTGTTGCATGTATTATGCTTGTAAATCCTTCATAGTAAGAATACCACAAAGAGGAGGAAAGCCAATTCTATTCAGAAGGGATTATAATTTTGATAGATGCAGTAAGTTTTCAGCGTGCAGTAACCAAACGACAAACTCCAGTGGATAAATTGAGGCCAGAAAGTACTGAAAAATTGCAGCTCACTCCTTACCCGCTGGGGGCTGGTTTCAAAAGGTAGTCAATCCCCATAGACTCCCATGTAAAAAAGGCCAACTTCACAGCAGAAATAAACATGCTTACAGCATGGTTCAAAGAATCATTTTAGGTTTAATAGGTCAAGTTTACCTTCATGTCAACTGTGAGGGGGGTGATTTTTTATGACTCATCTGTTTAGATGTTTGTTATTCTTGAAATTGCACATATTTAGGGGCATGTCCTTTTGATTGACAGGTGGCAGAATGGCTGCCGGCATTAGCGCTGGTGGCTAGCTCTCTGCTTACTCCCAGTCAAGCCTCAGCCTGTAGCAGAGTAGCACAACGGCAGTCTCCATCCGGCTAACAGCAAGTTCTAGCTTGCCTTATAATTTTATCCCACCTATCATTGTTAGCTTCTATTATGGGTGTGGGGAGTGAGTGTGGTGGTGGTGTAGGGGGTGGTAGCAGTGGTAGCGCCCTGGTGTCAAGTCTGTGGGGCAGGGACGTCGGGGTGGGGTCTGGCCTGTCCTGGGGGTGTGTCGCCTGGGGGTCCGGTCCTCCTGGGTTCCAGTTGGGCCACCTGGGCATGGTAGGGGGGGCTGCTTCTTGGCGCTGTCCCTGACCCGGGGGCGGCTGGCGCCCGGTGGGGTCAGCAGCTGCTGGTCTTGGTCCGCTGGGGCCTGGACCCCAAGACTGCGGGGGGCTCCAGCTGGGGCCGCCTCTTGCCGCCCTCTGGGGGTGCGTGTCTGTTCTTTTGGGGAGGTGGCCTCTGGGTGGCTGCTGGGGGCCTGGGTCATGAGCTTTGCGGGCTTCCTCCTCATTGCAGAGACGAGGCTGCATTTGCATGACTGTATCACCACGGAACGCCTCTTATTATGCATGTTGAACGTTGGCTCAGGTGCAGAATATGCGTATGTGTACACATTGTATGTGTACACATGTTAATGATAACGGTTAATATTATCTATCTCTATATTCAATTGTATACAAGTATCCTTTTGCCTACTTTATTTTTATTGAGATTTATAAAGAAAGTACATGAAGATGTTTTGTGAGACACCTGTGTGAGAGTCTCATCTAATTAATTTCCTTTTTTTTTCTCTTTTTCTCTTTTTTGTTGTTGTTGCTGTTTGATTTGTTTTTGTACTTTTAATGATCTTTTATTAATGTATATATTTTCAGAACCCCAGGAAGAATAGCTGCAGCTCATCTGTAGCTAATGGGGATCCTTTTAATAAATAAATAAATAAAATGTTGACACTGTGATGCTGCTTCCCCTTGCGCTGATTAGGTTTTACCTCTTCTCTGCGTAGTTCTGCGTGTGTTTGTATGATCTGAGGATATTTAAGCCACCTCCAGGTCCTCCTGTAGGGGATTGCTTGTTTTGTTTTCCAACAGAGACCTTGGAATGTTGTTTAGGGATTTCTGTACAGATGCACCAGTGAACTGTGTAAGTGGATTCATGTTTACTTCTCTCTCTCTCTCTCTCTCTCTCTCTCTCTCTCTCTCTCTCTCTCTCTCTCTCTCTCTCTCTCTTTCTCTCTCCTCCTCTTTCTCAGTCCTTTCTTTTTGTTCCACTAACTTTCATTTCTCCCTTGTCAAGCCCAGCAGTGTGGTATGAAATGCTGTTATAAACAAATGTTTAATTAAAGAAATAAAATGAATAAACAGGATATCAAGGGGAGCCTTGTGTTCATAAAGCTCCCCTTGGCAAAGCAAAACTGTTCAACACAATAAAGCAATCGGATTTCCATTCTGCTTGCTATGATGCTGGACAGGACAAGTAAAATAAATAAATAAATAAATAAAACCAGATTGATACTTTTATAAAATGTTGTGTTTATCTAAAAACTCGTGTAATTGAATAAAAACAATTTTTTTATAAATTTAGTTAAAAACGGTAAGTTGGATACAAGTCTGCAATTATCAAAGATGTTGGGATCTAAATTGCTATTCTTCAGAAGGGGCCTCACCACCGCTGTTTTACAGGCAGATGGGAAGACACCCGTCTGAAGGGAGCATTTTACAATATTTAAAAGCTCTGACTCAAAGAATCCATAAAATGTCTTGAAAAGTGATGTGGGAATGGGGTCTAAAAGGCAGGTTGTTGGGTTTAGCTGGGAGAAAACTCGACCAAGCTTCTACTACGCATCAACCAGGACAAAACTTTCCAGTGTTTCATCGGGTAAAAACAATGCTTTAGATCTGTTAAAGCTAACATTTTGTTGTGCTAAAAAGTTAGATCTAATAGCATTGATTTTACTCCTGAAGTGGCATCCAAAGCTCTCACATGCCGCATCTAATGGTGGCATGGAGGACCTGTTCATTGGAATTCATCCCAATGAATTCTTTACATGTGAGCAGTGTTAATAGGCCTGCAATGACCTCACAGTGGCTGGTATGTTGTCATACTTTCCAACAATTTTTTTTTTTTTTTTTTTTTTTACGAAAAAAAAAAAAAATATACTGTAAATTGCGTTTTGGGCATTTTTGTTGTCCCAATGTATTTTTTTCAAGTCAAATTAACAAGCTTCTGGTATGTTGTTGTTACAAACTGAAATACTTAAACACATCCTAAAACACACAAAAAATGTTCAATCCAACTCAAAATATTAGGGCAGCCCTTTAACTCATATTTTTAAGTTAAACATTTTACAGTGTGCCAATACAGTACAGAGAGTAAAATTTCTTTACCAGTGGTGAAAAATGTTGGCAATTTGTGAAAAACTTTGGAAATGGGTTTTCCATTGTTGCCCAGGTTAATTTATTTGACAGAATTCACATACTATAGGTTAATTCACTACGTAATTGAACAAGCTACTTACTTATTGCAGCTTCATTTTTTAAAAAAAACAAAAAAAAAACTAAAACTAAATTGTACTGTTATGCCAAGATACTTCAGTTCAGGTGTTAATAGCTTTAAAAGTTGTCAGTTCTTAAAGGCTTTTGAGTTTTGATTTTGAATGAAAAATTTGAACTCATATTCTGATGTATATCCAGCTCCATGTAGATCTGAAAATCATTCAGCAATCACACTCGCCAGACTCCAACGTTTTAACCTCCACGTGGCTAATTAACATAAACTGCTCAGAGTAAATTGTTTCATTAGCATATGACATATGCCCGTCAAGTAGCTGTCTTTGATATGTTTTTTTTTCCCCCCCAGCTTCAGTCTGAGTTTCACAATCTTAACACATTCAACTGACCTTCCTTTTCCTGGTGATAACATCGTCAAGCTGAAGAGTCAAGAATGACCGGAGTACAGTATTAGCAGATGCAGCCAGGTGAGCAGCAAAGATAAAGGGCTGTCTAATCTGAATATTCATCAATCAACAGATTATAAATTAGGCAAGGAGTCACATTTATGTCACTTTAAGAGAGTCATTCTTTATAGTACAAAAAATGCTTTGATGAGTGTGGATTGAACAGGTTGCTGTAGTTGCAAAAACACCAAGTTTGCAAGGCAGCACGCATTGTAATTCTGTCTTTCTCCCTGCTTTTTGCTGCATCCAATAATCTGTCAGATGCAAAAAAAAATTGTCTTGTTTACTGTTTTAGCTGCCAACCTTATCTAATCCTGTCCTCTTTTCCCCATATTCAAATTAGGAGGTGAACATGTCAATTAGCCCTGCAGGTGCTTATTGCTGGTTGTCATGCTGAGCACAGATACACTGTAAAAAGTAGCTACTTAGGTGTTGTTTTTCTTGTAGTCTGCCTGTTGCCTGTAATCACTAGAATCACTTTTTTTATTATTATCATTCAGTAAATAATGAGACTATGTTACAGTTTTTCTCCATCGGTTTGGCTCATTTCTCAAATCAAAAATTACTTTCTCAAAACAACATGGACAAACCTCCAAACTATTTGGCAATTGTTCACAACATAATTGCATTTGTCATTTATTTCATTAAATTGCAAATGTCTTAGTACATGTCTCAATGTTTCATGACATCTTTGCAAATAACTGAGTACAGTTAGCCCACAGTTAGCACAGTAATCCTACATTTAGCACAATTTCCAAGTGAATAGATCTTATTGATATAAACTGATTGTTGATTCTTAGTCTAATGGCCGTTCTCTCCAAAACATATCAGCATCATTTCATTACAGACGTCATCACATGCAGAATAGTCTGTTCAACTGTCAAATTAGTCAAGACCAAAACACCATGAAAACCATATATGAATCTATTAGAATATTTAACAAATTGATTACATAATTGACAGTCAGGTGAAATTAGAACTTGACTAATGAAGGAGGAGTTTCACACATATCAGATGACCAATCAAACAACATAGTTACCTAACAAGTGCTGTCCAAGTGTCCATGATGTAAACACTGCCAAACATAAACAGTATATATAGAGAGAGCTTGAACAAGACTAGTATATGGGCACCTGACCAAGTAAATGAACCAGGGCGACTGTCTGCTTGGGGAAGAGGAAGAAGAAGAGTCCTCTTGTTGTCCTTTCCTTTATCCCATCGAGGACTTTTTCTCTGCTTGGAGGTGGAAAGTGTACAAGCATCTGTTTCAAAATCAGAGGTCCTTGCTCCAAGCAATGGACCCTGCATGTTAGGACATTACAGCAGATCATTGTAGGGGATGGTTACGCCATGAACACATTTTTTTTTCCTTCGTTGCATTGCAAGGGAGAACATACACTGTGATGTAGATGAGAATCTGTGGACAGCAACCAGTAAAGAAATGTGTGAAACTCCAGCCTTCTTTAAAGCACTATAGGCTGCATATACTGTAGATGTCCTTTTTTTGTTTGTGTTTATATAACTATATTATGCTGTACACTTTCTTTTCATTGTGACTGTGATGCATGGCAATTATTTTGTGTGTGAATAAAAATGGTCCTTTGCAGTATGAGTGCAATGTGTATGTCAAACGTTGAAAGCTACTCTTACCATAAAATCTTTTTCTTCTTCTTTTTTTTTTTTTTTTTTATAAACATAACTGTATTCTGTTAGCTAGACAAAAAGAAAAAAGAACACTAACCATTTTCAATGAAGGACTGAGCTAAAACTGAGAGGTGGACATGAGGGATATTTCCATGGTCCTCTGCCAAAACATTTTGGCTTGCAGTGCTTCACAATGCTACAGGGATGATGCATTTTGGGTGCTCTGACTATTTCTATGAGAAAGAAAGTTGATTTTGACACATTAATGATCTGTTTTGGAAGAGATATGAGCTTCTGCAGGTGAACAGTGGCGTTGTGCTGAAAAATTCGGGTTATTTTGGCAAAAGCACCAATAGTGGTGAGAATGTCCGGTCTGTTTAGAGAAATGAGACAAAGTGATTGAGAAGGATCTGTCCATTATTGTGGCTCTGACTATTTGCATGGGAAAGAAATTTAGCTCTGAAGGACGAATGAACTGTTTTGGGAGAGATATGAGCTTAAATGATCTTAGCGTTTTGAGAATGTAATTTCTGATTCGAGAAATGAGCCAAACCAACGGAGAAAAACTGAAATAGAGCAGCAAGTTTCAATCAAGTCATGCAGTGTGATGAGCTACACATAAGCACTTGATGTAAATGAACACATTCAAAATACTCATACATACTTGAAGTTTACGCTGTATTTGAGATACAAAGAGAATGCAAGGTATAAGCAGAGTAACATTTAGAAATAAAATGTTGTCCTGACCTCTGGCATCGAAGAACTCCTCATCAGAGCTGTCAACTGACTCTTGTGCAATATTCTGCAGACACCAATGAGAGGTGCTGTGTTTTCTTCCTGGACCTGTCAATAAAAAAGACCAAAAAAATCTGCTTTTAGATGAGAAATGACAGCAAGATCATGTCATTAATCAAAGGAGTGACAAAACAGACAGACCATGCATTTTTATTCATTTTTTTTCCTCTTTTTTTGCTGGCCTGTTGACAGCTCGAAAGATTAGAGTGAAAAGTAATTGTAAGAGCTTCAGGTAGGGATAGACAGCTTTTCAAGCATCAGCAGGAGAATGGGGTAAAAAAGCCAAACTTGACTTTCCTTTGAGTGGTGTCAAAGCACACAAGTATCTAAACATGGAGGTTAGACAGGGATTTTTATAACCTTCTGTTACAAGAGCAGAGATGAAAAGCCATTTTAGAGCACTTTTCAATCTTTGATCATAATCACTGTCAAGCACAAAGATATAAAACTATTTCAAATCCCCAAGAAGTGAAAACCATTTCTTAAAATCACTGAAGCCATAATTTGCTGCAACACAGTTGTACTTAAACTGTCACCAAAAAATCTACTTAAGCTTTTATGAATTAACTCATTTAAAACAGCGGCAGAATTGTGCGAAGTTCAAAATCTCCCTGATGATTTCTTTCTCTTACTTTCAGCAGTACTTCAGTCTGAGGAAGCAGTTATGGAGAATCACAGCTTCCTTCTGACCCAGGGTCAAAACTTCAGCCTTCAATTTCCCACACATTTCTATCACATCCTTTCCAACAAAACGGGTAAGACAAAATGTGACTATGAGCTTTGCTACTCAGGAATAAGAATTCCCCAAAGGGAATTCAGAAACATCTGGTGATACCACAGAGAAAAATGACTGAGTTCCATTCAGATTTCCTGGTTGCTAGCAGAGCTATATGTTGGGGAAACTGATACTGCTATAATATCTCATCCCAACACATTGCATTATAAGAAAAAAATAATGATAATAACAATAATAACAATAATAATTCATTCATTTATTCACCAATTTTCTATACAAATTACTCCAATTCAGGGTTGCTGGAGCCCATCCCAGCAATCCCAGACAAAAGGCAAACAACATTAACAAAAAACCTTTTCAGCATGCCAACAAAGAAAAACTTGTGATGCTCTCATATGCAAAATTGAAACCTTCAATCATCTGTCTGTTACCATTTTGAGAATCTGTCAGAGAGTACAAATACTTCAGATGTGTGATTGATGAGTCTTTTTTTTTACGCCTCCATCCAGCAACTGTTAAGAAAAAAAAATCTGTGATGTTGATAGTTACGCGTGCTGCGTCCCCGAATGCATTAAAATCTGAAAAGACACAGTAAACTCATCATCCATGCGTCTAAGGGATGCAACACATTTCCCATGAAAAATGTCACATTCAGTATTACATTCAGGGTCAGTAGGACTTTCTTCCACAAAACCAAATAAAAAAAAATATTTTTATAAAGTTAGTATGGGAATTGTAAATTGACCCAAATAGTTACTATGGAGAGAAAAGTCAGCTGGTTAGATCTGCATCTGATATGATGGACTAACATAGAGTATGGCCTCCTGCATTTCTGATCAAAGTTTAGCATTTACATTATTGCTTACTACTGTATAGATGGGTTTCCAAGCAACGTCACAGATAGGATGTGCGCGCAACCAGGGGGCAAGAAAACACAGGATAGGCATTATTGAACTATGAGAACACTTGTGTTTTACATGCAGGACTCGACTTTTAATGCAGATGAGGTCAAGATATGATGTGAAAGAGTCAGGAAAATATAATGTTTGAGTCCTGGTGTTTGTTCGGTTGCAAAAATCAAAACGTTAATGCATGTAAACAGTTGAAAATGGTGATAATAGGACAGTAGGAGTGACTGATCTTCAGAAAACCCTCTCAGATAACTTATACAGGTTCAGACTGCAGGATTTATTTAGTCTTTTACAATGGTCACCATGTTGTATTAAACCACAGTGGTGGCAGAAATTATTCCCGTGTTCTAGTCGGGAGACTGGTACTAATACCAGCATCACCGCCGCGATCGGCTGCATCACAACACTGTAGCTGTGTGACAACCGTCCTCTGCTCAGACAGGAAAATAAAAAGAAGAAAAAAAATTATTGTGGATCCTTTAACAAACATTCACGCAGCATAACAACGCATCCCAGACATATAATACGAAGTACAAGGGTCATAAATCAGATGGCGTTTGAGTTTATACCGTTAGCTTGTTAGCAGTTAGCTAGTCTGTCTACTGTCTACCAGGATAAAGCAGAACGTTACACAAGCAGCGAGACTTACTGACAGCAATGCAGGTGAGTCACTAATAGTTGGAATCGCCTCTTTTCTAAACGTAGTGATGATGTCATCTTTGCCTGGTTTAATCCCAAACTGGTGGAAGTAGCTCCTGTATGGAGGTGGTGAAGACACCAGAGCTGAACCTGCTGTAGACAGCAGACTGTTGTGGCCTATTTTGGTTTTAAGAAAGAGTCTAAACGAAAGTTTAAGCAGCTTTCTAATTCAAGTTTTTCAGGCAAATTTCAAATGAGGTCCAACACAAATAATATCCATGTTTTAACAAGAAAAATGCTGTTTCCGGGTGATGACTCCCTTGCCAAGTTAGTGTAATGGTAGTAGAAACACAAAACAGCAACGCTGCGTCAGTATTTTTTATTCGTCATCAAAACACAGATTTATTCAATATAATTTAAAACACAACAATCTCTGTTTGGCCAGGTTATTTTACATTTTTATTTATGATATGAATGCATGTTTGGCCATAGACTGCAGTACAAAACACAGGCTTTTTTGTCCCCTGGATGTGTGCGTGCGCAACTGCCAATGTTTGTAGCAAGAAACCTATTATTTCAGCAAGAACACAGAATGGTCATGATTGTCTAATGTCACACAGGCTTGATGTGTTTAAAATAACTTTAAAATAATGTTTTTCAATAGAAAACAATTGCAGGAGAAAGTCTGGCTTTCAACTGCTTTATGACTTCCCCACTACCTGATGGACAAAATATTATGTTATTTGTGCAGCATGTTAATGTACAGCATGGCTGATTCATCAAAAATGTAAAAATACTATGGGTGGGATTTGATTAAATTAATCAATATAATAATTAGAAGCTTTATAATCAAATAATCTCAATTAATTGCATTTTTATGGCATAACAGTAATTGCCCCTAAAAGTAACTTTTTGTTTAAATGGATTTTCGTGGATGACTAAATCAAATAATAGACACAAACTCAACTCTACTAATGTCTGGTGGGAAAAAACCTTTAAAGAGCGGGTTAAAATGAACTTATACAAACTAACTTTAAACAATTCACATGAGGAAAATATTTTATAGCAAATGTTGCATGCAATCATTGCTGTTTGCAATATTGATATGAGCTGATAAATATATAGTCTGATTACGTTTGATAGCTTTCAGTTTCATGTAAATTCAAGGACAGAAAATCATTTTAAACTCCTTTTGGTGTTAGGATAAAAACAAGACTGTATAAAACATGTTATTGCAGGGCCATTGCAGCAAGGCAAGCAAACAAAGCAATGGGTTTCATGTACAACTCCACTACTTCCTAACTTAAGCCAGCTCCTTTGTCTCCTGTCTTTCATTATTGGACGATTTGATTAATCCAGGTGTGCCTGACCTCAGTAACCATGATGACAATGACCGGACACACCTGGATTAATCAGTTTGTCCAGTCATGAAAGACAGGAGGCAAAGGAGCTGGCTTGAGTTCAGAAAGTAGTACAGTAGAGTTTGTGCATAAAGCCCATTGCCTAGGGCCCTGAGCTGGACTGGGGCCCCAAGACATTAGCTGGCCTGGTTATGAACTGAATGTAACAACAAACTGTGAGAGCTCTCCCTTTTAAATTCAGTGATTGTTGCTGCAGAAAAGTGCAGCGAGGGGTTGACTCCACTTGCAACTGACAGTACTCAGCCAGCGGTGTAGGGTCAATGGCCTGTTTGGATATGTGTCCACTCCGGTTCCGCTGCATCCATCAGAATATGTTCCCCCTGCTATGACCGACCATCTATTTAACACCAGCACTCCCCAAAATTTTCTGATATACCCCCACACCACCACCACTCCCAACTACCTCCATCCCCCTCACCCCCTAATGCCATAGTTAAATTGGCCCATTCGCTCCCCATTGTTTTACAAATCAGGTAATCTGAATCTTGCAGCCATGTTCTGACTGTCACTGCCACTTCCCTATTTCACCTCAGTGTGCACTCAACAGCATATGTGTGTATACAACTAACACATAACCAGTGTTGTATAGTAACTAAGTAAAAATACTTCGTTACTTTACTTAAGTAGTATTTTTTTACAGAGAAGTACAGAGAATACAGAGAAGTTGGTATAAATTAATAATTAAGTATCCTTGTCTCGGTCACATGAAGAAGCATTGCATCCTGACCATTAATAATCCACAGGGTTAGTAAGTTAGGACAAAACAGAAGCTATGTCTTTAACCTTTGACATTGCAGCGACTCTGGTCAGCAGTACATTTTCCTCCAAGAGATCCGGGATCCCTGAACCACTGCAGAGCCTTCAACCCTGTCATCTAGTAGGGTTAAAGGTAAAACAGCCTTTTTTCCCCACCATCTTACACTGCCTTACCTCATATGGTGTGTTAACCAGGTTTGTGTTCATTAAACCCCTCAACACTTTAACTCTCTTCTTACTGACAATCTGTTACAGCCCAGAACCAAACATCTTGATATTTTCATATTTCCACTTATTTGAAAGCAGAAGTATGTTGTCTTTAAGTGTGCTGCCTCCCACTTAAAATACTAATTAAGCAAACCTCACAAAACAAAAAGTAGAAACCAAAGGTATATCTGCAAACCTCAGCAAATTCTTGCAATTCTCTGCAGGTAAAAAGCACACAGTGGCCCTCATTTATCAAACGATCATACGACGAAAATCTGTGCGTACGACCATTTCCACACAAGACTCGGCATTTATCAATTTGGACGTGAGCGTAGGATACGATCAAATCTCACGACAGCTCTGAGTTCGTGTATGCAAGTTTGAGTCAGTGAGGGTTTGCAGCACAGCGCAGCAGAACATGAAAATATTTATTAACCAAATCGCAAATTGTCATTTAATAAGTATTCACATATCCAGCACTAAGAATGAACCCATTTGCAAAGAAAAAGAAAAAGGGAAAAAAAAGGGAATGTAGAATGTATTCCCAAAATTACAAAAATAGCTGTGACTGTATTTAATTCCTCCATTTGTCTCAACAAATTATTAAAATCATTAACATATAGTTCTAGGAGACAAGTGCTTTGCACTCTTCGTGCATGTCATCACCCCGCTGGTAAAACTGCCACATATGAGCGGAGGTACGCATCAGTGCGCACACACGCGCAGGTGCCCAGGCGGAGCGCTGCTTCGGGCTGCAGGAAGGCAGGTGGGTGTCTGACCAGCAGGATGAAACGCTGCTTTTTTAGACTCTGGGAAAATCTACAATACAATCCTGTCCTGTGCAGTGCTGCACATCGCTCGGACCGCTGATGGAGAGTTTTGTTGCGCAGTTGGAGGAGCAGATGTGCCCGAAACCACTCTGCAGTCCCGACTGGGCTATATAGAGGAGACAGCAGCTGATCCGTCATTTCTAATAAGTAATCTATACCTTAAAGTTGAATAAGTGCTCAATCAGTAGACTGTCCCTTAGCTTTGCTATTCTTTTCTTCTGTCCCTGTATGGGTCAGGCTCGGATTCAACTGCCCTCCACCTGTTGGTGCGCCGTGGTTGGACTCATGACAGGTGGGGGCCAGTGAAACAGCATTTGGTGGCGAGTTTCATATTGGACCACTTTTTCTTGATCCATTGGCTAAAGAATTGTGACGCTGCTATCGGATGTGGGCTATTATTAAATTTCATAACTAATAAAACGAATACACCATATATAAGCCAGGCCTATATTGAGACTTTTATTGATATCTCAGCCGGTCGTTTAACACCGGTGAGGCTGACTGATCCTCTTCCGTGCGCGATTTTTGTGCACATCTCTGACTTCGGTTTTTAAGTTGTCAAACAGCACCTCTTTATTTTTTCCCACCTCACAAATGAGGAATTCTGTCTCAATCCCCCCAAAAGTTTCTTTTTTGGCAGAATCTCTCCTCTTCATGGTTCAGCCTTGCTGGGTGAAGCCTCATAATTATGGATAATTAAGGGCGTAACTGTGGGCGTGACTTTTAAATGACGATGGATTTCAGCCGTGGTATTTATCAAGACTCTTTTGTTCGTACGACGAGATTGGTCCGATACGAACGTTTTAATAAATCACACGTGGGTCCAATCGTACGACCATTTTTACGATCAGATGTGCGATCATTTCTACGCTCATTTGATAAATGAGGGCCCTTGTGTTTAGTAAGTTGTATGTGTATAAAGTGCTTTCAAACAGCTGCTATGCCTACTTGTAGTGCATCCTGCTTATATTTTTTGCTTAATGTCATAAAAACAAAATCACAAGGCGACTACTTTAAGGAAATAGTACACAACTGCAAGCTTTTCATTTCCAGTTATTCAATTAATAGCATCTTCAAAAGATCATATTATCAGCTGTAGTTTTTCATCTTAGTTGGTTTTGTGACACTTCAGTCTGATACTCATCTCAGAGTTTTTTGTTGTTGTTTTGTTGTTTATTATTATTATTATTATTATTTTTACTCGTCTCAAAGCTAGCATCTTTCGTAGGATGTAAACTAGAGGAAAACTCTGAATCTTGCTGATGAAAATGTTGAAACAAAAAACAGAAATGGCAGCTGAAAGAGAAGATGTGACACTTTCATTTAATTCTAAAAAATATTCAACTTCTCAGCTTCATGAGTGGATAAGAAAGATTTATGTTTAACCGATTAGGACAGAGCTACTGAGGTTAGCATATAACTCAGAGTAATTCACAGGGAGGAAAGACCCAATATGAATGTGCCTGTCATGAAAGTAGCTATTAAAACATAATCTGCAACCCCACAAAATAAGATGAAAGATTGATGAATAGTATAATATAAAAGGCCACTGGCTTATAAATAAAGGTAAGCCATTGCTGTAGGTATGAATCTAGGTGGACTTGTTAAGGTTGGCAACCTACTTTAGAACAGGAACAAAACACATCAAGACATACACTGATCACTAACATTATGACCACTAACAGGTTAAGTTAGTAATTCAGCTCATCCTGCCCATGTTCTTGAACCAGATATTCAAAGACATTCTCAGATGATTAGGAGCTAAATCTTTTTAGCTATGGAACAATTTTCACAAAGTCCCCACACCAAGATATTTAACGTTTTAAATTTAATATCTAATTCAGTGTTGGGCTTAAAAGCACTGCTGCATTCAGGGACAGGGCTGCTCCATTATTTATGAGTGAAAGTACAACAAATGCAATGTATAAATCACAAATGGAAGTTAAAGAATGTTACAACGGAGTAGCTTGATTTGTTTTAAGAGAGGGAACCTTAATGTCTTTGAGCATACATGTCTCATATGTTTGCTCTTCGTACCTTAAATGGGTTTATCTATTGTTAGATGCTATTGTTTGCCTAGAAGATGCTAAAACTTTCTCTATCCAACCTTGGCTGGTTTTGTTGAGTGATGTCACTTAATGTAACTGTCATGAAAAATGGACTTTTATGAGCTTTTAACCACATCGGTGTGTTCCCTCATAAAAACGGCATTTAGTGCATAATTTTTTTTTTCATTCATGCATATGTGAGTAATCAATATGAATCTAAAGAGATTATCAGTCCAAGTTCTTGGCTGCCTTTGAAATGCCTATGTAGAAATCATTTCACCAAATTTTACCAATCATGAAGCACCAAATACGTGTCCACAGCATCGTAGCAAGACGCCAACTTTGTTCAGGAGAAATTTCAAGAATCTTTCCTCTCTGAGGAAGGAGCGGACAGTTCCCGGAAGACTTTCTCTGAGACAGGCAGCCATCAGCTAATAGAGAATAGCTTCTCTCTTGTTTTTTAGCTCTAGATGACAGCAGGTTAGAAAAATGTGGGCATTCAGCGTGGGAGTTTATTTGTTGTACTGAACAATGGATCGACTTGCCTCATGGAGAGACGCTGACGACAGAGGTGAGTGAAAACATATCCCGGCTCAATGCTAACCGTAAGCTTATGACTTTTTAACTTATTAACTTACCGTAAATCCTCTAATAGTGACCTCCAGGCTGCTGTTTGCTATGCCCGCCCCAGAGCGCTAGTGTGCCCGAAGGCACAAACACGGTACTTCCTCTTCCTGCAGAGCATGCAAGGAATCGAAACCAGCAGCAACATGGCGACCGATAAACAGAGAAGAAAGTTTAGTGTGAAATTAAAGAAACCGTCCTGGAGTATGAACGTGAACATTCCAGAGCGAAAGCTGCAAATCACTTCGATGTTGACCAAATACAAGTCAGGTATCGGAAAAAGCAACAGAATAAACTGTCCTGAGCTGAGAAAAGTTGAGCTTGTCAATGTCAATGTCAATGTCAATGTCAGGTTTATTTATATAGCACATTTTTAAAAGGCCAGTGGCCAACCAAAGTGCTTTACAGAATAAAAGACAGCAATGAATAAAGTAAATGCAACACAATAAAAACAGTAAAAATAAACCAATAAAAGTAAATTTAAAAAAGTATAAAAATAAAAACAGTGACTCTACTCAGCTGTAGGCCAGGGTGAACAAGTGGGTCTTAAGGCGTGATTTAAACATGGAAAGGCTGTTGGAAGACCGCACAGGGAGAGGCAATGTGTTCCACAGCCTGGGAGCCACAACTGCAAAGGCTCGATCTCCTCTGGTTTTCATGTGGGATCGAGGGATGTCCAGGACCAACTGGTCAGCTGACCTCAGGGCTCTTGGGGGCTGATGCACCTTCACAAGGTCAGCTAAATATTCTGGGGCCAGTCCATTCAAAGACTTATAAACAAATAAAAGAATCTTAAAATCAATCCTGAACCTAACTGGGAGCCAGTGAAGGGAGGAAAGCACCGGTGTAATGTGCTCGCGTTTCTTTGCTCCAGTAAGGAGACGAGCCGCCGCATTTTGGACCAGCTGCAGACGGTTTAGTTCTGCCTGGCCAATACCGACGTACAGGGAGTTACAATAGTCCAAACGTGAAGTGACAAATGCATGGATGACTTTTTCCAGATCAGCTCTTTGGAGATAAGGTTTTACTTGTCTAACCAGAGGGGGAAGGAAAAAAGTCAGTCAGGACCTGGAGGCAGCGCTTATTTTTTGGATTCATGACATGCAAGAGAAGCACAACGGAGAGGTAATTGTACTGCACTGTTTGAGTTTTCCATGCAGCAATTTTCAATAAGGCTGGGCAATATGACAAAAATCCCATATCACAGGGGCGGTGATTAGCTCAGTTGGTTGAGCAGCCGCCCCATGAACAGAGGCTACAGTTCCTCAGCGCAGTCGGCCTCGGTTCGATTCCCGGTCGAGGACCCTTTGCTGCATGTTACTCCCCACTTTCTCTGCCCCTTTCCTGTCACTATACACTGTTGTATAAAGGCCACTAGTGCCCAAAAATCCTTAAAAAAAAAAAAAAAAAAAAAAATCCCATATCACGATGTAACTCATTTTACATCACAATATGGAAATGCAGTTTCAAATCATCTACTGAACAAATAAAGCTAGTAGGTAAGCAGGATGTGTTGGTCATTTTAACATCTGACAGTATCCGCGATTAGGCACTTCACTGCAGTATTTACCGGTATTTGTCAAGATCCGCTGTGTGCACAGACACGTGGCACCACGTGCGCGCATGGACACGTGGACATGGGCATCTTGACCTAAACAAACATGGAGGGAGACGGTGGCAGACGTGTTTCAGACCAGGATGATTAGTTCTCAACAAGATGACCAGCCAAACCAAACCGAAGCGCTTGTAGTTAAAAGAGGGACAACTTCTGTCGCATGGATGTGGTTTAGATATATAAAAAAGACCAACGCAGTCACGGACCTGACAGCAGAAGGTATTGTCGGCTCTTGGGGACATTTTTCGGCACTACACCAGGTGTTAGTGCTGAAAGACGTCCCCGAGCCAGAATACAAACAACTGTCGTCTGTCTTTTTATATCCAAACCACATCCATGTGACAGAAGTTGTCCCTCTTTTAGGTACAAGCCTGTCAGTTTGGGTCGGCTGGTCATCTTGTTAAGAATTAGTCTAATTACACCTGTCTGAATGGTCTGCCACAGTCTCCCTCCATGTTTGTTTGTAGCTTGCGCGAGCATGCGGCGCATCTTGATTAAACACTGCAGTAAAGCGCTTATCGCTGCGTAAACGATAGAGCTTTATGTGAAACGATAGAGATTTTCCATCGTCCAGAGGACATATATCGTTATACTACCCAACCCTAATTTTCAATAAATGAACCCAGTACATTTTACTGGGTTCAAACTGACACAAAATCTTGATTTATTCATTGTGATCCGTTGAAAAACAGAAATATAAGCCTCTCTTCTAATGAAAGCCCTCCTTCCAATAAAAGCCCGGTCTTCAGTGCCCTGAAACAAATAAAAGCCCCGGTCACTGTTTGAGGATTTACAGTATTTGTTACGGGTCTCTGTGGTACTGCATGTACTTGAAACTCCATCAGACATACAGCTCCATAACATGGTAATCCATTTTATTCCATCGTTCGGAGTCTGGTCATCCATCAGTGTTTACAAATATATCCAAGGCAGTGTCACACAAAAATCTGTGACCCTTCAGAATCCGTGACTGTTCAGGGGCAACATCAGGAAATGGGCATACAAACATAATTGGTTGAAAGGTTTTGTGGTTCAGTGCAGTCAGCCATTTTGCTTCCATGTTGGCAATTAGGCGCAAAAAAAAATAATATTCGTTCATTCATTAATTCATTTTCTGTAATGCTTAGTCCAATTTAGGGTCACTGGGGTTGCTGGAGCTTATCAGCTATTATAAGACGAGAGGCAGGTACACCCTGGACAGGTCGCCAGTGGGTCACAGAAAAAAAAGCTGATATTAAAGATAACTAAAAACTAATATTTAACACCAAATTAGTTTTTATAGTGGCAAGGGGAACATATTTAGCTTTAGCTATATGGCTGTAACTGGCTTTTGGAACATTTGAAAAGCATGATACAGCTCCTTTAAGTCCTGAAGTAGTTAATCATTTTCATTCATTTTCAAAGTAGGTATTGCATTTAAGAGTTGGCACAGCTCTTTTTTTTTCTTAGCAGAAACACCTTCTCCAGTAGCAAATGTGTTGATTTTCTCACACTAACAGGAACAACTTGCAGTCAAAGAGGCAAGACTGATCATTTTTACATGTCAGTAAAATGACTGGCTGCTCAGTTTTAGTCCTAGTGTGAGGGGATAACATCTGAAGTACATTCAAACATAATAATCTAGCCTGATAATCTCAGAAATTGATATTTATCAGAGCCGCTGCCCACCTCTGCCTGCAGGATACAGTGCCACCCCTTCAAGGTGTTGTAGTTTTCTTGTCTCATATCAACAGACATGTACGGTAAAATAAATGTTGATTCAAAATTTGCACAGTTGTCTCTCTGTGTCAGCCCTAAGATGGACTCTGAAGCTATATGCCAAACACCCTGTAGGTTAAAGGAGGTATAACTAATTGATTTAAGGAAAAATCGATGCAAATCAAAGTCTAGAACACAAGCACCTGCCCTTTCTGGCAGGCTTTACCACATGGTTATCATCTGAAGTATGTTATCTGCACACACAGAAACCCTGAACAGACCCAAGAGCTTGTCGCCGAAACACATGTGGCACATCATCGTTTAACCATCTGAGAGTTCCCCTCTGAGGAGATGTATAAACAGGCACAGGCATTCATCTGTGCAGTGGTAGTAAGGGCTCCCGTGGGCTTGAACAGCACATGCTGCATAGAAACAGAACTGATGGGGTGCCCAACAAGCCAGAAAAAGAAAGGAACTTGTGAGAAATAAAAACACAGCTGCAGCCAGAAGTGTAAGCCAGGCAGCTCTATCTGTGGGATTTAATTTGTTGACTCCACTTGATAAATTGTCACTCACCTTCAAGTGTTCTTAAAGTATTGTCCTTATTTAATGAATGTACTGCTGGCACAGATATCAATCCAGTGTTTTCTTCTGTTTATAAAGCATCACTGCACTCAGAGTACTCCTAAAGTACATGCATTCTGAATATCAGTGAAGGTTTAGCAAATTCAACCAATTGTTTGGGCAGCTGAATCCTCACAGCAGTGCACTATCACCAAGAAATAGGTTTCCCCACTGGGTAATGGGTATTTCTGTAGATCCCCACAGGGATTTTACTACACACTGTGTCCAAAATGATATCAAGTGACAGACAAATCTACAGTTTCTGAGGCAAATTGCAGCAGTGAAAGTTTTGAAGAGCATGATGGTGCCTTGGAGCCAGGAAGATTGTCAGGAGGCAAGTGATTAAGACAGGATATCCCTCATCTTTAACTCACTGGGTGCCATTCACGTGTAAACACTTTAATTCAAATCAGAATGTTAACTGCCAATCACGTGTTTCCACGTTAATTAAAGGCCTCCTTCCACTGAAAACCCGTTTAACTTGCTCCTTCTGAAATACGGAGGGTTTCCCCTTGTTTACTTACACATGCTGACTTGCTAGCGTTGCGTTCCCCCCAGTTGGCTGTGCTTTCTCATCAGAGAAACAATACGAAGAAAAAGAGCGAATCGGGAACAGCCTTGCACTTCTACGTCACATTGCAAATAGCGTATCCCACGTGGGGTTTATATCTGTCCACTGGAAGGCAGGTAACCCTCCACTACACACTAGAAGTAAAGACGGCACGACTGTAACTTCGGAGTTGAGAAGCTAATTAGCTAATTGTTTGTTAGCATGGCGGAACAAACTTGTTTGTTGGCTCTATTTCCTGTCTGTAACGAAATAAGAGCGGAGGGCGGAGCTTCCTTCATACACTGATGGGAGGCAGCCAATCAGACGGAAATTCATGAGAAGGACCCGGAAAAGCCTGCCGTTGGACCACAAGCTTCTCTTCTAGTATACAAATACAGCTGGATACAAAGATACCAGAAGGTTTTTTTAAACACAAACGATGCAGAATGCATTCAATAATAATGGAGAACACAGAAATATTAATGAAATGACCATGGAAGTACAACTTTGAGGGTTTTAATCAGGGGAGCTGTTTTAATCTCTGGCGGAGCTTGTCAGAGAGAACCAAGTTTTGACCGTCTTTATTTCGGTAATTTCATCCGATCCAGCAGATGGCGGTATCAGGCAAGCTTAAAAAAACCTACCAGGAAGTGCAGGGCTCCAGACTGCGACCAAATGGTCGCATTTTGAGACTTAAATATGAGCTGGAGCGAGTAAATTTTTCATACACTCGCGCATGTGCGACCAATAAAATGTGACTTTTTTTTTTTTGACAGACTTTTCACACCAGGTCTGTGTGCGCCGCGTTCCGCGTGTGGTTCTGCCTTGCTATGAGGCTGTTTCAGTTGATGGTTTAACTTCACACCGGGGGCAATCAGAAGTCATCAGCGTCTTGTTGCGGTGTTGGGTCTATTTATGACAGCACATGCTTCCAACGCGTCAAGCTCTAAGCAGTGTAGCCGTGTAGCCAGGACCAGACAGGAAATCAGACACGGGAGCAGTGTAAAGGATCCGGTGAATTTCAAAATAAAAGCCCCCACAGATTGGCGATGGCTGTATTATCATTGACACCAGATTAGAAGTCAATCATCAGGGGGTCTGAGTGGGTTTTTTCCATCATGGACCACAGGACTTTAATCCAGCCCTCTTTATCATGATTGTTATCACATGAACTGGTGACATCATGCATGACCTTGCAATTTTGTCATCTGTTCCTGGTCCCTTTATCATCATTTCTTTATCATTAATCTATTTTTATATATCTGAGTGGAATGAGTCCCGAGTTGAATATTTTTAATGGGCAAAAATACTGAAACAAATAAATAGAGGTAAATTTGTCTTGGACTTTTTCTCTCCTTTTTGCTGATCCAATCCATGACTCAAAAACCGTAAACCGCTTCAAACTGTGAAGTCATTGATCCATTGCACCACTAACCACAACATACAGGGACCTGGCACCACACAACTAAAACATGGCACTTAGAGTAAACACAGAGCCAGTCTGGGACATAAAATGTGCTGTGACCTGTGAACATTGTAGTTTCTGCATTTATTGTTCAAGTATTTATCAGTAATTCAGTGAAAATTAGAGGAAATGTGAACATTGCGCCCCTAAATTTTCCTCTTGCGCACCTAAAAATTTAAGTTAGGGGTGCTCCTAGCAAAAAAAAGTTAGTCTGGAGCCCTGAAGTGGTGTGCTTCTATGGTGTGTGTATTCAGCACAGGTCAGCAGAGGAAGTGTGCTCGATTCTATTGCGAGGGGGAAAGAAACATGGCGACCGGTCATAATCAAAGCAGTTTTGGAGGCGGATGACAGAGGAAAGTTTGTGGAAAAAGTGATCGGTGACAGAAAGTGACACCATCGATCGAAGACACAATAGAGCAGCGAAGTGCGCCAGCTGAAAGTGGAAGTAAGGCAAGCAGCACAACAGTGCTTGCGCAGCTAAGCTGCGGTATCTGAATAGAAGGAGAGAGGGAGGAATAGAGGGAGACGTTTCTGTCAAATGTTATGTTGTAAAACAAACTTCTTGTGGCTTATTTAACTTGTGAATAATTATTTTGCCACAAAAACTCTTTTCTCAGTGTTGTATTTATTGTTTCATAGAAGTAAACAGCTGTTCAGATGATGAAGGTGTTAAAGTAAAGTAAATAAGTATTGGCATCAAAGACACTTTTCCACTTGAAGTGCACTGCAGCATTTAAAGCTAGTTTTCTGAGCTTTTTGGTCAGAAACAGGCATTTTCGCTGCAACAAACCCATGTTCTACTGCAGATTACTAAAGAATGGAAAAAGCTAGAAACAAATGTTTTTTCCTGATAAAAGAAGAGATTCTAAGCTTTCCTTTGGTACATTCAGTGTTTGCATAGGCATTGTACACAATATTCTGTGGATCTCCAAAAATCAGTGAAATTGCTTAAAAAGTCCTGGCAATATGGAGAGCTCTGCTTGGAAAAGGTCTGGCAGTCAATGAGTTAACAGCCTGTAACTGTAAGGTGGTGTGTTTATCCAAGCTGCTGGGGGTCAAAGGAAGGAGATTTCTCTTTTATGTGTACAAGGCATACAGCTTACATTGTTTCACAAGTATTGGAAATCTGTATTGGTGTAATAGCATTTTACTCCAAGTGGTGTTTAATAATTAAAAGAAATCATTTACAAGAAAATCCTGACTGCTGAAAGTGTTGTTAAAAACAAAATGAACACATTTTCAGTATCAGTAAGGACAATTCCACTTAAGCTCTAATTCATTCAAATCAATAAACTGTTTGTAAAGCTATGCACCTGCAGACTTGAGGCAAAACATTGCATAATTACATTTTAATCTTACAGGACGTTTCATATAATCATATGTCAAAACATATGTCTCTGCTAAATTATGTTTTTACACGTCTAACACTGCAATAGCAAGTATATTTTAGGGCAAAGACAGACAGAGGAATGAGGGTCAGGTAAATTGTTTGGTTATTACCATATACCAGTGTTTCTCAATCCTGGTCCTCAAGTATCCCTGCCCTGCCCTTTTTGGAGATTTCCATACTTTATCACACCTGACTCAAATGAGTGGCTCATCTGCAGCTTGCAAAGAACTTGACGAGCAGTTCAATTAATCTGCATCAGGTGTGCTGGAGTTGGACAGAACTAAAATGAGCAGGACAGGGGTATGAGCAGTAGCTCGCAGCTAACGGCAGCTGTGAGCTAGCCGGGGTAAATAATTATCCTTTAAAAAATGAGAAGATAACAACTTACATGATTCCAGTCGAGTTTTAAATAGTTCCCGTTTATAAGGATGAGGATGGAGGAAAGGATGGATCTTTGGAAGCAGCTGGAGGAGATCTGATGACTGGAGACGTTCATATAAAGCTAGGTACACACTACAGGATTCCTGAGACCTTCATAGATGTAGAGACCACACACTTGATGATTACAAAAGACAAATCACACAAGATTTGCCTCTTCTGATCATACAGTGTGGGGTGTACAGGACAGAGAACACCTCACACTAACTGATTCGTCAGCAGAGAATCGGCTCCTTCACTGTCAACATCCCAAATCTTGCGATATCAAACGAGACTTCGCAACGACACTTCAGTGACGAGACTTTATCATAAACAAACGTAGCGGACTTTTCAGCCTCTTACATTGTGGGGAAAAAAACACACATACATAGAAAACAACATTGTGGAAAAAGTCATAGAGAGTAATCAGAATGTGGCTGTATGACCGCAAGCTGGAGGTGAATAAAAATGGCCACAAACATTAGATAGCTTGGAGAGCAGGCTGTAAGCTAATGGCTATGTGCTCTTTGTTTTTGTTTACTTCCTTTTCTGCCAGTCAGCTGTTAGCTCTTGCGTTTTGATTGGCTGTTGTTCCGGGAGCCTCCACGTGATTTCCCAATGAGAGCAGCGTTTTTGATTTTGCACAGCTGTGAACACTGAGAGTTCGGGTCCTCTCAGAACACCCACACACCAGGATTTCTAGTCGCAAATATTGAACATGTTCATTATCTACGATCTCTCCTTCCGAGGCCTTCCGAGCGGATCGGATCGAACAAAATCACTCGTAACTCACATCACACCATGAGAAGATCAGATGCGATGTTTTTCGCAAACATCCGACAATCGAACCTTTGCTGGCTTTGATCGTAAGGGGAAGATCGGGACATAAATTGGGCTGATTTTCCTGTAGTGTGTATCTGCCTTAACCGAGCAGCAGCTGTCTGTCAATCAGAAGCAGTATGACCGATGCGATGAAGCAACGATGGATGAAAATGAATATTTTCAAGGAGATGATTGCAGTTTCATTGTGTTAGAAGTCTCAACACGCTGGAGCCTTAAGTTTCAGTAAACAGATGCTCTAGACGAGCAGAGAAGTCCAGTTGCTGCCTGTTTCTCGGTGAGTATGACTCCGATCTGCTTCCTTATCTTCTTCAAAATAAAATTCTGAATCTGTAGGAAACCTAAATAAACTAACGCTGTACTTATGAGCTTTTAACCATTAACTGTCAACACAATTTGAGGGCTGAGTCGTTACTGTTTGTCTGTAAAACTGGAAATGGAACTTAAAAACCGCAATAATGCCACTTCAATGTTAAATAAGCAGCAAAGAAGAGGTTCTTGCAGACGTTATATCTGGTTTCGGCTCACAGCACCACAGTCTGGTCAGAAAAGCAGCGATGTTTTCTAATAACTCATTTATGCAGCTGCGCTTGTTTTTGTTACATAGATCATCATGAAGGACGTTTTGGTCTATAAAACAAGGCAAAAAATGTCAAAAAAATGTCATCAGCACTTTAAGTTAGGAAGTGGTGGATTTGTGCATAAAGCCTGTTGATATGCGAGAAAATTCAAATTCAAAGTTTGGGGTAGAAATGATCCTTCCTGTGCATGCCTGTGATGTCAGTGTGATGCGCTGTTCACTTTACTCAATAAATTTTATTTAATAAAAACAAACAACTCAAGTAAAATCAAGGCGGAACCAATTCAGAACTGATCAGTATGTGATAAAAATGCATTGCTTGAGATTCTTAAAGGTAGAGTCCAGAGCCCCCCACCATTTCTGCTGGCAAACAACACTATTAAAAAACTGAGCGCCCCTTCCTCTCAGACTAATGGCTACCTAGCTCTTCAGCCTGCAGCTTCAACAACTCCTTCAGAGCTCAGAAGCCAAACTAGTATTTAATAAACACAACAGAACTTTTAGCAGTTTTCTCAGTGATGCGCCCCCTATCGGCAGCTAAACTAGCATCCATCTTGTTCGTACCTGTACTGTAAGCTCACTCCAGCCAGTAAAAGACAGTCTTATCTTGACTCTTGTTCTGTCCCTTGCTTGCTTTCTTTTCCTCTCTTTCTCCGGTAATGTTTCCTTGTGTTTTTTTTACCGAATCCGACATGATGCACGTTCAAAACACCCGTGGTGTTGATACCTAGTTTACATCCGGTTGCTAGTGAGTGATGCGGTGCTGCAACCACTAGTCAGCTGCAACGTCGCAGTCGCGTCCTAGATGGGAATCTTACATACTGCTGTTTCTGAGCCCCGGGACGGCTCTGGGCAGTGACGGCTCAAAAACGCGCATAATGAATGTTGTTGTGCCATCAAAACGAGTCAGAAACGCATATTTTTAAGGTCTAAAAGTTACGTTGTGTGTCTTTAAACCCTGGTTTTCCAACATGCACTATCTAAAGCTTTTACCTCTTCTTCGGTGCATCTGCCGTTTTTCTTTCAATTTTTTTCTTCGAGAGTTTGAGTGACTGGCTTCTGCTCCAATCATGAGCTTATTCTCACACAGCTTCATGCCCTTTGCTCTTTCATTGGCTGGTGATATAAACAGAAATCTCCACCCAGAAACGTTCCCAACCACAACAAAACAAACAGATGAGGCTAATTACAGACTTGGGGGGAGGGAGTTGCATTTGATCACCACTACACGAAAGTAGAGGCCCATAGACATGGTTTGAGACGGATTTCACTTGCACAAGTCTAACAATTATTTTCAGGGGGAAACTTCAGACTGTACCTTTAATGAATTTAAAATCATTAAGGAGGGGAAGCTGAAATCAGCAAAGCAGCATAAGTAACACTTTAACTTTCATATTTACAATGTTACATTCTGCTTGAAGACATTTATAGTCCCTTTATAATTGTTCGGGGGTGGTCATGTCCAGCCTAAATCATGCAACTTTTAGATGTATCCCTTCTCCAGCACACCTGAATCAAATGAATGCCTCATTACCAAGCCTCTGCAGAGATGAATAACATGTGCATGAGGTAAATCAGGTGTGTTGGAGAACCTAAAAGTTGCAAGACTGTGGCTCACGAGGACTGGACTTGGAGACCCTCGTTATAGTTTATAGATAGATTTTAGATTATAGATAACAGTTTATGTAAAGATGCATCTTGCAAGGTAGGACTATTGTTAGCTCATGACATCCTCCCTCCTGTCCGGTCACCTCTCCGAGGCAGTAATTCACAAATAAATGACTGACATTACAGTGGTTTACTTTTATACAGAAGGGCTGCCACAAACGATTATTTTGATAACCAACTCGTCACTGATTACTTTGGCGATCAGTCGACTGAACAGATCATGAATTGTAGCAAATTTACAGTACCAGTCAAAAGTTTGGATACTTTCTTATTGAATCTAATGGAAAAAACCGTTTGACTGGTAGTGTGTGTGTTTATATATATATATATATATATCAATATACAGTTCAAGAAAGGCTGACCAGACAGGAAGGGAGACAAGGCAGTGAGAAGTGCAGTGGCAATTTTGAGAGGAAAAACAAAGCTTAAAAACTATAAACTATTAGTCAATTATTAAATTAATCGCCAGCTGTTTTGATAGTCGACATAATCATGAATAATTGACTAATCGTGGCAAACCTATTATACAGCTTTATATCCACGGTAATATGAGTTCATGAATATCTTATTCAACAAAAATTTGTAGAATATCCACTTTGTTTCTGTCTTCACAATGCGTTAGAATCATAGCATATTCATCTATAGAAATAAAAATCATTCCTTTCCCATTGTGTAAATGTTTTCGTTACCTACAACTAACCACACTCATGAAATAATCCTGTCTACTAGCTTTGATTGTGCTGTTTTGTTCCAACAGCAGCACCAACCACCACCTGCCAACTCAACTGCAGTTAATAAATGTACCACTTCAATTTACCTAAAAAGACACCTTCCCTCTAAACCTGGAAAATCCGATGAGACTTAATTCTCAGTCAGAGGAATAAGTCACGGAAATGTTAATAGAGGATTAAATGAGCACTGTTAAGTGGTAGACCCATCTCCTGCTCACAAACTATATGACAAAATATTCCAGCTTCTCATTATATAGATATCTAAAATTCGATTTCAGTCTTCAAACAAATCCAAGACCAAAAACAGCGATTCATCAGGTACTTTGATCAAAATGCTTTTGTCACCAAAATCAAGGGATGTGCAACCAAAGCAGCTTGTCTTTTGAAACTGAATGAGGAATTTATGGTGAGTAACGAGAGGGAGAGAAGCCCGGCTCTTCAGTGAACTGTGTTCAAAGGAGACCTGTGTCCAAGGATCTAAAAAGCTTTTCCTCAGAACAGGAACACGGTAGCACAAGGCTGCTCATGAGTCGCCCCCTCTTTCATCTCTTTTCCCCATTATCTACTTGCAGTGGCGTTTACATAGCGACCCAGTTGAAACGGAGCACTCGCTTCGGTTATTACTGAAGCAGCTTCATTGAAGTCACACACACACGTTACACGCATAAAGGTATGACTGAAGCTTTATTACTAAATATCTGAATAGGAGATGGTGAGACTTGCATTTAAAGTGGGATTAGCATCATCAGCTCAGCCATACAAGTATATTTCTGGCAGAGGTGGGGTTTTTCACTTTGAAGCTGTTAAAATATATAATTTCAAGCGACAAAAGATGACTATCATAAAACCTTAAGAAAATTATAGTGCATAATTTAGTCAACATGAGATAAACGTAGTTAGCAACAGTTGGTAATTAGCTGTATATCATTTAGCAGCTAATGAGTCACAGGTGCTAAAAAGAATTAATGCCGAGTCATCACATATTCAGAAATAGAGCTTTAAATAACAACTAATTTAGCTTCAACCTTGAATGATGAATGTTTCACTAGCAAATGCCTCCAGAAATTGAAGTATGCTGTTTTATTTCTACACATTTGACACACTGAATGGGACATGTGGAGGCTTTCACGTTGCTCAGAGGCAGCAAGTTAGATTGCAAACATAACATAACGATTAGTGATAATGCCTTTTGCTGTTATTAGTGTTATTATATTAGTAATTATCTAGTGAGTGAGTAATTTTTGTAATCTAATATACTCTTAGCTAATAACATATTCATGCTCCGCTTATCGTTTTCTGTGCAGATCCCCTTTGGCCGGAAAAGAATGTTAAGCCGTAAATATTTAAGTAGATGTGAAACCAGCAATGCCAAGCAAACTGATATGAAGACAAGTAAACTCCCTCCTCCTCAGGCATCCTGAGCACGATTAGAAGAAATTCTGCTTCCTCAATCAAGTAGTGACATTTATTGAACTCAAAAAAAGGAAGTTCACTAAAGCCTTCTGCAAAAGAAAACCTGCTGCGCTGCATCTGTCACTCCGCTATTGACTCATTTTGAGTAAAGATGACCTGCTTGACTTGAGGAGTTTTTTTTTTATCCAGCAGTGAAAATGATGTTCATCTACTTTAGATTAGTGGAGTTAAAGACATAGAGGAAGGAGATGCCACAGACGGGTTGCAAGAACCTTACAGAGCAGTTTCTCTTTGTTTAAAATCTAGGAATATTATTCTGTAATTTCAGAATTTTATCATGAAGAGACAGGCTCGTTTGAAATAAATTTAAATCAAAATAGTATTAAAGACCGAATTTTTTTGGGGGGTTAAATAAATTTAAAGGGGGCGGTACGGAGAAAGGAGGGTGTGAGGGGAAAGAGAAAAAAATGAATGAATCAGAGGGGGGGGAAGGAAAAAAGAAAAAGGTAGGATTGGGGAGCGGGTAGGGAAAGGGGGGAGGGGGGAAGATGAGGGGGGGGTGAGGGGGAGGGAGGAGGGAGAGAATATGAGATGAGAGGGTGAGGAAACAGTGAGGTAAGGAGTAGGGGTGAGAGGGGTGTGGAGGGGGAGGAGGGTGGGGAGGAGGATGGAGGAGAGATGTGAGGAGGAAATATCTCCAGAATGAGGTGACAAAGAAATTAAGGTGGGGGGAAAAAAACAATAAAGGGAGTGGTGGTTAGTAGAGCGGGGCGGAGGGGGGGGGGGATGAAGGGGAGAGGGGGTTTAATTTTAATTCTGCACATTTATCACTGCAGTTCTTCCCCTGCCGGGGGGGGTGAGCATGCCTAGTAGGGGGAGATATATCAAAAAAACCTTTCCTCTTCGGGCCTAATCAAAGGGGAGGGGTTTCCCGCGGGGCACAGACCTTCTCCACTCACCTTCACACACTGGGTTGCTGGACCACAAAAAGTCCCCAAAAATTTTAATAATTTCCGGGGGGAGTTTAAATAAAGGCAAAAAAAATGAGTTAAGTCAAGTCAATTTAAAATCCGTTGCTTAACTGGGGGAGAAAGGAGGTAGGCTGAACTTAAGAGAGGGGTGGAGAGGGGAATGCGGAAGGGTGCAGCGTGGGAAGAACAGAGATGATGGTATAGAAATAAATGGGCCGGAGGATTGGAATACTCTGGAGAGCAGAGCAGAGGGGAAGGATAAGTAAAGGAGGATGATGGTCGGTCCTTCTGGCGGCCTATGTCAAGAATGAGTATGATGCTAAACAAAGCTGAAACTCAATGTGCAAAGTAAAATCATTAACTGTACTTACTAACTGTGGAGATGATTTGCTGTAGTGTCAGCTTTGCATTCATCTAACTAGTAAGCAAACCGTATCCATAAGATGACTCATACAGTATATTATATCTGTTTAAGAGAAAACATCTCTGAATCAGTCTATTCACTTTACACGAATCCTATAATTTGTTCATCTACTGGGTATTTACCATTCAACGTCTGCACACCAGATACGTTAAGAAAAATTCAGAAGAGAGACACATCTGAGGGATTTTTGAATAGAGTTAATCTTTTCTTCTGGAAAGCCTGACTGTTGGAGCTGTTGTGAATTTATGGATTAGCAACTCAGAGGGAAGAAATGGTTCAGGTGCAGGTCCTGAAAAAATGGCTAAATGAACTCATTCATTCCTCTGTCTCCCTATCATATATGTGTCAGAAACCACAGTGAAAAGATGGCATTTAACCTGAGACTGCTCAGTAGCCTCCAGCAGCATACAGAATGAGTGAAAATGTAACATTCATGACCTCACTCTTTTCTGTAGTTGATCTAATATACTGTAAATTAAAGATTTATATCAATTTCATGTCATCTGGGGCCTCATGTATAAAAGAGTGCTAAGCTTTCACACTAAAAGTTGGGGTAGGGGCAAATTTTGAAAATTGCACACAAAATTCAGATGTATCAAACCGTGCACAAGCATGCAGCTGCTGGTGCCACCCAGTCCCCACCCATAAATGAATATGCAAATTGGGATTGTCGACACACCTTGTCCACCTCAAAAATAATCCAGCCTGACCTGTTTGGAGTAAAGGATGGTTTATCTGACCATGTTTTCTTTTTTTTTTTTAGTGAAAACAAAAGCCAGGTTAATATGCAATTTGTTCACCTTGGGGCTCAGACCAATGCGCATTTACATCTATATGTGACAAAAACTGGGGATAATTGCTGTTTACATCTGATGGTGATTTTCCCTTTTTTTTATTTTTCTCTCCGTGTGTATTATTGTACAAGGATGAATGTGGTTCTGTTTCATTGTTTAGGTTTACACACTAAAATGTTAAAACCTTGAAAAACTGTTGGGTCAGAAGCTCCTTGGATTCAATAATATTGAATGGAATAAGATTTCAAGGTACCTGGGTGAGTTTTGGTGCTTAGTAGTTTGTTATTGTCCACTGAAAAAGTTTGCGTGACTGCTGCACATTTTCACAGCTGGTGAAAGGCAGGTGTATGTAAGGTTCCAGGCCACATTCATTTTTATACATCCCGAGTTGTGCCTAAAATGATGCGCCACACATTTTCTGTGCGTATGCACGCCTTATACATGAGGCCCCAGGTGATTTGCAGATTTCCAAACTAGGAAAATACAAGGTCAAGATGAGTGCAGTGCTCATTTCTAGTGGGTGTGGATCATTTTTCTATTAATCTATGCATTCTTTATTCTGCTTGAAGTAAATTTTAAATCTAACAGTTAAGACAAAAAGGTGTTTAGTCTGCTTCGCTAACTCCTGAAGTCTCTAAAGAGGATGGTTTGCAAAAAGGGCTTCATTTCCATGAACCTCATAATCGTTACAAATCCTACCTGTAGTTCAAGATGGCATGTAGAAGGAGTGAAAACTGTGGCATTTACTGAAAGAAAGGGGATTACACAGTAAATCTGCTGGAGCGGTAACATAAAATTCAAGCAATGCCTGAAAAATCCACTAATGCTCAGTATCCATCCATGCATCCATTTTCCATACCTGCTTATTCCAAAGCACAGTTGTTTTGTTTTGGTTGTTTTTTATTTTGTTTTTTTAATAAATAAATCAATAACTTAAAAAATTGGTTGGTTTTATTTGGACTAGACAAATGACTACTGTATACACACTCAAAAATAGAGGTACCAGTTTGTACTTAAAAGGGTACAAACGCTTGTTGCTCGGGGTGTTCCTTTTTGAAAGACATTTCTGTACCCTTCGGTCCCGGTCCATTTTCGTATACCTTATCAAGTTGTACCAGTTAAAGTACAATTAAACCAATTAAAAATGATGAATAAAAGTTAATAAAATAGAGATTATGACAACAATCAAAGATGCTGATAATAAATGAAAAATTATTATATAAATATTAGGCCAAACACATATAATTATTACTATGAATACTATGATTATTATGAAAATCATGATATAATAACTAGTACTACTAGTTATAGTTATTGTACAAGCTACACACATTTTTCAACGCTGCAGGTACCCTTAGGGTTGAAATGGTACAAATTTGTACTTTATATTACTTTGGACCCTTTTGTCATAGTTTAAAGGTACACTTCTGGCCTCATAAAGACCAATGCTGTACTTTTGAGAGAACATTTGTAAAAAAAAAAAAAAAAAAAAATGTACCTACAGGTACAGAAATGTTCCTGTCTCGTTCCTCTATTTTTGAGAATGTAGAGAAGCCCTTTTAAATTGTGCTTGTTTTTCCTCCTTTGCCTCTATATCTTAATTTTCTGATCTGAAATAGGCTGAGGTCACAAATGTAAGCATCCAGGGCTGACATCTGACTCTTCAGTGTTATTCTGCACTTCTAAAATAATGATGTCTCTATACCATGATCCTGCATCCGGCCTTGATCCAAATGAAAATCAAAACAAAGTTCTCACTCTGATGACTGAGTGGGCACTTCACTGAACTGAGAGAATTTTCCATCATCCGGCATGGTAGTCCGTACAGTGGTTATGCAGAGCTCACACAATACAGAGAAGATGTTACAATGTGTGTATTTGTCAGTTCTTCACTTTTATCCCTTTGATATGAAAATAAGCTTAGAAACAGAAGAACTGAAAAGCAGTATAATTGAGAACCTTTAGAGAGAGGTCCAGTGGAGGACAGATGGTGTCTGACTTTTAATAGTCACATTCAGAAGGTGCCATTTCTGACATTTCCAAGAGGTTTGATTATGATTTTTTTTCTTTCATAGCAAAAATCTGAATTTACAGTTATTATGATTGCTGTTGGGCATCTTGTGTGGATTTAATTTTAAAGAAATCTTGTGTCTGTATTTGGTTTTCTGAGCCAGACTCCAAAGTGTTCCCAAACAGCTGAATCAGTTTAATCTGATTTGTTGTTGACCAAAGGCTTTCTGTCAGTCATCTTGGTTCAATCTGAATTTAACATGCCACACGCTGACATGTACAGCGGTGAGTTTGTGACAGTCAAAGACACACAGCTGTGAAGGTTTGCTTGAACAATAATACTGTACACAACATGCCAAACCAAACAATACCACACAAGTGTCAACAATAATGGAATGTAGTACGATCAATGTTTTATTTTATTTACCCACTTAAAATCATTTTCAGAACCTACTGTAATCAGTTTATATGCACATCAGAACTATCAGTTTGTCCCAAGAGTTTAGTTTTTATGACTGTAGATGCATCTAACCTGTATTCAGTGTGTTTAATGAACAAAAATTTTAATTTCTCACCATTACACCTACAATTTATTTGCTCTCACTTTATCCTAACAAAAAGCACAACATGGGTAAATACACAAATAAAGCACAAAGTTTTTGGTGTAAAACAATTTTATAAACTGGCTTAATTAGTCAGAACTGGACACAGAAAAATCTGCCAGCAAAATGAGCTAAAACTACAAATTAGTCTTCTTGCCATTAAGTTAAGTAGGAAAGTCTTTTTTTAATGCAAATAACATGAGTTGCAAAAAAATACACTGAAAGGCTCTTTTCTGTTATGAAAACAATGTGACTGTAAACAGTCTTGGCATGAAGAGAGTGCCTCTACAAACAAAAAACCTTCAGTAATCAAATTTACTTTTAATATGTTTCTAACATCCTCAAGGAATTTTATCCTACTTCTTCCCTCATCTCTCTCACACAATCGTGATGGGCTGTAAGCTGCAGAACTGTTGATATTTTCATCCTAAAATTAAAATACAGTAAGGACCTCTAAGCAATTAACAGCACAAAAAAAAGGGCAAGGGGGTGGGAAGGTAATTCAGAGAGGAAGGGCAAGAGAGCTCGCCGATACTGCAAACCACTTCTGAGCGAATATTGGACAAGCTACAGCATCACAGCTTGAAACCTTGAGTGTCAAGAGGAAATCCAATGAGGTTTTTCTTCCGTGCATGGAGAAAGGAGAGGAAATGAGTTGTTTCTCTGCCACTCATCTCAACATGCAGCATCTTTGAGTGAGAATGGAAATCGCATAAAGCTGGTTAAATCCAACTTTTTACAGAAATCTGAGGAGGAATTTGAATTCTGTGTCTCTTGAGCGTGCTAGACATTCAGGGAAAAAGATCCTCTGGTCTTCTATGAGCTAGAATTAACTATCAATAGCCTGTTGTGTAAATCAATTCCTACAGTCAATGAGAGACACACATAGATTGATCCAACCTAAATCATTTTGAGTTGGTCACCTTCCTCAATGCAATTTATTAACACTGAAGCAAAACAGATCAACACTTGTAGTGCCTGTTAATGGACTGATAGACTATAAGTAGGTGATAATTACCATTGTGAAGTGTGGTCTGTGCCCTTGTCTGCCTACGAAACAATGACCAAATGCTGGATGTGCAGACTGAGATGGGCTGCTTGCAAATAAGTTGATCAAGTTCATTTCTCATCTTTTTGTTGTTAAAGGCAGGGTGGATGATGTTTTCCAGGAGCATTTTTTACTATATTGCTTAAAATCTCCTTTACACCCAGATTGCAGCCAATGGGCTATATGCAGAACTCCACTACTTCCTGAACTTACTGTAGTAGTGCTCCTCTGTTTCCTGTCTGCTATTATTGGACAAACTGATTAATCCAGGTGTGCCTGATCTCAATTATCATGACGATAATGGCCAGACACACCTGGATTAACCAGGTTGTCCAATAATGAAAGACAGGAAACAAAGGAGCACGACTACAGTAAGTTCAGGAAGTAATGGAGTTGTGCATATAACCCATTAATTAAATGTTCTGACACAAAAATGAAAAAAAAAATGTAGTCACCTGTGGAACGGACAGGACTGAAACATCCTCAACAAGATGTTTGTCTCTCCTCCACACACACATCTCCCTCCCCACTCCTCGCAACTCACTGTGAACGCACGCTGCCGTTATCTGTGTAGCTGTTTGCTCTTAAAATCCACCGAAAAAAACCCCAAAAGATGTGGATCAAGTCGGGAAGTGTTGACATTTTCAGCGTGGATGTTTTACACCACGGGGGGAGTTGGAGATGAGCGAATTATCATGTTTAGAAACGTGGTTTCTCAGCTGTTTACTAGCAGGCTAACGAGCTATCCACTCGGCTGTAATCGGTTATGTTCGCTTGTAAACCATTGGCACACATATTCCTGTGCTCGGAGGCGTGGTTTCAGGCAGGTGTATTTTTTTTTTTTTAATGTAGCTTGTTTGAACTGTTTTTCCAGGATCCCCTACCCTGCCTTTAAAGGGGAAGTTCGGGGTTTTTGACATAGGGCCTCATTTACAAGTGAGCCAGGGTCATCACTGAAGTCAGTTTCACCATATTTCATCCCATTATTCTAGTTCCAGGAGGTTGCTGATGCAATGCAAGTGTGAGCACGCAACACGCATGCGCAGCATCCAGTGGCAACCCTGTTTACGGAAGTTGGGGATGCTGCACATGCGTACTGCCTTTGCTACTATCTGCGGTGCATCGCCTGTGATTGGCCTGTACTTCCATGGCATATAGTTCCCCTTATTGAATGCCGCCAAGTCAGTCCTTTGATATGAAATCAGCTTCTCGTTTGTACTTGATCAGAATGTGCGGGTCACGAAACGTAATTGGAAAAAATCTCGAGTTAATTGGTTCACTTTCGCCAGGTGGTGCTAGTTGGATACGCCAGATTACAGCAACTACGCTAAGCTAAGCTAAAGTTAGTTTTGCCAGATTCAGAGAATGACTGGGTCAGTTAGAAAAGGCTTCTGCCCACTTGTTCAACTCAGGGGACTGCGGAAAGGGACTCACTTTCACCCACGGGTGGCATATGCATTTAATGCATCAGACACTGTTGATCTGTTAGGACTCGTTGGCGCCAGACTGTAACACACTCTCTACTCTATTGTGTTCCTTTCAACACATAGGATTATTGTTGTAAAAATGTCAATTTAACACCAAGTTTTTACAAACCCTTAACCAGTAGGATTTTGTTTTTTTAAATCTAATCAGTGGGAGAGAAGCAAAAACACAATAGTGTCCCGTTGTTTTCCTGAGTAAGTGGGCCACAGTCTTGAAGGCGTACCTAAATGAAAAACACCCTCCTCATTTGGAAGACAAACTTGGATCTGCCGACTGACGGGGACTTTGTTAACTTTTCAGCGGGCAATGTTTGCTCCACCTGACACACCAAATGGTTTGTTTTACAGCAACATCCTAAAAGTCCTGCATCATTTGGAAAATAGCAGGGATCCATCTGTCATCAACACAAGTGAACTTTAATCAATCAGATCAACAAGGAGAGTCAGTTCAAAAAATAGCATCATCAAAGTGAGCATCAATCACTATGAAAAACAACCCAAAGCTAACAGTAATAAATGCGGATTGGTCCAACCTTCTGTGTTTTGGCCACAAATTAATTTCTAAATGCATTCTCTAGAGGAGAGTCCAACTCTGGTCCTTGAATGCTACAGTCCCACAGGATTTAGACATTTATCTGTTCCAACACACCTTATTCAATTAAAATGGATTTCCACAACACAGTATCAAGTTCGCAAGCATATTAATGACCTATCAATTTGAGTCAGTATGTTGGAGCAAGAAAACATCAATGATCAGTAGAACAGAGACCCTGAATGATCTGTACTGGACATCCTGTGTGATAACAAACAACTACAGACTTTAATCGCTCAAAGCAGAAACTTGTTAAGGTGTAAAATAATGCCACAACTGGTGCATCACAGCACATATGCCAGAAAGTACCTGCAAAAAATGGTTTATTTAATAGTTTGTCAGCAATAGTGATGTCCGGATTACAGATGCTCGCAGACTATTATCATCAAGAAAATAACCCCATGTAGGTGCCTTGTCAGAGCAGTGAAACAATTCCACCATAAACACTTTATTCTCTTCATTTATGAAGATTCTGGGTTGCTGCAGGATCATCATCTGATATACCAAATAGTTGTCCTTGCAGTTCAGACATGATCTTTTTTTGGGGGGGGAAATGATGATACTGAGGAATCATTACAATTAATGAGGGCGTTTTATTGTGAAATTACATCATTGTGACATCCCTAGTCAGCAAGATATTGTTAACATTAGGTTTTCAGGGCCCATTTTATTCATATTGACTTTTCTAAGTACTTGAAATGGTCTTCTTGGGTGTTTTAACTTACAAAGAAACTTTAAAATGCCCATAAAAACAACTTTGTAGTTAAAAGAGTCTTTAAGACTTTTAAATGAAGCATTTTTCAAGGGGAGTGGGTAGCCTAGTGGCTATGTCGCGGGCCTTGGCACTGTAGACCTGGGCTCTAGTCCCCGACATGACACCAAGGTGAACCACCATGGACCTTTGAGCAAGGTTGTTTACCCCAACCAACTGCTCCCCTGTAATTGGCTGCCCGCCGCTCTCAGGTTCAACCTGAGATGAGTGAAATGTAGAGAATGAATTTCCTTATTGGCACTCTAATTGATATTTACGTATAAAGTAAATGTTTTTTTTTGGGGGGGGGGGGGGGGGGGGGGAGAGGAGGGAGAGAAAAAGAGGGTCCACGATGCAACTGAAGCGTTGTAACTGAGGACAGATTTGATCAAGGCATGACTCCTGTATTATATGAAGATATCAAAGAATTGTTTCAGATGGGGGGGGAGCGCATAATATGGGCCCTTTAATGTTGTGATCCTTGCTGGAGAGGTGGGGCATGGGCACAGCAAGACCCAATTAAAAGAAAATGCATTCGTCTTGGAAGAGGATGAACCCTGTTAGTTTTTTTTTTCCTACTGACTAATATAATTATTCTATTTGCCTGAGAAATATCACAAGTGTGTCTAAAGCTGCCTGTTCTGTAGGTCAAAGTATAAAACTACAAAAGAAAACGTCTGAAGTTTACACATGGAAAGTTGGAACTGCAGAAACTCTTGACTTTGGGGGTTGTAATAGAATTTAAATAAAAATGGCTGTAAAAGTGACTCCTGAATAATTTTCAGTTTCTACATTTATGAATTAATGAGTTTATTATTTCACCACTGTGATGGACAGGTTTAACGAGTTTGCAGTCTTACACAGGGCTGAAGTGCACGCTGTCCATTACAAAGAACTTCTGCAGATCTATCACCAGCTTAAAACTGTCCCTGAGCAAGGCACCAAACATTGCTGCAGATGGCAAATAAGCACCTAGCATCTCTGTGGCCATTGGTGTGTGAATGCTTAAATAGCAAGCATTGTAAAACCCTATAGAAACAGCATTAACAGCATTTATTATTATTATTTTGTCTTTACAAGCTGTGCATATTTCTGACAAGGCAAACTGCAGGTTTTAGGCACAGAGCATTTCCTTCTAGATTAGAGAGCTGAGTAATTATCCTTTCAGAAAGGCAATTTCAGAGTAAAGACCTCCAGAAATCCGTAGCAATTCAAAGAAGCCAAAAACGAAAATGCCGTCTACCTTCCTCATCACAGTGACAGGAAAGCTTTTGGATGACAGACAGGAAGACTTGCAGCCTGGTTCCAGGTGAGCTGGTCCCCTGCCACCTTCCGGTCTCTGGCCTCAAACAGCCAAGACCCAGCTGCTGCATGCTTTGTGGAAAGCTGCTCACTGACACAAGGCCACTGTGCCTCCTCATGACAAATAGCTATTAAATTTAAATTAACACTATTTTGTATGATCAACGAAAATAACAGAGGTCACTGGCTGCATGCATTAGCATACTCTGTAAAATTCAGAGAACACTGTGGTGCTGTTTGCTAAACAGGCTGTCTGGGGGCTGTTTGCCAGTATGAACACATGATACACAAAAAGCTGTTGCATTATGAGCCTAACACAACTTTATAAAGTATTTAGAATATCAACTTGACAAGAAATTAGCTTTGGAGAATAACAGAACGTCAAGCTAAGTCCTCATTTCAGTCTTACCCCGATTGATAAGCAGTATCGACTCAATTTTGCTTGGCATTGACTTTTACATGCAGATAAAAAAAAAGGAAGCTTATAAAAGAGGATAGACAGTTCATCGGCATCCTGCAGCTCTATTTTTAGCACAATAAATTTTGGCAAAACAGCAGATAAGATACCCATTTATTTTAGTTGCACGGCAATTGAAAAAAGCCCTTCAGACTGATTGGAGTTCATAAACCTGGAAGAATAAAATGTGCATAGGTGCTGTACCTCACTCTGAGCCTAGGGCTAGTCAGTGTAAATGAGGATAGCACAAACAGTAGGGAACAGTTGAAACAGTGGGAGGGGGGGAATGACAGAGAGGTGATTAAAAAAGCGAAATTTGTAAAGAGTGATTTGGCACCACACTGCTCGTCTACCTACAAGCTGCAGCTCAAAAAGTGGAGACATAATCTTGAGACCATGTAATTTAAAGTAAGTGAGTCCCATTAAAAGATACTGAAGTGGCCTTTTTAACATGGGAGCCTATGGAGATTGACTCCCTTCTGTAGCCAGCCCCGAAAGGATGAGGAGTGAACTGCAATTTTCCAGACTTCTGGCTCGGCTTCACTTTTCTCCACTACTTGGTTCAAACTATTATGTCACATTGAAGTGATCTTAGGGTGGTACCAAAAAGAGGTTCAGAGTTGATTTACTAGTCAGTGGTTTCATCACATCAACATGTAAAGTATCAATATTCCCATTGACAGTTGGAAGTGCACTGCACTAGTGCACAATATGCACATAAATGGACTGTAGCCCTCATCAATACATCTGAAATTAGCACCATATATTAAGGTGTCTGCAGGATCCGTAAATTATATCTGCACATCTTCCTAGTACCGTTCAGTTTAGTTTGGGGACCATATGTATCTGGTCAAACATTCATAGAGGACTACCAAGTATGATATTTCAAAGTGGATCAAAAGCTCCACACACAGGTACCAGTTGGTATGCATTTTTTGTTGCATTTCCACAGGCAAAATCTGGAAAGGGTGCCAGAATATTTCACTATAAACATTCCACTTTTTTTGGGACCTTTCCATTGGGGTACAAATCTTACTAAGCCGACCCAAAAGGGGTGGAGCTTGACATGCAATCCATTGAAAGTGTCATCACTACCTGTGCAACATGGTACATAGAACAAGGCACCAACAACAACACCACGTATAAATACACTGTGGATTTATGCTGCATGCAATGCAGAGATGCAATAAATAGATGAGGATTTAATAACCCAAACGGTCCTGTATCGACCTGGACCAGCTGGAGGAAAAAGAATATGCCATGCAGAGTATGATTGCTAAGATGCTTTAAAATGTGTTTTGAGAAAAAAAAAATTCAAATTCCAAATCAAACCAGCCTTATTTAGAGTGCTGACGCTTCACCGAGTTCACCTGTCATGATTCCTTAATCCTTATTACTCGATTTAAATTATCTTAAATATTTGGATGAATAAGCCTGGGACTTTCTTCTGCTTTAACAAAGAGCAGGTGAATTTGAGCACAAGGTTGCAATTCTGCAGAAGCTATAAAGAAGAGCCAGTGTAACTGAAAAGCTTAGACCATAAAAACTGCTTAATATCTGAAATATGGAGCCTATTCATATCATACCTGCATTTAACATACTATTCTTGATAATTATGCAAATTTTGCAGCCAAGCGAGTCAAAAAAAGGAGGATTATATCAGTATCAAGAGATGTAGGAGCCCCTGCAGCACTTCTATAATTGAAAATGACAAAGATAAGATCTGTGTACAGGACTGAAACTTGTGAAATGAAAAAGTTTGTGCTGGCAAAGTCTGTGGGACTTTAAGGAGAAATGTGGGACGCTTACTCTAGAGTAAGCGCAAATGAAGGTAAAGTGATATTTAATGAAAACAGATAGCAAATTTGATATATGACTACACAAACAATAACCTCACAGGCACGGCACATTGCCACGAACCTGCCAGCAGCCAGCTGAAGCATTGCATGGTTCACTTAACTTTATAAAGCTGGGCTGGAGTTATATAGGACCTCACAGTTAAGTTTCCATCAGCCAGAGAATTTTACAGTGAAGCTCAAAGAAATAAAATTAAGATTAACTTGAGAAGACACCCAGCTGCAACTATTCAGATAAAATACATAAATGAAAAAATAAAAATCAGTTCTTTATGCATCCAGAGAAGCTAATTTGTCTTCTGAGATTGTCTACTAAAAATAGCACTGCTTGGTTTGTGGAGCACACAAACTCCTCAGCTCCATGTTTTCCATCAGGACTGAGCAGGTGCCAGCACCAGCACTTAGCCAGCTCTGCTTTGGTGAATTTTCAAACCTAGCCAGCATTTCTACATGTTTGCGAACCAGGCATAAGGTGGCATTCAAGTCTGCATTCCTCCTTCAGCTTCTTTTATTCATTTTATGAATATGGGGGTGAATTTACTGCAGTAGTTCCTCCCAAAGCCAACAAGCAGTTTTCTGAATGAACATTTATTCAACCAGTCAGTTATCACATCATGTCATAGTCAACAAAATATGTCAAGACCTCAACATACATGCACTTCCTTCACATGCTATCAATGTTAACATATGGTGACACCGCAACTGTGCTTTCTCTGCTATTTTACTAGCTCACTGAGCGTTGAGGGAAGCAAAAAGATAAGAGAAAAATCATGTCCTCAACCAGGCAAACCTTGCCCACAGCTGAGTCTGAACTCACATTCTATATGGCTAACCACTCTCCATAGCTAATTTCCCACCCAGCAGCATAGCACAGCCATATAGTGTCAAGAAAACCACCAGAGGTCTAAAAAGGACCTCTTCTCAAAGTCGCACACGATATAAGGGCATATATCTACCATGGCATCTATTAAAAAAGCTTGTACATGACTGTTTAAGTCTAATTATTTGACCTCTATATCAGAACTATCCAATAAACAAAACTTTTAATATGTTTCATTAAAAATCAAAATTAATTTTCTTTCTCTTTGTTAAAATCCTGCATATCTGGTTTGTGAGAGACCTTGATGTGGAATGGATACATAAAACCCCCCAACGTCTGCGCACCCCCATCTAACCACATTTCAGGTTCCATTTTCAACAGGGGTACAGCATCGCTGAATCAGCATGTTTCATGTGTAGCTAACACCCCTCATTCCAACTTTTGGATCAGTTCTCAGAAGCTGTGCAAGTGCCAGCTTTTAGGCTGCTTTTTTTTTTTTCCTCAGTAGAAATTTGTGGAACCAGTTCAACAGCCAAACCACGTCAGAGAAAGAGGGTGTTTTTAACTGTTGAGGCTGTGCTTGTTTCCAGTTTTTGATTTAATCAAATTGGTACATAGTTAATGGATTTTCCTAAAAACTGTAAACCAAATATTTTTGTCTCAGAATATGAGGGAGCTCTGTTCATTCTCTGCCATATATGTCTGCTTGATGAAAATCTGCAGTGCAGCCATTTGTTCCTCAGAACCCCATCACTCTTATCCGAAATAAAGCAAATTCCTTTTATTTTTAAACTGGCCAATATTTTTAAAGAGAATAGTCAAAATGAATGAAAGACATTGAAAGAATCCACACATTGAAAACACCATATGCAAAAGCTAAAATAAATGTCAGTGCAACAACTCCTTTCTAAGTTTAAAGAAATAAAGTGGAAATTGTGTGAGACCACTGGGAGTTTTAGAGGTTAATGTGACTCCTGGTATCAACCTGGCTCTTTGCTTGGATCAACATTAAAGAATTCTTCATTACAAAGATGTCACTAATGTCTATACCGCCTCATGTGAAGCAAGGACAGCATCTGAATCCAGGGCAACAATATTTTGAAGCCTGAAACACTGGATGAATTCCCCACTCTATTGTGACGCTTTATGTCACCACTTAGTGTGACAGTGATCTGATATGTCGTAGATCCCTGCAGGAAAACTGTCTACTGTTGGCCTGAGGAAAAGGAAAAGGTCAGAGCACAAAGGCCACAAGCAGAGAACTAAGGCTGGTGCTGTGGGAGATTCAGTAGCTTGCTCAAAAGTGCTTCAAAATGGAAGATGCATGGTGGAAGAAAAGTATCAGTATCAGCACCCCCACTCTGCAGCTGCTAGCATGAATCAAAGTTGCACACTAAATGATGTCTGATATAGGGCTGCACGATTTGGTAAAAATGTGAATGTGATTTTTTGTTAAAATTAAGATCACGATTCTCTGAAACGATTTTTTTCCCCAAAAGTATTTATTGCACAAATAAACTTTAACAAAACAAACAAAACAACCTATTCAAAAGGTAATTCAAAATAAAGCATGTGTTTGCACAAGAGCTTTGTTGGAGCATTCTTTGGCAGATGATAGTTGTAATTTTTAAATTGGTTAGGGGGTGGGGAGGCAACGGCAGTGTTGCATTTGAGGGCGCTTGAAAAAATCTGGGAAAAATGGAAACTTGTTTGTGATAAGCTCATGATTAAAAATGTTTCAGAATTGTTGTGGGTAGAATTGAGATTGCATGTATGTGTGAATTGAGATCACGATCTTTTAACGATTAATTGTGCAGCCCTACTCTGATACAAGAACTTTTCTTGCTACTTAATCATGAATATCATTAATGCTTAAGTCATTATCGTGACAAAAGAAACCACAAAAGGGAAAGATCCTTTAATCAGTTTAATCAAGCAGAATACTGCTGACGCACAGAAAGAGAGGCTGAAGAATACCCTTTCTTTCAAATGTAATGCATTACTTATTGACTGAAAGACCAAAATGCAAACAGGTGGCACATCTATGCAGCAAAACAGTCTTTTCAATGAGCAACAATAAACCTTTTATGTTGCAGAAATGTCATGACTTCAAAGGCCTCTGTCGATGTGGTCCTGTCAACTCTCATTTCCACATATCCAGTTCAACAATCAAATTGGCTGCATGAGAAATTGCCAGCTATTATTAGCACACAGACTAAACCCCTCGATTTTATTCCGGCATATTTCCTGGGTTTACTTTGCCCTGAATGTTCACTTTTGGGTTAAATGGTTAGTTCTAGGAGTGAGAATGCTCAGATAGACCTACCCTTTTTTAAAAAACAGTATAGTCACATTCTTAATTTTAATAGTTATGGGCAAAAAAAAAAGTGTGCCCACCCCCGCTTTATCTAGACAGGATAGGCTACTGTACAGCAGGGTAGCTGTGACATAAAGGCAGTTGACCACGAGCCTTTTGCCCTGTCTGGAGGTCACTGACACTTCACCTTACTGTTCGGTCAGCCTTTTCCCCACATCTCAGACTTGTATCACACAGAGACACACAAGACAAACTGGTTCTCAAACAGATTTAAAGGACAGTCCACCGGACTGTTTAACATGCAAAGGTTTCCATTGTCGCGCATTCCAACACGGACCGCATCCATCCATCCATCCATCCATCCATCCATGCAGCAGCTCTGCGCGCCAACATCAAGAAACACCAGACACACGAGTCTACCTGTTAGCACGAGACCATGCATGATGTAGTGTCCCCCCTACCTTTTCCTCTCGTGTCCTTTGACATAGTGTAGCCTACTGTCCCGTGCGTTTTCGTCTCCGCTGTCACACGGTCAAGCCGTCACGGTGTTCTGCGCGGCAGCGTTTCGTCGGATAGTTAATTAAACAGCGGCTCTTCCTCCGCCCCTCTCCTAAACGCTGCACCTGCCAGACTGAATCAGGGTGAAGCGGACACGGGGGAGCCGCCGTTGCCGCGTCGCTCCTCTCTCAGCACGGTGCGTTAAAACAAAGGCAGGCAAATCAGCAGCTGAGCCCTTGTTCACCTGTACAAAGTCCGGCGGTGCTCTGGTCCGCCCGTGCCGCAGACATACTTTAAGTCTGTGTTGTATCTGTGCAGACTTTGGTCACATGTAATGCCCACCCAGCTTCCCTGTGCTTCGCTCCTCTTCGCCGCTAACGTGAGCCAGAGTTGGCTTTAAACAAGCTCCGGTTCTGCAGCTTGACTGCCTCCAGCGGTGCGCGCACGTCCGCGGCTGCGGTTGTTGAAGGGCGACCGTCTTTTTCCTGAGAATAAAAAAAGACAGTTTTAATGTCTTAGCCATGCCTTAAAACAGCAACAAAGGCCAACTTTGTCATGGACACACCTAGCTTATTAAGAAGTTTATTCCACCGTAAATGAGTTTTTTTCCCCTAAGTCATTACATGGGTGTAATTGACCATATCAAGGTTAAAATGAATGAGTAAATAAAGGCACAAACAAAGAGCCAGTTAACATGCACAACAAAAATCTGGTCATTTCTGGAAAAGATCATTCAAGTGTTCATGATAACAGCAAAATTTTAAAAAGAAAATCAGATTTACACACGCAGATTTCTCCTGGACTTTTATGTCATTTAGACATCAAATTTAAAGAGAATTATGGGGCTGAGAAGTCTTGAGCCATTTCTTTAGATTTTCTACTCGTCATACCAGAGTTTGAGTGTTGGTCAGTTCTCCAGATTTCTGAAGGTCTTTCAAATGTTTCAATTGGACATCAGGTGCTTCTGACCATTTTCTTCTTTAGTCCAGGTAACCAGGTCTCTCCATTTGGGTCTGTCATGGGCGGGTAGGGTGTTCGGCTTGTGCTAGGGTCACGTTGCAGGCCCTAAGGTCCTGGGCCACAACATCCAGCCAGCGGGTGCGGGGGGCACCTCTGGGTCTCCTCCATCCTGCTAGCTGGGGATTAAAGGCCAGGGTGGTGCTTGTTAGATGTTCCACGGGCAAGCAGGTGACGTGGCCATTCCAGCGCAGTCGCCGCATTGCAGCAAGACCAGATGCAGGAGGCTGCTTAGGTCTCTGATGGTCCAGTTTGTAACATGCTGTCTCCAGCTGATGTCTTCGATCGCCCTGACCATTTTCAGAGTGTGTTTTTGTTTGTTTGTTTGTTTGTTTTTATCTTTTGTTAACCCGCATAACAGCTGAGAATCTGTTAAAAAGCATAAAAGGCGCCCAAACTAGCGGATGAACCAGTGTTGTGTCTATGCATAATACACAAAGGGTCAATTTTATTTATCTTTTTTTATTTTAATTTTTGTGAAATGCAATAGATAACAACGTTTAACAAGTAAAACAAAGACTTCCTTCCAACAAGGTTATTGCCAAAAAGCTACTAGAAGAAAACTTTACCTAATTTTCCTGCATGGTAAGTTCTCCTCAAGTCCTCCCAGTTATGCTATGTTGTTTGTCTGATCTTTGGTTGTGCTGAAAGTCATCTTGTTGTACTGGTACGCTGGTTACAATGACAATAAAGGCATTCTGATTCTGATCCATTCTGATGGTATGAAGTGAGTTCTTTAAAAAATTAATGAAACAGGATAAGTGGAGCATAACAGAAGAAATGACAGGCTGAAAAAACCTGGCGCAAGACCTGAAAGATGCCTCTGGCCATGCAGTTGATCTAGCTCCTGTTTGTAGAAGCCTCTTAGAAATCCGTCTCTATGGAAGGATGACAGTAAAGAAGCGATTGTTAAGGAGGAAAAGGAGGGAGAAAAAGCTGGGGTATACCAGATGACACGAGAACTGGACTAAAAGCAAATAGCAACAGGTTTTGTGGTGTGATGAATCCCAGAGATCAGACCTCAACATTACTGAGGCAGTGTTAGAACAGCAGAAAAGACAACCAACATCCAAAGAAGAGCTTTCAAAAGATCTTCAAAAAGCCTGGAGAACTATTCCAAAATAATAGTTAGGAAAATAAGACTTATTCAAAGAAACAAGAATTCTTGGTTAACAAGCTGTGTTAAAGAGTAAAGCTGCTCAGACCAAATATTTACTATCAACATCCTTAGAATTTGACAGATTCTGTTAACACCTTTCAAACTATTTCCATTTATGTTTGCACATTTCTACAGCCATTTCCTGTTTCACTTTCCAGATCGCAATAAGAAGTGGCTCAAGCCTTTTGCACACTTATGTATGTCTTAAATTGTCTCAGAAATTGTAAAAGACATTATTATAAAATGAAAGTATTTTCTGTTTTATCAAAAGATATCTGTCACATAATGTCTTCTATTCTGTGGGTTTCTTGTATAAGGTCTAGTTGTATGTCTGCTTTGTAAGAGAGGAAACTGAACACTGTGAGATATGAAGAGGAAGAACAGGACTCTAAATCAGGGTTGAGGTGTGAGAGTCATCACCCCCGTCAACTATCCATCACTGAAGCAGCAGGTGCTAGCTTGGTCACGCAGGGGCAGCTACCCAGACAGAAGAGAAAAAAAATCTTAGAATGTTTGAAAACGTGCTTTCCAGTGATGAATTGAAGCTCCTGACTCATGTTCCCTCCATTTTAAACCATTTAAATCCACTTGTGAGACGCGCTTTAATCTGACAGATTTTTTTTTCACCTAATGGGTGCCTCTAATTCGTTCTTTGACATAGTTCAGTCTGCATTACTGCAATGCTTGACCTGAATTGCTAGAAAATAGGTTTTCTCACACATTACATCAGCACATGGGAAGTGGTCATGGTAACACCTGCTGCTTTTATCCTTCACTTCCCGGGATGTCATCACACGTCGCAGATCACACAGCTCCATGAGGTTGCACACACGAATTAATATTGATGGAGGAAAACGCCTGTGGCTGAGCCATCACCCTGGAATCCAAGAGTCGGACATGCTACATTACCGAAGTCCAATAGGAATACACACAGCCAATTTGTTCTTATCATGGAAGCCAGTGACAATGCACTTGTTGTGCAAAACACTGAGCTGAGATCCCACTGAGGAAAATTAATTTAGAAGGCCTTAAGGCCAAAAAGTCAGAAAGACAGATAGCACTGATTACACCTAATGGCTGCCCTGACAGGATCTGAATGAAGAAAAAAGGCGCTAATTGAATTAGGTGCTTTTCTTTTTAAGAAAGATCCTCCTCGTGCCTTTGAGGACAGAGCTGAAGCTCTCTACTTCTATACAGTGGAGACTGAGGATATTCATGATATCCTGTATTTCATCAGAAGCATGGCACTGAAAAATAAAGCCACTATAACAAATGTCATTGTTTTCAAAAGTAAGAAAACCTTGAATCATGGCAAAAAGCTGATAAAGTACAAGCAAACAGAAACACAGTCAAGTAAAGATATTTATAGCCACTGTGGGGCTTTTTGAAAGTGGAAGCAAGAGCTGCCTCAGCAACACAAAGCTTCCTAAGAGCTATTAAAGAGTCACAGAACGTAGAATATGGCAGTCAGCAAAACAAGTTTACTGCCTAAGGTGCACATTTGTTGTTTTTCCCTGTTGGAGGAGTTTCGTGGGCGGGAAATTATAGCTTACGTCTTTTTTGGGGTGACAGTAAACATCTTTAAAAAAATCTTCATTATACCTATCTATTTGTGTCTTTATAGTCGTTGCAGCTCTCTTCCGCAAGGTGCGACAGTAGTCATTCTCTTTTCTTCCTTCCTCAAGGACTGTTATGCTTTACAGCACATCGCAGTCTTGCAGCTGTAAGACCCCTATTGTGTTGGTGTGACCCCTTCTGTCCTCAGACTGTGAGCTTTTGAGAAGCAATGTCAGCAAGAAAATGAAGTTAGGTTGAAAAAAAAAAGAAAAAACTTAAAAAAAAAAAACTTTTATCTCTTCTTTGTAGAGCAGAAATGAATTTCTACAACAGAACAGAACCTGCTGTCACATGCTACAGTAATCCAGAATTGCCCATTTACAGAATGTAAATGTACACTTTGTTTAATTAAAAAAAAAAGCTTGTCTGCAGCCAGGAGGTGAAAGAATGTTGAAAAATGGTTGAGTTGAACGGTCTTCTTGCCCATCCCAAATGACCACCAGTAAACAGGGCCGATGTGGATGACATTTTACTCATGTGCAGGACATTAATCTTTTGCGCTTTTCTTCCTCGATTCCATTCAGCAAATTTCACTAAATTAGAGGAAAAGGTGTATTTTTGGAGAGTGCTGTATGGAGATGGATCAAATCCAATCATATGCCTCCTTTGAGGTTTTTATCTTTGCTGGAGTTAACAGGTCCGAAGGGAAATCCTAAGGATCCCAGTGGGATGCAGAAACTAACTGAACTTTTTCATCCAGCAACGTCTGTTCACAAACCTCAGCCTCTGCAGCCGTCACGGGGATGATTCTGCCGGGGCCCCATCCACCTGACCTGCAGAACCATACAGCCTGAAGAGTGTGTGATGCTGTGTGAGAGGTGCTAGTTAAATTCCAGAACCTCTAATTATTCTAGGTTGTGGCTAGCAGCAAAAAAAAAGAAAAAAGAAAGAAAGAAAGAAAGAAAGAAAGAGAGAGAGAGAGAAGCGCTGTGAACCGTGTAAACCAAAAATGGATTTAAAACAAAACAGAACACAATATGCATGCATAAACTGCAAGAAGTACATGTGCCACAAAGTAGGTTAAAACTCTGCCCTACAGTGTGTGCTGTATGGGGGGCATGAAAAGGAAATGTGATCAATGGTACAGATGTGTTGTTTCTTATGAAGTTCAAATTAAAAGTCAATTGATATGGAAAAAAAAAAAGCTTAATTATTTCCCTCTCCGCTAACATCTAGATTTTAATTGATTGAATATTTTTTTCGGACTAAATGGTTAATGGTAAATAAGTGAGAAATATGAGGGCAATGGAAGAAGAGAGAGGAAAATAGACAAATCTTCCTTTCTTGTTATTTTGTTGATATTTTGTGAAGCTGTTTGTGGGGGTTTTGGTTTTTTTTTTCTGATTATTGTCTGATTTTTTATTGATCTTTTTTTCTTTTTTGACTCACTTTTATCCAAATTTCCTTTATATTTTTATGACTATGTTCAGAATAAATACATTTTTAAAAAAAATTACTTTTTTCAAAGAAGAAAAGGTAGCACTGAAATTTGTAAATGTTACGTAACAACAACAAAGGGCAAATATGAACCATATATGTTGCTTTAATAGCTGACGATAAGGATTATAAACATCAGTGGAGTATTTCAACATGGAAATGTGAATATGCCCACCGTACATCAACCATGATAATCAGAAACAAGTGTAGCAACATGTAAATTCATGTGACATACTGTCGTAAATGCGATCAATTGATATTGTGTTTTTCACATATTTATACGAATGAAATATCATTGCCTTCTTCATCAGAACCATTTCCTTGAAATGTTAACATAATTGTCCCATCTTTGTCATCAGCAGGATGAAATCTTTCATCACTTTTCTAAGTCCATTTTGACTTGCCCATGGGATAACCCTCCAATTTTTCCTTTTGAAACACAACTTGGTGAAATAGATACTGTGCTTACAGTGAGGTCATCATCCTGTTAAACTGTCTGCCTAAGGCTCATACTCCAATTCTGATACAACAGGCTCACATCATTACCCAGCACCCCTTTATAAAGCAGAATTCACAGCAGATTCAGCAATAGCCAGCTGTCCAGTTCTTGAGGCAGTGAAGCAGCTGTAAGCCATGACATTTCCACCTCTACGCCTCATTTCATTTGTTTATTATTCCAAAATGTCTGGTCTTAGTCCACGTTTACCAGCAGACTTCAGTTTTGCTTTAAAGCTGTGTTATGACAGCAAAAGCCTTCTCTTGGCACAGCTCTCATTCTGATCAAATCTGAACAATTTTCAAGTGATTGTTGACACATGCACTTCCAACCCGGAGCAGCAGTTACCTGCAGATCCTCTTCTGATATCATGAGTTTCATGGAGACTTGAGCAATAGCATCTTGACATCAAACACTTCAGTACACTACAGCAATAAGAACACCACGTCCTAGACCACTGAAGTTTGAATACGACATAGCACATCTGCTGCTCCCTGAGGAGCTTCTAATTACTTGTACCAAAGCGGAAAACACTGATCCAGTGTTCATTGCTGTTGTGATAAATGTGCAGCCACTTTTTCTCTAAGACAGATTTATGCGTTTCACAATTTGTTGCATCTTTCAAAAACAATCAATCGTTGAAAACAATGGGTGTCAATGAGTAAAAGTTAAATCATGTGCATACATAGAGCTTTGCAGTTTTATTGACCACACACAGTAGTTACTTTAAAACAAATACTGAGAATTTCAAAAATATATTCATAGGGTCCATTTTCTGGCACTTTATTTGCTCTTACTTGTAGATTACTTTTCAATAGTCTTCTGACCAAAAAACAGGTTAAAAGAGTCTTTTCTAAATCTTTTAATTCTGTTTTTGTTAGATATGGTGATCAAAAAGAATGCTGCTTTGATTCCTTACAAGCCAATAAACAGCTAAGACTTGGAGTTGGCTGAATGAAGAACAGAGACAACAAAGAACACTGCTCCTCCTGTAAAAGTGAATCTTTCTGTCTGGACTCAACTCTTACAATAATCAAAAATTGGGGATTTTTGGAGTCTACTCCTCTGCATCCTCTCTTCATTATACACGCATTTCTCTTAAATAGTTAAAGGAATTTTATTAGCAATAAATGACTATAAGAAGAAAGCTGCATTTGCATGAACAAACTGCTCAACAAAGACCAGCATCTCTGCAGAAATCATTTCTCTGACAGTTTCGACCCAACATAGAGGGAGCTGATGCTTCAGTCCTCCTGGGAGCAGAAGCATAACTAATAAGCCATGAGACATCACAACCATCTGGTATAAAGACTGACCATCAACTGAAAAATAAAAGATGGAGAGAAAAGAAAAGAAAACCCAGACACCATAAAGTCACACTGTACGAGCATGGAAAAGTGCCCTTTGATGCATCACAAATGTGCTGCAATCAACTGCTTCCTGAATGATTGTGAAATTAGCTCTGATAATGACATGAAGCTGGCTGGAGGCAAGGTCTAACCTCTTGGAGCATTAGAAATTATAATCATTTGCAAAATCATGTTAATTCTAGTCCTTTCACAGTGACATGCTTGCGAGTACGTACAGCACTTATTCAGTTATCAAAAGCTTTAAGTTCACTACAGTTCAGCAGAACTAGAAACTTCACTTTGGAACCACAAGATTTCCTTTTTCATTAAGAAATCCATTAAATAAAGCAGAGAACTGATATGACTATTCCATGGTTTAGTTTTAGTTTCCTGATAAAAATAGGTGGATTTTTGTACTCAGATATACCAGATCCATAAACAGTAAGTGAAAAACCAACTCAAAATTAAGTTTCCCACCCAAATGTCAGACCAATCGCAGTCATTTATGTAACACCTCTCTTGCTCTGAACTGACTGATCCTCTTTTGTCAGAGGTCAAGAAGCAGAAATTTGCACTGTTCTGTTCTCTGTGAAAGGCGTAGGCATACGTTGTTACGCCCATGCAGGACCCAGCCTGAGAGAAAGCAGGGCAGCTGATTCAGTGTGAGCTAATTCATTCAGTCACTGTACGAACGCTGTCGGAGGTTGGTCCCCACAGGCCAGTGTAACATCTGCATGTGTCCCCTCTGTTCAGTGTGCATGGCTTTCATGTTGCTCTCAAGGGACTCCAACATTTTCTAAATGTGCCGAGTATGTCTCATTTATTTTTCTCTAGGAGTTGACACTTATTGCCATAATTATGCAGGATTCAGTTGTCAGGACCAACAGCAAACAAACTGAAAACTCGATTTTGCTTGGATTATGACAAAGTGATACAGAATTTATTTTAAACTCAAAAAGGAAAAGCCTTTACTGGGCTAATGGGGAAAAAACATAGGCAACAATAAAAGAAAAATGTAATGAAGCATTGACACCCTTTATTGAGATGTTAAAAGCAAAAACAGGAAATCAAATTACAGCAGATTAAGCAGATGATGTCCTTGGCTTACCACACGTTTTGATGGAGGCCGTATGCAATTAATTTATTTCCATGTTCTGATGTGAAAATAGAAAGTGTGAGTAATCCTCAGAGATATTTAAACCCAGTGCAAGGGGAGGGGAGTAATCTTATAATCCTCTGCAATGTCGTAATGGTCTCTCCAAGCTCATCCACCCCAAACTAACTTTCCCAGAGGGACTCAATCACAGATACAAATGGACCAGAAAGAGTGATGAGACCAATGCTCCCTGTGCAATCTAACAATCTCATCCGTTGCATGATTTTTTTTAGAAGTACCTGAAATCACAATAAAATAATCATATCCTCTCTTCTACCCCCCCCCCAAAAAACAGATATAAACACAAAGTTCTTTCAGAAAGTGAAATATCCACTAATCAAATGTACAAAGCTTTAGAAAAATAAATTATCAAAAGTCTTGGGTTAAAAAATAAACCTGTATTTCACAACCAAAATAAACACAGAATAGAGTACTGTATTCAATAAACCGCAACACACATCGTGCTGGAGCATCCCGCTGACTGATCAAAGTCTCAGTGAGGTAGGAGGTGATTAAATCGGCTGCAGGAACTCTGAGGTGAAGACGGCCTCAGCGTACTCCTCCACTACGTCCTGGAACTCTGCTGCCACATCAGCCAGTGCCTCTGACAGCAACTCCTCTGCCAAACTGGAAAACAATAAGGAGCAGAAAGATTAGGCAAAATACAGAAACTTTACTGTTTGAGACAGCTCTTGAGAACCAGCCTGTCCAAAGCTGCAATCTGGTGAAATTGTAGTGACTCATGACTTGCGTCACTTAAATAACCAAATGCAACACTACAATTAATTTGTGTTTATAACTCATTATCATTTATAGTTCTTAAACCTCTAAAATAGAAATTTACCTGTAGAAATATGTACTGTACAGTAAAAAAAAAAAAAAAAGAAGTCAAGGGGACACAATGCAAATCACATGAAACATGCAATTAGAGCTTGCTTCCTATGAATTTAAATAAAATGTAAATCCCAACCCGTTGGCTAATTTTTGTACAATGCAAAAGGTGCAATTAGGGCAGTGTTTTTCAGACAAATGTATTCACAGAGTTTCAGAGCTAGACAGATGCAATTCAGTGAAATCTTGTTTTGCCTTGAAATGCAAAAATCTGCAGACAAATAGCTGTAAAGACTGGTAAGCTTGGTGCAGCAACATGCTAAAATGAAGTGTTTGAACAGTATCTGGGTCAACACACACACACTGAGGCAGTGATGGGTAAAAATGCTCTAAGGAGGAACCCAAAACATCAAGGGCTATATTCATAAAAATTCCTCAAGCAAAGAGCTGCTTGTACTGACAAAATTTGAAGAATATTCTTAAAATTGTGGGCATTTCTCATGGAAATGAAAAGCAAATAAAAAATTAAGCTTTTCATAAAGTATCTTAAGCCTTAAAATGTTCCAAAAGTGTAAACTGTTAGGAAACAAGGCCAAGGACAATTAAGAGGCTTTGGAGTTTCTTAAGCAGGTGAGAAATGGTCAAAAGTCGAAGAGGGAGCAGAGATGGGCGCCAGACATCAGATGAATGTGAGTTATTAAAATGCTATGGATTAGATCGTGCAGGGATCATTGTGACTGATCTTATCAGGGCTGCACTTACATTTCCAACACAGCGTAAAAATGTCATAACGGCAGAAATGAACATAATCACTTTGTAAAACTATTTTGCAACTGGGAAAATGCAAATATGCAGCAATGATAACTTGGGTCTGTTACAACCTGCTATGAATGAAGTCATCATATAAACAATAACAGCACTTTCAAAATGCTAAGGTTTGTTAGTATCAAATACATCAAACTATAGCATGGTAAATTGAATGTAAACAAAATAGCGCTTTAATGAGTTTAATGCCTTAACCCGGCGTGACATGGATGCTACCAGCTTGTGGCATATCTCAGCTGTTATGGAAAACCAGCGTGCTTCAATCACAGCCCTGAGCTCTTCTTTATTGTTTGGTCTCTTCTTGTTCAGCTTTCTCTTGACAATGCCCCACAGATTTTCAATGGGGTTCAGGTCAGGTGAGTTTGCGGGCCAATCAAGCATGGTGATCCCATGGTTGTTGAACCAGGATTTTGTAGTTTTGGCAGTGTGGGCAGGTGCCAAGTCCTGCTGGAAGATGAAGTCTGCATCCCCATACAGCTGGTCCACTGAAGCAAGCATGAAGTGCTCCAAAATGTCCTGGTAAACGGCTGCGTTTATGCTGGACTTAATGAAGCACAGAGGACCAACACCAGCAGCTGACATGGATCCCCAGGTCATCACAGACTGGGGAAACTTAACACTGGACTTCATGCATCTTCTATCTACCACTTCTCCGGTCTTCCTCCAAACTCTGGGACCTTTGTTTCCAAATGAGATGCAAAACTTGCTCTCATCAGAAAAGATGAAATTTTGAAGGGGGAAATTCTCCAGAGCACTGTCCACATGGGTGCCTTTGTTACCTTCTGCAATGTTTTCATAAATTAAACATTGCAAACTGGGACTGCTTCTGCTTGTCCAGGCAATGAGCAGCATCACTGAGTTTTTCAAAGTGCAAAAATCAATCACAGTTTTAAAGGTAGAGTCCAAAGTTTCCCCCCTGAAAATAAACCTTGGACTTGTGCAAGTGAAATCCGTCTCAAACCGCACATTTGGGCCTCTACTCGCGTGCAGTGGTGCATTTAAATTCAACTCCGTCTCCCCCTGCCTGTAATTTGCTCTTTCACTTTGTTATGGTCTGGTCGGGATGCTTCTGGGTAGAGATTTCTGTTTACACCGCCAGCCAATGACAGAGCTAAGGGCACGACACTGTGTGGGAATACGCTTATGATTGGAGCGGACGCCAGTCACTCGAACTCTCAAAGGAAAAAAAAAAAGAAGAAAGATAAATGGTAGAATCTGCACCGAAGAAAAAGTAAGACCTTTAGATAGTGCAAGTTGGAAAACCAGGGTTAATATTAGTTTGGCTTTTACCCGCTTCTGAGCTCTGAAGGAGAGGCTTGAAGCGGAATAGGCTGAAGAAGGAGGCAACCATTAGCCTGAGAGGGAGGAAGGCACAGTTTGAATACTGTTGTTTGCAAACAGAAACGGTGGGGGGACTTTGGACTCTACCTTTAACAATAACTAAAATTTGAAACGGTATTACAAATCATGGGGAATTTTATCATGGTTAATCATTTAACCGGTAATCGTTACATCCCTAGGTTCAACAAAAATATTAAAAACAAACACACAAAAAATAAAACAAGAAAACAAGCAGGATGGGGCTCAAAAGCTAAAAGTTTGTTGAGCACCACTTTCAGGCAATCAATGCAATCAGGTGTTTTCTGTAATGTTCGAAAAGACTTCTATGCCTGTTGGCAGGTATTTTGAGCCACTGTTCATGAGCAAGACGCTCTCAGCAATAATTTATTTCACAAAATTATAATTTTGTATATCTTAGTTTATTATTAGCCCCTTTAAGTTTGTGTTATTTCAATTACTATTGTGAATTTAGCCTTTTCTTTAATTTGGAGGGTATGATTAATTTTGAGGACAACTGTATGTATGTGTGTTTATATATATATATATATATATATATATATATATATATATATATATATATATATATATATGTACGCAGCATATATATGAAAATATGGGAAAAATAAAATATAGGGGTGATAAGCTAAATTGGAACTCTGTATTTTGAGATATTTCATGAGTATGACAATATTTAATTTGTTAGTGAAGCAAATCTATCATTTAGAAGTGCAACAATACAAAAAGTTCGGTTCAGTTTGATACTTTTGTTTCACGGTTTGATATTTTTTTGAAACAAAGAATTGCATTTTCATTTTTTAACCCATCATTTCTTTTTTTAACCCAATGTGCTTTTGTCCACAGCGGCTCACCATCGGGCTCCTACTAAACATGAAAACCAAAGTAGTTCCAAATGCCAGATATGAATGTAGTTGAACACAGATCCACTGAGTTTTCAGCACAGATCTCATTGTCAGAACACAAGTTGAAGAAATAAATTAAAAACTCTACATTGTTCGATATTCAATACATGGTGCTAACAGTTCGATACACCCTGGTATGGTTCGGTACGATACAAATACATGTATCGTTGCACCCCTACTATTATTGTAACATTATTGTAACCAAATGCAGCTGAAGATTTGGGTTATTTATCCCCCCCCCAAAAGAAACAAAAATGGAAAACAGAGACAACTTATGCAAATACAACATTTTTCTCTGAATTAGTTGTGCTAAGTGCTACAGTCAGAATTTTAAATAACCTCCAGGATGTATGTTTTCTATGTTTCGGCACTACTTGAGTCTCTGTTGCCATCAGTCTGTTAGCAGACAGATTGAATGAGATCCTCCAGGTGGTGTGGCTCCACAGCAGCAGTCGCCTGCTCATTACCATCTCATCACTCAGAAAGGTTTCGGCACAGTGTCAGCGTACAGCAGGGGGTACAAGCCAACATGTGTGTGTTCAGTTTCCAAAAAGACTTAAATAATTCGGAGCTTTTCCTCACACAATCTTCTTCTTTTAAAATCAGAAAAAAGCACACATAAAAAAAAATGGTTCTTTGATGTGGGACTAATAGTGAGCAAGTTACATAAATAGTGTGACTGGAGAACAGTTTCCAGCTCTGCTTGGCAAAATACAAGATTTTTAATAGTTTGAAACTGCTAAACCACATTCAGGGATTTATCATGTGTAATAATGACAAGAGTCTGCACTGCATCAATGTAAGCATCCTGTTAAGTGTGCAAATTTGTGAATGTGAGAAAAGAATATTGATGAGCACTAAAACCACACACCATAAATCTTGGTCAACCCTCCAGAGCAAGGACTTCCTGCTGTGCATTATGTCCTTTAACATGTGGAGAGAGGAATCAGGGAGCAAGGAGGCCAAGTATGTTTCAATGTGGCTCTGTTTACCATTAGTAACAGTCTTTGAAAGACTAGAAAATAACCTTAATTCCACAAAAAAAAAACCTACAGATTTTCAAGCAGACTTTCAGCAGAAGAATGAGATTAGTTGGGTTGAAAAAATAAGGAGGTCAGATTTCTCAAAAAAAGTTCTTCAAGAATGTGAGTAGTGACAAGGTTGCAAATGAAAGAACTAGAGCTCACTAATAATTAAGTTCATAAACAGTTCATTGTGGTTCAGCAAAAACTATAAAAGAAGGAGGTTGGAGAGGTGGAGGAGGCTGCTGCTGCAACAAATGATTCTGACATGAGAGTGTGTAGATGGAAAAAATAGAACTGCTGAACTCACTAGGCAACACATCAGTGCTCTGCCTGGATTAATTGCTAGCTCATCTTCATCAGTTCATTTTTCTTTGTTTTTTACCTGTCTGCAACAGCCCAAGGGTTAAAGCTACCGATGGATTCATGAGCCACAGCATGCAAGTAGGCGCTGTAGTCTTGCCGGTAGCGACGGATGTTTCTCAGCATGCTGTCCGGCACTGAGAGAACAGTCCCTCTGCTCCGCTCCACCAGCCCAGGGAACACAGTGTGGTTTGTGGGCAGCTGCCCATCCTGGGATGCCTCCTCTTTTGAGCTGTTCTCGATCAGAAAACTGTAAAGGTGAAAACACAACATGATACTCAAGGGAGAAATACATTTTATCCCTATTTTTCCCTTTCAAAGTGTATATACAGGACAATATGCAACTCTGTTAATAACAATGTATTTGAGACCAAAAAGTCCTGCTGTGCCTCATTTGAGGCTGAGGATGATAAAATTAAGAGAGGTGTCGAGTGCAGGCCCACTCTCCGGCCTGGCCCTTGTTTTCAGTGAGCAGGGCCACAGCTGGGCATTGCCGTGGTCTGGCTTTATAATCCTCTCTGCTCAGACAAATCAGCCTGGCTCTTGCATCGGTGCTTGCTGTGCTATATTTAGTGTTGTAGCAGCTCCCAAGCAAAGTGCCTCTCTCTAATGTGCTCCATGGGCCTCAGCTGAACTTGTTTCTGTTTTGACCAAAGGGGCTACAAAACATGGGGCAGCCATAAATATCAAAGAGCCTGCACAGTCGACCCTGATTCCAGTCTGAAATCAGTCAATTTACAATCAGACAGGAAGCAGAGGACCTCTGTGGCAAAAACAACATCATGCAGACTCTGAGTTTTTGTGCCACAATAAAAAATAAATACAGACCACTTAGACATTCTAGGGAGAAGAGACCATCTATAACAGCAAGAATATATTTTCATAATAAAAGGTAAAAGAGCAGTATGGAATAGCGGCATGTTGTCATTTTCTTCTCCGAAACTCATTAGCTTTTCGAACTGCTTCAGGGACCCTCAAAGTTTTGAAGTGTGAGTGCCAACTAAGAGAGCTGGCACATGATTGAAGAGGTGCACAGCTGAAATGCATGCATCAAACAACCTGCACCTCATCACTGAACAGCATATTGTGAGCTACTATAAAACCTGCCACTGTTACAGCTTTACAATTTAAGAATAGAAAAGCTTGACTGTAGGGCAAATGAGGCTTACAGAAACTGTACGTCCTCACATTTTTGCACACTTTTAATGGGATCTCATCATTGATCTCATATTGCTGCTCAATGTTAAACTCATTTTCTACATTGAAGCATGCTGCTGTCTCTGGTGGTAAAAGTAAATTTTATGTTATATGCATAAACTAGAAAATGTGATGGTGGTTGCATATTTTGACATGAGCTCCTTTTTCAGCATACTGCTGCTACGACTGCTGCTAACTTGCAATGCTTTATCAGTTTGAAATGAAATTAGGATGATCAAAATGCATAATAGGTCATGAATGCAGACTGCATTAAATGTCACAAAGGATGCCAGTGACCCTGAAACTGTACTGATCACATAGCTAAGCCTGTTCTTAGATGTGGTGACAATAAGGAGAGACAAACACCCTTGCCTCCAACTCTCTAGTAACTTCATCCAGCTCTACGTACGTGTCTGGACCCTTATGACTCCCAGAATCCCTTCAACGAGCCCCAGGTTTGTCCTAGAACTTCCAGCCAGCCATTGAGCCCTTACAGACTGTAACTTAACCAGGTGGCCAAAACAGCTTATAGTGGGACCACGTGGCACCACGGCGGCATGTGCCCACCTTGCATGCTGGTACCACATACACAATGAATGGGTTTGCCGCCGTCCGCCTGCGCTTGCCGCGTTCTATCTGAAAGGGCCTTATGGAGCCCATGGAGCTCTTAGGAAAATTTAGTGATTCAGAAATTCTTTTGTAACCTTGGCCAGATCTGGGCCTTGCCATAATTCTGTCTCTGAGCTCCTTGGATAGTTCCTTTGACCTAATTTGCTCTGACATGCACTGTGAGCTGTAAGGTCTTATATAGAGAGGTGTGTGCCTTTCCTAATCATGTCCAATCAGTTTAAACACAGCTGGACTCCAATGAAGGAGTAGAACCATCTCAAGAGGGATCAAAAAATGGACAGCCTGTGAGTTAAATATGAGTGTCACTGCAAAGGGTCTAAATACTTATGACCATGTGATATTTCTTGCAAAAATTTCTGCATTTCTGTTTTCTTCTGTCAAGATGGAGTGCTGAGAGTACATTAATGAGAACTAAATTAACTTGTTTGATTTTAGCAAATGGCTGCAATGAAACAAAGAGTGAAAACTTTAAAGGGATCTGAATACTTTCCGTGCCCACTGTATATAGTTCTTAGTGTAGACAAGCAGTTGGCTTCATTACTGTATGGCCAGTATTAAGGGAATACAAAAACAAACTACTTTATTGAACCTCTAAAACAAAAGGATAGCCTCAACCCACTGCATTCAGTCAACTACCACTTGACCTGAAAAGGAGAAATGCAAACAAAAAGCACACTAGTACAGTACCATTAGATCACATCGATTTTCCTCTTATTTCTCTGCAAAAGCTACAGCCTCGTAGAGTCTGGCACACAAAGGACCTGGCAAAGCACGCCGCCATATGTGATTTATCAAAAAGGGATGCAGGCTGGGCTGAGGATGAGTTGGAGAAATCAAAATTGGCTCAAAGACAGAAAAAGGTGACTCAAGCGAGACTCAGAAAACCTGGCGACAAAAAGACAGATAAGTGGTGAGAAACAGGTTATACAGCGTGACAGGAAAATGTAAAGACTCTGGTCTCATGCTGCACTGGGGTCATTGTGAATCCCGATAAAGATGGTCAAAGCTATCACAGCTGCAAATCAGCCATTTACTAAGTGATGAAATATTTGGCCTGAAAGGAAAGATAAATGAAAGGGTTACTATACTGCTGAGAGGAGCTTTCATCTTTTTTATTGATTGTTTGATCTGCTGATGGAGCTGCAGCAGGTCAGTCAAAATTATCTAGGTCTAAATCTGGGTTTCTCACCATGGATACATAGAGTAAATCTTATCTTCTGCTCTGCCGATGAGTTAAAAGATGAAATCTCAAAATCCATTGTCTTAGTAGCCGCTCAAAAGCATTCATACAGGCACAATGGCAAAGACAGTAAGGTTAAGAATAATGGTTACTATTTGGGAAATGTTAGTCAGGAGGACAAAGAGTGTTCATGCGGGTGATAATCAATGGAAATGGAAAGAGATTGGAAAAAACAATGTAATGTAAACAACAGGCCCTGCAATAAGCCCTGATGTTGAACATCAAACTGAAAGATAACACTCAGCTGGGCTTGGCTGAGCAGGGGACAGAGGATGGAAATTAATGTAATCGAATGTATATGTCTAAAAATGCATTGTCCCTTTTAAATAAATAAATACAAATACACTCGTCTTTGCAGACAATAAGACCAGGCTATTTTCCTGTAAAATCTAGGAAAATGTACTTGATGTCAAGTTTTGTTTTGTTTGTTTTTCATTAATGATTCTTCTGAAATTTGTATGCATCTATCAGTCTTCACCATCTTCAGCTTTGTGTCACTGTAACAGCAGTTTTAACCAATAGCTGACTCCCAATGCCTTACGCTATCAAAAATTGGCAGCTTAGTCACGATCATGTGATATTTTCCATACAATGTGTTCAAATGTATGTAGTCGTTGCAAAACTGAATATATGGCTCTTGCTTTTCTGCACAGAACTGAGCCTAAGACAAGGTTCTTTTGTCTTCAATTTCATTATGCTTTTCTATACATTCAAAAGCAAAACTGTTTCTCTTAAAGGACGATCAAGAATAGTCTAATTAAACTGTCCAATCTGGAACCTGATGTGTCTCCCTGTGCTGAAAAATATGTTTTATAAACCCCAAGACAGACAACAAACACAATGATATCTTCAAACATTTTGTTGCTCCAAATCCTAAAATCAAACCTTGCCCTTCTGCTACACTGAACACTCAAAGAGTCAACACTGATAGAGGACTGACACAATCTTACATCGCTACAAAAACAAACATTTCCATCACAGAAAATGGTGCAAAACAGCTTTTAATCAGTTACTGTGTAAACAACAGGAAAGTTCCTCAAATGTGCTTCAGGCAGAGAAGGATAAATTATCTGAGCTGTTGGTGAATATCTGAACTAGTCACAGCTGTGAATACCTGCAGATAAATGAACAGCCTCAGCTAACAAAATGGCATTTTTGTTATTGCCTTGAAAACCATGTTTCTTAATTAAGTCAGAAGACCGAGTTGCCATTGCATGGAATTACTGCCAAAAAACCTTCAATAGAGTTTTGTAGGATTTGCGTTTTAGTTCAGTTACTACAAAATTCAGTTGAACATTAATTTTGGTGTCTATGAAGATTCATTTGTCCCGGTAGGAAAGTTTTAGAATTCTATTTAAAACACTGGACTTAAAACAAACTTAAAGGGACTAGAGACAGGAATTAAAAAAACAAACAAACATGCATGTCCATTTTTTTAAATACTAATGGGTGATGAAGCGCTAAATACAAAAAATTACGTTTCCACCCACGTTTCTCTCCGTTGCCTTGAACAGGCTGTGTGCTGCAAAATGTGCTGCAATTCGGAGTCCGAATTTCACGCGCTGCCCTGTGGACGTGACGTCAAATGACGCTTCATCCGCAGTTTTGATACAGGAAGAAGACGGTCGCGGTAAATTCAAACACTGTAAGCAATAGTTATGGATTCTTCTGCCGTCAGCAAACGATCCAGATCAACTGAAAGACACTAAAAAGTGTAACTATGAAGAGCTGCTTGGCAGAGGTCTGTACTCTCTGAGCGCTGTCACCAGACATTTATGACCTGGTGTCATATGCTGGCTCCATCCCTGATAACAAGAAGTCTATCAGGAGGATAGATGTACAGTGGGGCAAAAAAGTATTTAGTCAGCCACCAACTGTACAAGTTCTCCCACTTACAAAGATGAGAGAGGCCTGTAATTGTCAGGTATACCTCAACTGTGAGAGACAGAATGAGAAAAAAAACATCCAGAAAATCACATTGTCTGATTAAAAAAAAATTTTTTTTTTTGCAGATTATGGTAGAAAATAAGTATTTGGTCACCTAGAAAAAAAGCAAGATTTTTGGCTCTCACAGAGCTGTAACTTGCACCTGTTTGAACTCATTATCAGTATAAAAGACACCTGTCCACAACGTCAAACAGTCACACTCCAAACTCCACTATGGCCAAGACCAAGGAGCTGTCAAAGGACACCAGAAACAAAATTGTAGACCTGCACCAGGCTGGGAAGACTTAATCTGCAATAGGTAAGCAGCTTGGTGTGAAGAAATCAACTGTGGGAGCAATTATTAGAAAATGGAAAACTTACAAGACCACTGAGAATCTCCCTCGATCTGGGGCTCCACGCAAGATCTCACCCCGTGGGGTCAAAATGATCACAAGAACAGTGAGCAGAAATCCCAGAACCACACGGGGGGACCTAGTGAATGACCTGCAGAGAGCTGGGACCAAAGTACCAAAGGCTACTCTCAGTAACACACTACGCCGCCAGGGACTCAAATCTTGCAGTGCCAGACGTGTCCCCCTGCTTAAGCCAGTACACATCCAGGCCCGTCTGAAGTTTGCTAGAGAGCGTTTGGATGATCCAGAAGAGGACTGGGAGAATGTAATATGGTCAGATGAAACCAAAATAGAACTTTTTGGTAGAAACGCAACTTCTCGTGTTTGGAGGAGAAAGAATGCTAAATTGCATCCAAAGAACACCATACCTACTGTGAAGCATGGGGGTGGAAACATGATGCTTTGGGGCTGTTTTTCTGCAAGGGGACCAGGACGACTGATCCGTGTAAAGGAAAGAATGAATGGGGCGATGTATCGTGAGATTTTGAGTGAAAACCTCCTTCCATCAGCAAGGGCATTGAAGATGAAACGTGGCTGGGTCTTTCAGCATGTCAATGATCCCAAACACACTGCCCGGGCAACAAAGGAGTGGCTTCGTAAGAAGCATTTCAAGGTCCTGGAGTGGCCTAGCCAGTCTCCAGATCTCAACCCCATGGAAAATCTTTGGAGGGAGTTGAAAGTCTGTGTTGCCCAACGACAGCCCCAAAACATCACTGCTCTAGAGCAGATCTGCATGGAAGAATGGGCCAAAATACCAGCAACAGTGTGTGGAAACCTTGTTAAGACTTACAGAAAACGTTTGACCTCTGTCATTGCCAACAAAGGGTATATAACAAAGTATTGAGGTGAACTTTTGTTATTGACCAAATACTTATTTTCCACCATAGTTTGCAAATAAATTCTTTAAAAATCAGACAATGCAATTTTCTGGATTTTTTTTTTTCTCATTCTGTCTCTCACAGTTAAGGTATACCTATGATGACAATTACAGGCCTCTCTCATATTTTTAAGTGGGAGAACTTGTACAATTGGTGGCTGACTAAATATTTTTTGCCCCACTGTAAACTGTATCACACCAAGGTGAAGATTTTCACAGGCCAAAGAGAAGACATGCAGCCTGCCTAGAGGACAGCCACCCTGATAAACCTATGTATAAAATATCTCTGCACAGACACGTAAGGCAGGTCCCCATCAGGACTTCCACTGTACACCATGGGTTCCAGATCTTCTGAATGAAGCTCTCTGTCTGCTGCAAACTCCTGGCTGCAACGGATTCATCTTTTCTTAATTCATCTCTTTTAAACTTTGGTCTCTATTTGTGTACCATATACAGTAAATTTATAAATATATATTTTTTATATAAAAAACAGGCTTAAAAATATTCTTACTGTAACTTGCCATGGTCTTTCATTTTTCTGCCACAACAGCATCTACAGCACTGTGCCAGATAAACACAATTACTGTGTCTCACATTAATTGATGCTTTAACCCAGTGGTTTTCCAACTTTTTGAGCAACGACCCACAAAATTACATACTTTGGTGTCCGTGTATCCGAATCCTGCACTACAGTGGTCCCCCAAGGACTGACTTTGGACACTCCTGCCCAAACCAATTGTGTGGGGAAAAGAGCCATTTTAGATGAGCAAGGAACTTTTTGGAGGCGTTTAAGAAAATTATGAACAATTAATTATAACAAACTCCAAAGTAAAGAGAATGGAAACAAAGTTTTTAAAGTTATATTTCACCATCAACCAATTATATATACTATGTCATCTATATTCATAATAAAACTGTATGTGAAAACTTAGTTTGCAGAATTTAAAAAGTTAATACCCAAGGTTGTTGTCCTCATTTAGTATCTGACCACAAAAATAAAATATGGTGAGGAAAATCTCCTGAGCTATGGCTCTGAAAAGGACTTCAGCAAAACATGACAATGTCAGAGTCACATTGATCTGGAAATAAAATCTCATTATTCTATCACTATTTCATTTCTGTTAACTCTTTTAGCATTTAGATTGTTAATTTAGATCTGATAAAATGTTTTGTGAGTCCACGGTCATCAAGACCTTGTTTTCATGGCCCAAAACATACTTTGTGAGGTCAGTCATCATCTCCATTTAGTTCTGTTAATCTATTAGAATTTAAATGGCTCATTTATAGCCAAAAACCCTTTCATTAAGTCACAGTGACCATGTTTCTTAGCCATCTACATTTCATCAAGTCATCACTGAGTTAAAATTAATGTTTACGGCAGACTTGAGGAAATCCCCTGAAGGCCTTCAAGATAAAGTGCATTCTCAAGAGTGTAGCATATGAAGGCACATATGGATGGACAAGCTGAATATAAAATACCTCCAGCAACAGCTGTTACTGTCACAGAAGCATCACAAACACAATCTGTTCAAGAGTTTGTGTGCTTGTAATGACAGTTGGAGAATAACTGCAAAGTGGGCTGGTTCTTCATTGAGAGCGGGGCAGAGGTGACTGGCTTGGACAACATATTAAGATAAGAGTAGATTTCCATTTATTAATGTGAACAATTGCTGTGCAGCAATAAAGTCTAGAGTCCCAAAATATTATGCAGGAAGGTTTTGAATGTTGTTTATCCTGATAATCATTAAAAAGTGGGACATTTGTTGAGGGGAATATCATGGAGGAGAGATTTAGTGATGAGATGTGAGAGTCTGTAGACAGCAAAGCAAATGTTCAAAGATTAGTAAAGGACATCATTTTCAAAATTTCAATAGAGCCAAATAGTCTTTATTCTAACTATGCCCAATAAATTTCAGGTACTCCTCATTTAAGACACAAATTAATAAGTCTCAAAATACTGTACTGATGAATTAGTCAAGAACATCTTCTCATTTAAATTTGACACAAATTTCTGAAAATGCCACATCCCCAAACACAGAGTATATTCTTAGATGTTTGTTTTCTCTGAATGTCTTATAGACAACCTTAGAAATCCACCAGGTTACACACTAGAACAAGGGTCACCAACTCTGGTTCTCGAGGGCTACTGTCCTGCAGGTTTTCAATGTTTCCCTGCTACTGTACAACACACCTCACTCAAACAAAATGGTTCTCCAGCAGTTTGTGTTCAAGTCCTGCACAAGCTCTTAATGACCCATTTATGTGAATCAGGTGTGTTGCAGATACACACACACATCTATATCTGAAACCTGCAGGATAGTAGCTTCAAAGACCAGTTTGTGAAGACATGCACGAGAGCAACAAAATTTCAGTCAAACCAAAGAAAAAAATTAATCAAAGTCTTTCAATTAGCTGGTACATCTCTATCAAAATAAGAAAAAAGATTTTGGAAAAAGCCTAAAACCGGGGGGGGGGGGGGCCCCTTAAGAAATCCTGGTATTACCATTCCCTATGTGGGAGGCTTTTTAAGAGACATAGTTTCAGTGGAAGGACTCACATGCATTAATTTACACAAGTAGCCAGCTTGGCTGTCACAATACAGAGACATGAACTTGGATTACGAAGCACCCACAGAGAGAATGACTCAAATGACATCATGCCACTGCTGTCACAGCAAATAGTTGTTTGCTGCTATATATAAAATAGACTTAACATATTGCATGTTTCACGTATTTTTACTAGGGATGATCTTATTTCAGATAAGTTTATTAACTTAACAAAAGATTTCAAACATTCCATGCAACTATCATCTCAGTTACGAGATCATCTTACTGTATTTTGACCAGTACCTGGTAATAATTTGTTACTACCATCACAAGGTGCCAGTAATGCATCAAGCTCTCTGTCAGCTGGCATGAAACAACTGGAGAAGACTTCACTGTCAGGCTCAGGTGCCAACAAAATGTGTGCAGTGCTGTGCGTTCATGTGCTGATAATGTAAAACATTAAATAAATAGTACATACTGTAGTATAAATGACTTGCTCTTTGTTAATGTGTGTGTGTGCTTGTCATTCTTCTTCATTCTTGTCGTTTCTGGGGTTATTTTATGGGGGGGAGGGGGCTTTTTTTTAAAATTTTGTTAGTGTTCTCAGCCCCAGAGGTAACATGAGGCCAATAGAAGTTGCTCAGGTTGTGCAGCTCATCCAAGATGGCACATCAATACGAGCTAATTTTGAATTACATTGATCATTTTATGTTATTTTGTTCTAGATCCACTTTACTATATATTGAATATTTTCATTATATTGAATATTTTTGTTTGAGCAGTGTTTATTTGTAATTCATTTGGGTATTTTTTTTTTTTTTTTAACCAAAGATTAGGTATAGCATTAAAATCTCATCATTTTCCTTTTGATCCATGTCCAAAAAGATTAATTATAACGACCACCATTCAATGTCTTGAAAAAAGGCAAGCATGACGCACCAGTGGGGTAGTAGTACGTCTGTGAGACACAGTACTGAGGATGCAGGAAGGTCTGTTCTATGCTACAGAAATTCCAGGAAGTTTCAGAACAAATGAGCTTGCAGTTCTCAAATGACTTTGTCCTTGATATGTACCGGCAAGGCTAGATACTTCTGAAAACAAATTAAATACATTAAATCCTTGACATCCAAGCGCCTGTTACATTGGCTAAAAAATAGAGCTATCATTTTCTGAACACATTAAGAAAAGTCAAAGATGAGTCATCAGCACAGTGGATCTCAGGGCAAAGTCTCTATGGAAGGTACTGAGCTTAAAGCACTTCAAAGCCGACCAGCTTTAATTAGCTAATGCTTACAGCTGAAATTTGTCTGAAGCATCCTGCTGGCTTGTCTGTGTCAACAACTTCTAGTCCTTCCATTATCTTTTCACTTCCTCCCAAATTCCTCATTAATTTAAACTGATGAGCAGCTGCAGCTGAAGCCCTGGGCAGAGGAAGGTCTCTCTCTGGAGTCTGCTCCAGTCAGGAATAGACTCTGCACTAGGTGTGGTACCCACCAAGTGAGTTTTGTGGGATGAGTAAGGCCTCCCAGAGGAAAAGTAATTTGGGGGGAATTGACACATCATGTAGAAAAACACACAAACTGCATCACTAGAATAAAATTAACTTACTTTCCAATGACTTTAGAGGAGCAATTATTAGAAATGAAAAAACAGGAACAATGTAGGTTAAGAAGGGGGGAAAGACAACCCACCCAGTCTCTACAGGTTTCTCCAGGACGATGTCAGCTGCAGAAGTCTTTTTCAGCACTGGCCTTGTGAGCCTAATTGGCTGAGGAGAGGCTGGCCTTGAGCCTGAAGCATGGCACTGGGATCCTAAGAAGAACCGACACAAAAGAGAGGAAGGGGAAATGGCAGCATAGATTGAGAGGGAGCGGGTGGAGCAAGGGACAGAGAGATAGCCAGATGGAGAGAATAGATGAGCATAGCCTGAATGACAAATGTTCCCCTTCTCTTCTCTTGTAGTTCTGTCTCCATCTACAGGAGACACTAGAGAAACCAGTTTCTTAGCTCTGCAGTTATAGATAATTAGGCATGAACATATTTGTGAAAAGTCTTTACCTGCTGCTCTGGGTTGTTCCCAGAAAAAAGGGTCTGAATAGGTGATAGAAGCAAACTTCCTCCTCACTTCCTCCTCATACCTCTGCCCAAAAATACACAAAGAAAAACTGACCACCTTCAAACAGAATGATCATAATCAACGACAAACAAACAAAGTTAAACGTTAATTTGACTGATAACATTCTGCTTTATTTTTAAAACACTACCCAATCATATCCCATGAATGAACACTGGTATGATGATTGTGTGATGAAAATCTGATAGCGTGACAGTCCAGGTATAGACCTCACATCAGTAAGCAGCAGACCAGAGCAGCCCTGTCAGCTCACTATAAATAACAAGCCAGCCACAGGCGGCCTTTCAGGTTCCATATTGACCTTTTTGTGGTGGGCTGCTCTGTAGGGCAGCTCTCACCTGCATCTCTTCCATACGAAGCAGCATGCTCTCCAAGGTGGGGGCCTGGAGCCCACACTGGACCATGCCTTCCAACTGTCTGTCTGTCTCAGCTGCCCACGCTACCCGAGCAGCGTCCTCCAACAGATCCTCCAGCAGCGCCTCACTCAGCTGCTCAGCACTCTCCACTGCCTGTGCAGGACATTTTATGGAAAAAAATGATTGTCCTTTAGTGTTTTCTTTTTTTTCCTTCGTTTTTTTTAAATTAATGATGTTCAGTTCAGTTCAATTCAGTTTACTTTTTAGTACCTGCAGGTAAATTTGGTTTGCAGCTGACATATTCATACAACAGTTAAACAGTAAACACCATAAAAACACGGGGTACAGAAGGAGAAGTAGTTCATTGTTGTGTTATAACCATCAACAATATGCACCACTACTACTTGTGGGCCCTACCGGCCAAAGGACCAAAATGTGCACTCAGTGAACCAGTAGCCTCGTTAGACCATCCTGATCTTGCGAGCTTCAGGTTTTCACTTGCAGATCAGTCTGGCTACTTTCCGTTGAAGAGAATTTGGACCAGTTCGCCAAACAAACGTCCAATCAGCGTTGGCTTTGAGGCGGGTTGAGGTGTAACGCAACAAGAAGCGACAGTTCAATCAAAACAACATGGCGGCTTCAGCGGATGAAACTAGCATCAGCGTGGCTATCGGAATTACAGAGTATTTCTTCACTGAAAGTAGAGCAAAACACTGCTCTGGAGGCTTTTCTCAAAGGAAAAGATGTTTTTGCTTGTGATTTCGTCATCGCTCTGTTAGTACGGCATATGCTTCGTTGACCTGATTGGCTTATTTGGCCAGTCTATCGCCAACATAGGTGGTGATAGTTGCCTTATCCAATCAGCTAACCAGTATTTTCGCCCCTTCCCAAAACTACTCTAACAGATGATTCCCAGATGGATATGCGGAGCAAATCCATCTGGCGGAGTCAGGTTAGTGAACCAGCACCATTACATCACATTAAGGGTGTCCCCTACAAAGAATTTTCATAATCGAACCAGATTCGTCCTAATCTCATTTGTGTATTTTCCTGCTCCAGAGAAAGAGCTATAACACTTCATTAAATAAATTTAATTTTTCATTTGGCACAAGATAACAACAGGATGTCCCTATCAACTTTTATTTCTCTATACTATCACTGATCAGGCTATAAAATGTGTCTGCTTGTTTAAAGTCTCTTATTTATTGAAATATTTAACAAAAAGAAAATTACAAGGTACGTTGGTGTGAAACAATTCATTAATTTGATTTTTATCTTTCAGTTAACACTGCAGGCATAAACCTAATATTTCTTATTTGTGTTTTTTGCTTAACAATTTAAAGGGAGAGTCCGAAGTTTCCCCCTGAAAATAAACAGTAGACTTGTGCAAGTGAAATCCGTCTCAAACTGCACCTTTGGACCTCTACACGCGTGCAGTGGTGCGTTTAAATGCAACTCCCTCTCCCCCTGCCTGTAATTCGCTCTTTAGCTTTGTTTTGTTGTGGTCGGAACGTTTCTGGGTGGAGGTTTCTGTTTATATCGCCAGCCAATGACAGAACTAAGGACATGATGCTGTATGGCAATAAGCTCATGATTGGAGCAGACACCAGTCACTCGAACTCTCAAAGGAAAAAAAAAAAAAGAAAGAAAGAAAAATGGCAGATGCACATAAGAAAAGGCCAGAGCTTTAGATAGTCCAAGTTGGAAAACCAGGGTTAATATTAGTTTGGCTTTTACCCGCTTCTGAGCTCTGAAGGAGAGGCTTGAAGCTGAATAGGCTTAAGAACGAGGCGACCATTAGCCTGAGAGGGAGGGGCGCTCAGTTTGAATAGTGTTGTTTGCAAACAGAAACGGTGGAGAGACTTTGGACTCTACCTTTAAAGTCGGGAAGGAGAATTAAAAGGGTTTAACAGTCTGTGCACGCTCCACCGCGCACGGTCCAAGTGTCAAACATATGAAGAGGAATTCCAATAGGATAACCTTCGCTGAATAAATACATTAATTACACAACAAAAACATAGGCTCATAACAAAGTACAAAGTTATATCTATGTAAAACAGAAAGTAAAAGAAAGTGCGCAGCAAAAAGGTGATGATGCTGCGCTGCTGACACACACAGTCTCCAGGTAAAATTGATAATGTCCCAAAATAAAACAAGATCTGACCTAAATAACAAGCAAATAAATCCTGCCACAGAAAGGGCCGTGCTCTACAGCACCTGTTACCGTCTGACTCTTTAGAAGTTGTGTGTCAGGAAATCAGGAGAGGTGCGCTCCTCGATTCGTTAACAATAAAGCCGATAGGAGAATTTCCTCGGGTTGGCATGGAGTGAAGGTGGAGGGATTGTGAAGAACATCACAGCCATGATTATTCTACAACTTGTTGGAATGGTACAGCATCTTCCCCCGACATGTCAACCTGTTCATCGAGGAGCCGCTCTACAAGCACGCTCAACAGCTGATGCAGCGAGACCGCGGTCCAGTTAAGGGCAAAGATAAAAATGCTGCTATAGGGAGTGATATCAGCCGCAGGCTTCATGATTCAGGAAATGATGATCCTTAAAAACACGTTCTTTCCTGATACAATTTGAATAAGCCTCCAGGAGCGTCAGCGCATCCATCTTGAGGAGTATTACGCACGGGAGTAGACGTGGTGTTCATGTCTGCAGCAGTCAGACCGTTTCCCACGTGGACAGGCTGATGTTGTCAATCAGTGGAAGAAGCTACAACAAGGACGATGATGTCACAGTTGAGGGTCCTGTCATCATGTCTCTGGCTACTTGGTCATAGAGACGTCTCTTTGGCTGAATGCTCAGCGCGTGCGACTCACTCACCGGAATACTATGGTTCAAACCCGCCTGCCCGGTCCTCCTTGCTTTATGCCACACTTAGTAACAGAATTATTAGGCTGCTAACAGACCTATAACACAAATTATTTAAAGAACAAATGAATATTGTGTAAAAATCAAACGTTCAGCACCCCCCTACTGCCAGGATGGTATAATCTTTGTTTGGTAACCACATGTTGCAACTATTCGACTCAGAGACTGGCAGTCGAAGCACAGTCCTGGAAACGATTGTCAAATCGTCAACTATTTGGGGACACCCCCTACATCACATCATCATAATCACATCATTGTGGCCACATCATGATACAAAATTAAAGCTGTATAGAAAAGCAGAGTCAAATCTCAAGAGTAGCTCACCCTCTCGGCAATCTGCTCAGAAAGCCGACTCTTCTGTGAGGGGTTGATCCTGTTCCTGGTCTCTGCAATCTGCTAAGGTATACAATCAACACAAACAGGGTCCAACAAAGTACTCTATTAATTAATTAATGAAAACATATTGATTGGCATACATTAAGGGTAAGAAATAGAGTAAAATCTGTCACCACCCAGGCAGCAGATTCAGACCTTTACTTCATCCAAAGGAGGCTGAATGTCCTCCCGGGCCTTCTGCTCACTCTCCTCAGCCCACCGAGTTGGCAATACAATTTCAGACCTTTCAACCAAATCACAAAAACATATATCACAACTGGAATCGGAGCAGTAAGACAGATTGTAAAACCATCTAAAGCTCTTTCTTAAACCTCAACTTCTACATGTCTAAATGCTATTGAACAAAAAACTGAACTTCATGCTGCCCTATTGAGTCATCTGTGAGTGAGGAAGTGTTCTTTGTATATGACTGAAGAGTGCACTAAAAAGTTCAAGTGGGTAGATATGGTTTGCAATGTAAAAATACTGGTGAATATGACTACGTAACTGCTATTGGCAGTGTTTTCCTAAATAGTCATATTTTCCAACCATTAAACAAGATTATATTTCCCAAAATACCTCCACTTTCATTTATTTACTACCGTTTCGGAATATGATTGAAAAAAAGAAAATCCAGAGATCTAATGTATAGTCACAAAAGAACAATAATAATGCTTGTTTCAATTCAAATATCCTGTTAACTTATTTTAAGAAAATAGTTATGTGCTTTTCTGAGGAATTCCCAAATTCTGAACTGTGAAAAATCTCTTTAGATGAATAAAAATAGAAGGTCTTTTGAGAGGGAAATAAGAGAAAGATGAGCCCACAAGCTCACTGTAATGTAATTAATACTCCGTGGAAAAAGTAATGAATACAAATTTTTGTTCTACTCAAACTGCATTTCACTGCTGGTCTTTTGTAATGTAACACTCCAGAGATTAATTAGGCAAAGTGTGGTGGCCGAAAGAAAAATGTGCCCACCCTGGTATTTGCTGGATGCAAACAACTCACATTGTTTTCTCTTCTTTTGTCTAAAGATAATTGTGTCCAGTGTAACTCCCAAAGCAACTGCATACAGTTGTATGAAAAAGTGTTCTCCCCCCTTCCTGATTTCTTATTTTTTCCTGATTTCTTGCTTTTTCACACAGGCCCATGTAGATTGGGATTTTTTTCCTCCCTTGTTTTATCTTTGTCTAATGTTTCAATTTGTTTGATGATCTGAAACATTTAAGTGTGACAAACAGGCGGAAAAAAAAGAAATCAGGAAGGGGCAAACACTTTTTCACACAGCTGTGTGTGATTATGTTCAGTGGATTGAGTTATATAGCAGATTACTGAGTAGATTACTGCATTTAGTTGATACTGGTGGCAAAATTGAGTTTTTTCCTCTTTTCTCTGTGAAGAGATTTTTTTTTCTTATTCTTAAATGACTCAATTGGAAAATTTCTATAAAAGGATAACAATGCATACATTCCTTTGATGATACAGTACAGTGAACAAAATGGACTTCTGGAGAGCTGAAGCTGTTCACTGGCCTAATGCAGCCTTCAATTCATTCCCCACAAATGTAAAAATGTATGCAACAAGTACAATTCTATTAGTACTGTACCTTAATCTTTGAGCGTGCTCAGTCTCTTCTTTACTTAGATGGTTGAGCTTTTTCTGTCTCTGTATCGTCAATTTATCTAGCCAAGCTTTCCTGTGCCAAGCCAGAAATCATTACAGGAAGCGAAACGCAAGCTTGATTAAGCTTTTCACATGAATAACTCATAATCCTCGTCTCTAAAATCAGGCTGCTAGCCACTGATTAATAGGAAAGCAGAACTGTTGTAATTAAGATTTGATTAAACAGAAGCACAAGTGCAACACTCAATCAATGAGGTGCTTATAAGCACTCAAAGCAGCCAGCTATTAATCGATGAAAAAGAGAAATGGCCTCAATCTAGCAAGAATCTAGAATAATTTATTGGAGAGAATTAACTTTGAATTATAATCTGAGTATTGCCTGTGGCTCTCAGCAAGTGGGGTCTGACATAAAAGGTTAGAAATGAATCAGTGAATTCAGAGAGAGGACTCATTAAAATTCCTCTCTCTCTAGATTTCATCTACTTGACATTTTTCCCTTTCTTTTTTTCTTCTTCTTATTTTTGCCTGGACAGATAATTCAATGAGTGAAATAGGAATATGGGGACACACACAAAAAGACTCATCTAGCAAACCTAACAATTCCTACTGAAATATAAGACGAAGAGGCTATTAAAATCAAATTAAAGAAAATTGTGGGAGGCAGGCCTCACCTTAATGCTTCATCTGGAGCTTCTTTCCTCTTTGCTGAGCTCAAAGTCAACTCTTCCTCCAGTCCGCCGCCCACCTGCTGCTTTGGAGGGCTTGATGAGAGTTTCACTGAGGAAAAGAGACAACGAGGCTCTGGTCTCGCCCTCTGAGGGGATCTGCAGAGTGAATAAAACATAAACACGAGCACAAGAGAAGAGTGAAACAAAGCATCATGGAAAGGCAAAGAAAAGCAGAAATTTTTACTCACTTGCTTGTCACTCTACTTCGTTCCACAATTAGTTTTACTAGAGATGAATTTCACATTTGATTACATTTTCTTTTATTTTGTAAATATATTTTCCTAATAAGATATAAACAAGTTGACACAGATAAAACTTTTACATTTCGAGTTATTCAGCCCCTCCCACCCCAAGGATTTTCGCCCTTGTTATGGACGCTTCTCTCAGTTTGGGTGCGCTTTTTGTGTGATTAACCTATTGGCTTTGTTCTTCTTGGTGATTGGCAGGATGGACTCGCCTGGGGTGATAAGCCACCACCAACACCAGCTTTACACTGCTGGTGCAACTGCTGGTGCACTGCAACTTTTTTTGGTTGTTTGTTTTAGTCATTTATAAGTTGAGTTGGGTCACTGGTAGTCATGCTCTGGGTTTTGTTTCTTTGGGTTAGTTATGGACTTTAGATTAGAGAAGAAGCCCAGATCCTACAGCCCATTGCATGGGTGGTTTGTAGTCCCAGTCCTCTGTTTACTTCACAGGGCTCCCTTCTTCATTATGATTTTGGTTGGCATATGAAAGTTTTTTTTAAATGTTGCTGCCTGTTGGTGGTCACATATGTTATGGTTTCTTTTTTAGAGTCTTTGTATCGCTCAAGAACTGTAACAATCCTTGTACTGCACTTTATGAACAACAATGTGACAATATAATGTGGAAAACTCAAGTATGAAAAGTACAATCTATAAACAGGCTACCGTACATATAAAATATGAACAGCTAATATGAAAACTTTTCTATATAAAGTCTGCTCTCAACTATATTGTCTGAAAAATGCACTGGAGTCAGTGAAATCTATAAGACTGGGCCATATAAAGGTCACCAAGCAACAGTATAGGTTGTTTGTTCTTACATGCAATGAAATAAAAAAACAAAAAACACACATGGGCACAGCTTTCCATCTCTTTGTAGCGCCTTTGTGAAGAGTAGTACTTAATGGTGGGAGGTTGTCAGAAAATCTCTGGCAAATGTGAATAAACTGTGATGTATGTGTCTGCCGGCTATGCCCTAAGACGCTTTTAAAAATAGGTTGAAATACTTTGTCTGTTGGGTTACTTTGACAGTTTCTTATAGACAGATCTGCTTTAAGTTTTGAGCCACTTCTTTTTTTATATTTATTTTAGCGAGACAAACATTCAATCAAAGCTGAAAACATGTGCTCTGCTTTTTTGTGTTGCAGTATCATGAATGATTTTATTCTTTACTCAGTGACAAAGTTAATGTGGTGTGAAACTACATGAGTTGGCTGTGCAGGGAGGACATGCCTAGAACACCAATGGTTTAACAAAACAATGCCTTCTGCCGCCCTCTGGGGGGATGCATGTCCGTCCCTTTGGGGGGGTAGCTGGGGTTCGGGCCTCTGGGTGGCTGCTGGGGGCCCGGGTCTTTGGCTTTGTGGGCTTCCTCCTCCTTGCAGAGACGAGGTTGCATCTGCATTACTGCATCACCATAGTGCACCCTTTATTATGCATGTTGACACTGTGACACTGCTAGGTTTTACCTCTTCCCTGCGTAGTTTTGCGTGTGTTTGTATGATCTGAGGATACTTAAGCCACCTGCGGGTCCTCCTGTAGAGGATTGATAGTTTTGTTTTCCAGCAGAGGCCTTGGAATGTTGTTTAGGGGTTTCTGTACAGATGCACCAGTGAACAGTGTAAGTGGATCCATGTTTTCTCTCCTCTTTCTCTCTCTCTCTCTCTCTCTCCCTCTTCCTCACTCCGTTCTCTCTGTTCCACTTTATATCATTGCTTCTGTTAACTTTCATTTTTCCCTTGTCAAGCCCAGCAGTATGGTATGGAATGCTGTTATAAACAAATGTTTAATTAAAGAAATAAAATTAATAAACAGGATATCGAGGGGAGCCTTGCGTTCATAAGGCTCCCCTCAGCAAAGCAAAACTGTTCAACACAAAAAAGCAACCAGATCACCATTCTTCTTGCTATGATGCTGGACAGGACAAGTAAAAAGAAGAAGAAGAAGAAAAAAAAAGAAAAACAACGAGTGAAGTAGAACAAAGACCATACACAACCCTGTAGGAAAGTGCCTGATTACCAGATTTTGTGTAGAACCATAGCTTTATTTCCTCTGCGATTGCATCATTTCTTTCTGTTAATGTCATGTTGTTCTGCACCACTGATCAAAGACACAAGGAGCTGCTTTGTGACAGCAGACTCCACTTCTTTTTTAATTCACACATTACCATACATTGATTAATTTAATCAATCAACCACTTTGCTGAATCCTTGAAGTCTCTGGAGTGCAGAAAAAGCAGCAGATATCCCCAATCAAGTACCGCATATTTAGAATAAATATGCACTGCTGCCACGGTCATCGTTGCCTCATTTCTTTACATTTGCTTTCAAGGAGCCACACTTTACTTTAAATTGGTCTTGGATAGCAGTTATCCTTGCTTTCTGAAGGTCTTACAGTGAATATTGGCTTCTATTTAACTTTCATCTAGTCCTTGTTCATGAGTAGTACCTAGTTAGAATTGCACAGATTCTGTTTTTGCTATCCATGTTTGCATACCGTTTAAAAAACTGCACCACACATTTCTTGCTTTATCCAAAGGTCGGAAGGGTGGCAAAAGATTTTTGCATCATTGTATGTACACTGCACTTCATAAGTCTAAGAAAGAGGTTAGGGCAAAATATTTTGAGAGCAGCAGCAAATGGCAAGTTTCTATCAGCTGGCTACCCCACTGTGTAACTGCACCAGACAGTCAGCAACATCTGCCAATTAGAAGCTGTGCCATTCAGCACAGCCAAAAGTTCTTTCACATATTCATGCAAACTACTATCTTGAGATTACATCTTAAAGCATTAACATCTACAGCAGCCTCAGTTATATAATGACATTAATCATAAATTCAGCAGGATGGAAAGTAATTATTTTAGAATTCTACTGTGCCATACAGATAGACTATAGGCTCACCGTTGTGGAGGAGAGTGAGGGGATGTTGGTATCCAGGGCACAGAGTGCTCTTTTTGAGGGAGCTGGTTCACTCTGAGTCGAGAAGAAACTGTAGGCTGCTGGAAGCCTGCGTCTTGCATCTGATTATGCTGACAAATATAAAACATACATATTTAGTTTGCTAAAATGAATCTTGAGTGGCTTAAATCTGACCTTTGGCAAACCATTCCACACTGTTTTGTCATACTAGACAGACAGACAGACAGACAGACAGACAGACAGACAGATAGATCTAACACCTTTAGCAAGTGAATCTTCCTCCTCTCAGCTTGCCGTCCTTTTCTGCAAGTACTGTTTGTCTGAGTTTGTCCCTGCAAGTCTCTCAGCTCCCTCTGCTGGGCGATAGTCCGCAGGCCAGCCATCAGCACCTCCCTCCTGTTCAGGGGCTGGTGAGAAACCGTTTTTGGCTTTTGCAGGGCCATTCTTTTTCCCACTGCACAAATGAAAAATGTTACTTTTGATTTGTTTTGATCTGAATTCACTGACTCAACCCTTTTTTAAGAGAAATTTGGCAAAAGGTATAACTGGCTATAAACTTTGTTTTCGTCTGTTTTGAAAAAGAGTAATGCAGTTTGAAGCCAGGTGAAGACACAACACTTTTGACTAGAATACTTGTGTATGCTCTTTACAACCTGTTTCATTTGTACAGGGAATTCAGTAATGCAGAAAAATTTGTTCCTAAGAATTGAGTTTGCAGATAAAGCACATTTTAGATGTTTATGCCATGTCTTGGAGAGGATGCTTCTCAGCTCAATAGGAGCCAGCAGGTGTTAACTGCTCATAAGACTAAGCAGCAGGGGACCAAAGGCAAGAGTCCTGCACTTCAGCTCCTGTTTTTCTATCACTTATTCATGCCTCCATATCAATTTTCATCCTGGATGCAGCCGTTTAAACACAGCAGGAGGCTCAAACACAATCACCAAAAAGCCCTAAGGTGACTTCCAAATACACAGGAGGTTGCATACACTTAGTTTCTATTTAGTTTTCAGAGCCTCTGTTAGTGACTCAACCATTGCCTTAAGAAATATATATTATGCCATTAAATTAGATCTATGCAATTGTATTAATTAATATTTTACATAATGCACTTATGTAAAAAAATTATGTCTCACTAAAGTTAATTATAGGTTTTGAAAAATAATTATACTTCAGGCAAAGATAAAAACAAAAACAAAAACATTAGGAAACAATCAGTGCTCACCGCGGACACCTCTTCTGGGATTTGTGGGTTTGCGAGCTCCTGCAGCAGTTAACGTGCTGGGACCCTTGGGTGCAGCAGCGGGAGACATACTGCGGTGAGGAGACTTCCTGCGTAGAGGACATGCTTGAGCCTGCGTCTTTTCCAGCGCCTCATGTTTACTGAGGACGGAATCCAGAGTCTAAGAGAAATGCAAACATAATCTTTGATTATTAATAAGAAAAAAAAAATTGAATCCTTACATGACACCTCCTTACAAGTAGATGAAGTGTGCAATGAGCAAATCAAGTTCAAGTTTAAATTAAGATAAAATTGATTTTAAATCAGTTTTGGACACAAGTGTGCGGCCCAAAAACACTTCAAATTTTCCCTTGTAAAGCTCTGCCTAACTGCACCTCAGTTAGTTACACTTTATTTATTTAGTTGTGTTTTCAGTAAAATAAGTACACAATATGTTTAAGGTCAGGTGATCGTTGACGCCTTTTAAAGCAATCCATGTTTAGAGATTATATTCCTGCTTTATGGCGCTTGAATTACCGTAAATTTTGGGCTACAAGCCACTACTTTTTTCACACGCTTTGAACACTGAAGCTTGAAACCATGCGGCTAATCAATGGATTGTTACAGGCAAATAAGCTTTATGAAGAAAATGGAGAGGGAAACACACCTAATCTCTCTAATTTATGATGGCTCTCATAGTGCTTTGCCCTACACATCAAAAATTCCCACAAACCGTGTTAAAACTGCTTCTATATGAGAGATCTGGATTTGCATTTATTTAGCGAGAAAACGGTAAATACTAATTAGACTCCCGCTTCACGAGATTGACCTGGAGCGTCACAAAAACACTCATGCCTTCTTATTATGGGCATGAGCTAAGCCATAGAGTTGGAATTTCAAAGATTGGACATCCAGAAGGAAAGTTACAAGCCCTCTGGACAGAGGTAAGCTTGTCATCAGTGTTCACTGGTGAGACACTGGAGACAATAGCATGAAAATTTTTTTCAGCCCTGTTACAGGCACTGTTCAGAAAACATGAAATATTTACAGTACGTGGGGTGGTAGGGATGCATTCCCCTTAAAACAAAGGATTTTCTGATGCACACTTAACATGAAGGGGTTTGACAAATTTGTGAATCAAAGCAAGATGGCTGCTATCAGGTCCCAAAAAATCCACAAATGTAAAAACCTTCTCCACAGATTAAGTTTTAAAACGTATTACAACCAATGCATTGTCTATGAATAAAATGTTTTATGGTCATTTTCTTAGTAAAATGGACAAGAAAAAAAAAAAAAATCGAGTCCTATGTTGAAACTTGCGTGACATAAACGCTACCAGGCCGAAAACCAGCGGTGCTTTGGAGGCAGCCCTGATAATCTACAGCGATAATCTGATCAATAAAAACTTCTGTAACATCGCTGCTGGTCAACACAAATGGGAATGCCATGCACAAATCAGACCTGGTTGGTAACATTAATTCACAACTGTGGATGGCTCGATTTCTTGAGATTTCTGGCGACAGCTCAGCACGCATCTGCTTACATACAAGCCGGCAGGGGTGATATGTCACTGATGAGGTATGCGATTTTTGAAGGGCTGTCCCAATTTGTAGGGAGTGACTTTCAGCCCTACCTCTTGTGGCTCCATTTTTAAAAAGAGTAATGAGATTGGGCTTTCAAAACATCTCACAATCCAAACACTTACAGCCTGCACTTTATGTTGCTCACCTCTAGTTTCTGCAAGATGTTGAGGGCTGTCTGAGGCACAGCTGAACCATGGTCCACTTCAACCTTAGCTGAGCACAAAGAGAGCTGACGAATCAGCTGACCCAGTTCTTTGTAATGAGGGGGCACCCTTGTGCGATTTAGATCTGAGAGCTGATGGATGACCACCTGTAAGGCTCTGAGTGCCCCTCGATGGGCAGCTGCTAGCCTGTTAATTGCAACAGACTGGAAGAAGAAGAAACTCTATCAGTTTTTAAGTTATTGATATGTTGTAGTACAAGAGGACTAGACTTTTTTTTTTTTTTTAGATGAGAAGTCAGTCATTTGTACTGATCATTACAAATATCAACAAATAACAGCTCTCTATAGCAGTAAGCTTTTACACAACTGAATACATACCTTTTTAGAGTCCCACATTTTTTCTCTTCTGAGTTTTTCTATATCTTCTTGTACCTCTTTTACCTATAAAATAGTTTGAAAAAATGTGTTCATGAACGCATAGCATGTGTCAAAATCAGACAGTTTAATTCATCAAATGCCACCAAATCTGAATACCTGTTGTTGAAGAGCATAAATGACTCGTGCTGAGCGAGCTGCCTGCTTCTGTCTGCGCATCTCCAACTTGTTTTGCTCTTCAGCTTCCAAGGGTTCCTCCATTTTATCCCCTACAGTTTAAAACTTAATTATAATATTTACCATCATATGAAGCTGTGCTGATTGTGGTGGGTTCTCTAATTGCGACAATCCTTTCAATTCAGCTCAGTTTAATTTTATTTTTAAGTTGCATATTCAAAACAAAAGTCACACCAACACACTTTACAAGAGAAAACTCAACAAATTATTTAGACAACAACAGTTATTCAAGTTAAGCTGCATTTAAAAACTAGTTTTTAAGGGGTTACCTCTGTTAGCTAGTTCCTCCACTTTCTGAATGTACACTTCCAGCTCATTCTGCAGTTTGTGGATCTCGTGGCTCAAAGGTGCTTGTTTGCCTCCTTCCCCCTGCTTTAGTCCAGGGTCTCTGGTTGGAGGAGACTGGCCAGCACGAGGCAAGGAAGAAGAGGGTTTTTTCTTGGGAACATTCTGTTTAGCAACAGACTGAGCAACCTTTTCTTTTGGACTACAAACTTTTGGCTTTGTCTTGTTTGGAGAAATTGCCAACTCCTACACAGAAAGGGAGAGACTTGCTTTAGTGTTTACAAGACCTCTGACTCTTTAAGCAAGACATAAACAAATAAATTGGCACAGAAAGTGTTTTATAGTAGTTTACAGTTAATGTTAACACATTGGTGATCCATTGTTAACAATGTACCACTAATTGATGTACCTGAAGCAGCTCCACATCACTTGTTTCAAAGAAGGTGGCTTCTTGTGAAGGTTTAGGGGAGACATTTTTAAGTGACTCAAGGCGTCTTCGTCTTAGATCTCTTTTGGCCAGCTTAACAGCCGCCTGAAGCTTCTCCTCAGAGAGTGTAGTGAAGCTGAAAGAGCTTCTGATGCTGTCCACACTTTCATGCACTTCTGAACGTTTAAGAAGTCTCTCAATCACAATGGGGGCTGGAGGGTCCACACGGGTGGCACGGTTAATGGCACTTGCAGGGATGGCTTCGTTGAACAATAGCTGTGGTAAGATACCAATTCCCAACATTTATACGTTACATCAACAGTGTTTTCACTCAGACCTTTGGGTCCTCAATAACATTTTGTAGATACACTCATCACAATTAATTACCTTAGTTTGGGATGTTCTGGTCGTTAAATCGCTGTGATATTTGACATTTTGGGTCGAGCCAACAGGAACCCAGTCGCCAAGAGCAATATTTTGCTGTCCCAAGGAAATAATGGGTCCACCGTGCAAGAACTGTGAAGCCATTGCAGCATGAGCATCTGCAAAGTTATGTCAAAGCCGTCAGCAATTGTTGATCTTAGGCTAATTAGCGTTAGCATTAGCAGGCTAACTGTGCCTGGAAGCGTATTTCCCTAACATCAAGTTAATCCTAATACTCTCCATTCGACCATTTCGCTTTAGCTATAACTTTATCCAGCATCTGTAAAGAAATTATAAAGTAACTGCGCGTAAGGAGCAACTCACGACAGTATAGCACATTCTTTACGTTTTAAATATTAGTGACAGCTTAGAATAGTTTGAAACGGCGCCATGACAACAACTGACGGAAGTAGGCTAATGATTTTTTTTACGGTGGAAAGTACGGATAGACAGACAAGTCAAAATTAAACATTTATAAAGAAGTAAATTATACTGACCTATTGTTAAATCCAAAGTTATTCAATATAATATTAAAGGGACTCAAAATGATCAGAAATTTTAAAATACTTTGTAAAAGAAAATCCCCAAAGTCACAATAATACAGTCCAAGTAAGCGGCCACTTTAAGAACCTTTGCGCAGACCGGAAGTAGTTCTGTCAACTTTGGGATATTTCTACCAGGTCCAGTTTCCAGGAGAGCAGCATTTCTTTCAACATTTGCTGAAGTGCTGTCCAGTTGTTTCGAAAGTTTGCAGTTTATCCATTTATCTTAGGCAACACGATGGCCCGTTACGAAGAAGTGAATGTGCACGGGTATGATGAGTTCTGTCAGGCTGTGTCTGAGAGAAAAGGAAAAGATATCTTTGCTTATTTTTCAGGTGATAAAGACGCCGGGGGAAAGAGCTGGTGTCCAGACTGTGTGAAAGGTAATTTTATGTTTTCTGTCTGGTTATGACAGTTATTAAAAAAAAAAAAAAAAAAAACGTGCTTCAGTTTTGTAACGATGACAAGGAAATGTTTGACCATGGACTACATCAAGTTTTGCCGTTCTTAAAGAGAGCAAGCAAGTTGCTTAGCTTGTGAATAACTTTTAAAAACTATTTTCCCGTTTTCTTTTCATTATTCATTGATTTTTTTTCCCCCCCTCTTGCCTACATTTGCAGCTGAGCCAATTGTAAGAGGAGAGATGACTCACCTTCCCGAAGGCTCGGTCTTCATTTATTGCCAAGTTGGAGAAAGAGCTTAGTCAGTGTTTTTCTTCTTCTTCTTCTTTCAAATTGCGGCATATTGAAAGCCTTTTTAAAATTTTGAGCCACATTGATCACATATTCTATGAGCCTGCCAACACAGCAGAATTGCAACCAATGAGTCCCCAGAAATCTTTGATTGTATGCTAATACCGAGCAACCACATTGTATTAGATCTGTTAGATTAAATGAATAATTAAAATAAAAGGTTCAGTAACTAAAACTAGAACAGTGACTCGGGAATAGCCTAATAATAATGGAATTGGTGTTTATAGAGCATTGCGTTTTGAAAGGCACTTCACAAGAATGTAGACTTCTAAAAAAGTCCCTGAGAATATTTAGTAAATACAAACTGAAATGGAAGTTGTTTTGTTTTTTTGCCTCAAATGTCGTACTAACGGCTAATGATGTAATTTTCTTTTTCTTTTAGTTGGAAGGATCCAAATAATGACTTCAAGAAAACCCTGAAGTTGAGTGGAGTTCCCACCTTGCTGCGATATGGCACAGTAAGACTAGCCTATATATTAATAGAAATATTTTTTTAACAGATCATACACAAATGGTTTATCGATATTTTACAAGAGGGGGAGTTAGAATTAGTCAAGAGACCATATTTACAGCTAAAATTATTCTCAAATGCATCATATAAAAATCTGTTTCAGCCTCAGAAGCTGGTGGAGGAAGAGTGCTTCAAAGCAGAGCTGGTGAGGATGCTGTTCACTGAAGACTGAATGGTCGTTGCTGCTCACATAACTCAAAGAATGTGATATTTCTTTATTAATGAACACTGTATACCAATTTATTTCAGCATCAGCTGTGTAAATTTGTAAACAAAACATTAAATAGCTGTCCATCTGTCCCATAGTGGAAAATATTGAAGGACACATTTCCCTTTTGTTGTCTCTGTGCAATTGGTTGATGATGAATTGCTATTTCAAGGTAGTGCAACATGCTAACTGTTGATTTTAAACTATAACTAGATTTTTTTTTTTTTACTGTGATCATTTAATAAAAACGACTTGTGAAATAGCCTACTTGTGTCATTATTTGTCATTTGTAGCATGGTAAACCACAAATAGGGTAGAAAATCTTTTTATGAGCTAACTGTTCAGCTTTGTTAACATGAATGTGAACTTTTTATCTTCTCCAATAGAAATATTTGTCTCATTCCTGAAATCCCTATACGAGCTACTATGACCTGACCACTAGGTGGGAGCACGCGCTCAGTAATTACTTTACGCCAGACTTAGCAGAAATTGTCTGAATTTTAATTCTAATTGTTTAATAAAACTTATTAGATCATCATACATTTATCATGTTACACATAATGCGCTTTTTGCGGTCAAACATTGAATAGGACTGATTTGAAAGCGCAGTAAGACCGTGTTTGAGATTACAAAACGTAGCCATATAAACTACAACATTATAATAATCAAGCCTAATCTTATTTACAACACGTCAAAAAATTTGCGAAAATGATAAGCATCGTTTTATCTCGGAGAATAACTAGATGTCACGATGAAAGTGAGTACTTTTTAAGAAAAGGAGCGCAACCGCTGTTGCAGTCAGGGAGATTTAAGCGGAGCGCATTCCTGCACAGCGCTCACACCGGAGGACGAGCGGCGGTGAGACAGACCGTAACGCCTCGCCGGGGCTGGGAGCTCACCTAAAACCTCAAATTGGAGGTGGAGGAAGTGCTGGGTGTCGCCTGAACATAGCGGTTACATGTACAGCAGCCTCAGCTGAGGGTTACGTTGAGTGTTCGAGGATTGTGCGCTGCAATGTCCGAGTTTCTGGTGAGTCTGCTCGGGGAGCGGCTCGTTAACAGCGAGAAAGCCGAGGTGGACGTGCAGTCTCTCGGCGCCAAGCTCTCCCTGGTCGGGCTCTTCTTCGGATGCAGCCTGAACGCCCCGTGCAAGCAGTTCAACGGCAGCCTGTGCGAGTTTTACAGCAGGTTCAAAAAGACCTCCGAGTATAAGGATAAATTGGAAATCGTCTTCATCTCGTCTGATCAGGATCAGAAACACTGGCAAGACTTTTTGCAGGAGATGCCATGGCCTGCTTTACCTTTCAAAGACAGACACAAAAAGGTAAGATGGGCAGAGATGAAGAGAAGCACAACCAAAAACATGGTTTATTCTCCTCAGAGATTTTCTGACCTACAAGTGATCTGGAAGCAAAACATACTTAAAACCATTTTCCTCTGATTTTAAATGCATAGGTCTTTAGTTTGGGTCATAAAAGGTGTTAATTAACTTTAACTTACTTCCAATACTTGAAATCTCACTGCAATGACTTGATCTTTCAGTTAGTATAAATCAAGCTTCTGTTACCTGCTGATAAGACACACATGTGATATATAGAAATGTGTTCTTGTTAAGTGGTTTAAAAACAATGATAATTTTTAAAAGGAATACATAAGCTATAGCCAAGGAAATAAGTGTATCAATAAGGGAAAAATCAGTGCTTATGCTGAAGAAATATGTCAAGAATTTGATGTGAATTTGACTCAGTAATAACATCTTAGGATAATTTGATAACGTTTGCAGTCAGTAAAGGGGCAGTTTATTCTTGAGCTTAATTTTATCAAGACATCCCAAATGTGCCATTCCTTAGTTATTAATAGAAGTGGTAATGTATTTCATTTCCTCTTGTTACACTTTGCACAGGCTAACAATTGGATTTAGGGAATAATTGTAGAAGCATATTTTAGCTGAACATGACAAAGCAGCATCATTATGCCGCATCTGCTCCATCAGTCTGGTTGCTGGATGTGTATCCTGTTCAGGAAAGGGCCTGTATTTTGCCACCATCTCATTTTCAGCCTTTTCTGATTTGCTTTTAAGTCATTGTTTCCCCTCTAACCCATGAATTCTCTATCTTTATACTTTTTTTTTTTTTTTTTTTGCAAATCACAGATCCGCCATAATAAATTTCTTTTCTTTTGTTTTGAATTTCCTTTTCCAAGCCCATTCATGTAAACATACATTCTATCGAAGTGATCAAATTCATTCATAATTACACTATTTATCCAGATAGATTAAATTGAAGTCATGCATTTTTCAATATTTCTTTTCATTATTTTTTGATTCAGCTTTAACCATTTGAAAAATAAAGTGACATTTTGAATACAATGCACATCAGGATAAAGGTCTCCTTTACTGCTAAATGAACCTATAGGAGTCTTTTCCAGAAAAGCGTTGTATTTGATATGTGTGCTGCAGAATGCCACGGGGTCATGCCAATGTCCTGTTTACAGCACAGGTCTCTTCCACTTGCTCTGAGGCTGGATGAGGCATAAACAAAGACACCATGCCCAGTTGCATTTGTATTGCATTATTCAGGCGTGCCAGTAATTCTGATGACGTTTGCAAACTAAAATACTGCTTCAGATGAAGCAGAAAAAGCAGTGTGACCCATCATATCCTTTTAAGATGAATTATTTTCAATAAGCTGCAATTGAGAACACAGTCCAGCACATAAAAAAAACCTTTCTCATGTTTTTCTAAATGCATGTAAAACTATACTTACATCCTAGGTGTTTATTTTATTTTATTCTTTCCCCAGTAAAATGCATTATTTTCAGCCTGGCCTAGTGCAGTTGTCCAACCTTCGATGTTCTTTGTGTTTGTGAGGCAGGACTTGGAGTGAATCACAGTCTTGTAAATTCTTTCTGATTGCCAATGATGATTCTCGTTACACTTCATAATGAAGTCCAGGCGCGAATAAGGCATGGGAAAACCGGGGAGGTGGGGGTTGTCTTGTTGTCTGGGGCGGAGCACATCCATCGTCACCGTGCAGCGTTATTATGCTTTAACTGCAAGTGGAAAAATATCCGTGGCATCGACAGCAGCGTTGCTCATGCTGTTGTTGGGGGTCTGTTTGCTGTCTGGGCCTTCTGAGAATAATGCGGTGCGATTGTCTGTCTTGGTTTTGCAGAGGCCTGCAGTTTTGGTTCAGTTTGGGCTTTGGCTGTCATTTTAACACAGCAGAGAAAATTCATAATTCTCTGCAGCAACGTCTTAATGAATGTGACATCTCAATATGCGTACAGTGGGTTAACTCCTGTAATCTGCATGTTAATTTGGAGTTTTTGCAAGCTGTAATTTTTGTGTTAAGGGTTCTAGGAGCTGCGCTTTTTCTAGCAGAATAGTTTTCTCCATCACACATAATAGTGCATGCTCCATATTGTGGTTTTAAACTGTAGAGGGGAGGGAAAAAAAGTATTTTTGTCTGTAAATCAACTCGGGCTCTAATGGATTTTGTTAATTATTTTTCCACACTTTTTTTTAGTTTGTTAAAAAACAAATGGAGTAATTGAAAAACAAACAGCAAATAATTAGCAGACTAAATGATAATGAACATAATTGTTAGTTGCAGCCATAATTAACTGCCTATTGTGTGGGGATTTATTGGTCTTAATGAAACAGAAGGTGGGCAACTTGGGGCAAAATTGCACTGGTTGAAATTTTTATTATAACTGGGCGTGTCCAATTCATGTTTCGTATTAAAATGGACAGCATAAAGGTTTTTCATTTAGAATTGCAGAGGAGGATGGACTCCATGAGGATCTGAAAGTCAAAACACTTGAAGTGGATCTCTGTTTGCTGTAGAGACCAGAAGAGTGAGCGGTGTTGACCCAGTGGAGGATGCTGCTGTTGATGTGGGTCTGTAGACTAAGTGGCCCCTTCAACCCTCCTCTACAGTTCCTACTTTTGATTTTGTAGAGGCAGAGCTCATCTGCTTGATGTCTTTTCTTCTTTCTTTTTTTCCCCTCCAGATGAACCTTCTCTTCCTCCTCCTCCTTTTCCCCCTGCTGCTCCTCTTATACCCTGCACTCACTTGGCCATCTATCTTCCACTTAAGGCTGTCCCTCTTTTGTTCCCTCATGGGTTATCCAGGCCTTCCTGTTGCAGGAAATGTTAGTCTTTAACCAAGAAAGGATATTCCTTATTAAATACAGATAGTAAGAAAAGTCCTGTGCTGTTAACTTAAAGTGGAGCTGGATCTTTATATCCTTTGCTAGGGGATAAAGGGAAATCTTTGGTTTATTACCAACAATAATACATTGAATCAACTGTCCTGTCATGGTGCCAGGTGATTTAATTTTGTTCTTTCCACATGTGCATGCATATCTACTTTTAGAAAAAAAAAAACACGCACACAAAAAAATCTTAGGTTTCTGCCATATTTGACCCTTTTTTAAAATGGTTTTTAATATGTTGCTACTTTTAGATCCAGACAGGCCAAAGGATTAGACCTGAGCAGCACACACCAGACCTCTTGTTGTACCTCGAGCAGGACGATCTGAGTGGATGTCTGTGTTGTTCAGAAATGGCCATCTGTCCAGCTGCTGGAACTTGTTGGCACTGTCTAACATGGACTATTGCAGCAGGAGAGACACTTTTGTGTGTAAACCAATAAAGGAAACATGAAAAGCCAACCTGACTGAAGGGGGATATCCAGCAGGAGTCAGAATAAGGAGGATCACATCACAGGTGGAGAAAGGCCTCTTGTGTGAGAGCTTCTGGTTGGTTGTTTCTGCTCTGCAGTTTGAAGCATGACGCCTGCATAATACTCTGCTCCCTGCCGGGGTCTGAGGGTGCAGAAGGGGCTTCAGAGTGGGGCTAAGGACGCTTTCATCAGTCTGTCACTGGCATGTTGAAAACTGCAGAGCACTCTGCCCATCATGTGCTGCAGCCCATTTACCCTGTGACCTACGAAGTGGCTTGAAAAGAGTCTGAACTGTCTTGTCTGCAGGTGATAATCCTCAGTCCTCTGCATTTGATCTGTTGGTGTTGCTTTTTTTCCCTTTCCTGGACCCTTTTCTTTATTATCGGCTCCTTTCTCCTTTGTTGTGTTCAGTCAAACACTGTGTGCTAATACAGTCAACAGGATGTGACATTTTTGTGGCTTTTTCTGATGTGGAAAGAGTGATACTGAACGCTTTACTTGGACCCAACCCCAGTTCCCTGCCTTGGCCCTACCCCTCTATTTGCTGTGATAAGGTGCTGCCTTTGTTTTCAGGCATTTAGCCCTTCTACCAGTGCTTCTACAGGTAGATGACCATGCATTGATCCCTTAAAGGAAAAAAAAATCATTTTATGTCTGGAAATCGGAGGTGTAGAGCCAAGTGAAAACAGGATTGGGCCTTAGTTATAGCATTTATAGAGGATGATGTCACCAGTTTGTGCTCAGCCAGTCTGTTAACTTTGTTTAGTCTCCAATTTAGTTAATGATTGGTTACCAGAAAAAAATAAAGCGGCTCCTAAATCATCATAATTCAAAGGCGCTTTGACACTTTGGCTGGATATAAAATTAATGGATCATCAGTTCATAAACAAAACTATGTAATCCAAAAACTGACTCAGGGAAAAACTAAAACAAGAAATAATTTCCATTACAGATGAAATGAAAACAAGAAGCTTGAAAAGAATAGCTGGCTATACACACTTTTTTTTCTCAGATTTCTGATCCTTATTACTTGGATTCCTTTGCTAGAGGGTTTAGTTTTAAGCCTAATAGGAGGTTGGCTGAAGAAACTGAACAGACAATAAGTTAATCCTGACTTCAAGGCATTTGACCTTTGCAGATTTAATGACCAGTGACACCTTAAACCAACACTTAGACCAGGGGTGCCCAAGTCCGGTCCTTAAACTACTATCCTGCAATGTTTAGAACATACTCTCTGCAACACACCTGAATCAAATGGCTAATTACCTCATGCGCATCATTCAGCTGTGCAGAGGCCTGGTAACGAGCCGTTTATCTGATTCAGGTGTGTTGGAGAAGGAATGCAACCAAATTGGGGGTTGTGGGTTTGCTGAATTTAAGGAATATAAAGGGAGGAATTAAACTTAGACTACTTTTGTATTTAATTCTTATTTTAAAATGTGTAACCAAACCTATAGTTCTTTACTTTTTTAGGTTTCACTGAACTTAACTGTGAGGCATGACGGTAAAATACTGTTATGAAAACTTTGGTAGGGATCAAATCCTGTGCTCATTACCTCAATTTTTCCACTGCAGAATTATTTTTCTTGAAATCAATATTTCATTAGAAACCTGAAAAGCAACAATTCTTTCACAATATTAATGTGGTTTGAAGAAAAACATCATGAACTGTTGAGCAAAATATTCACATCAATACAATGTTTGAACCAAAATTATCATTATATAGTAAAGTTATTTACTGTAGACATTGTCACGTGGTCATCGTGACACCCTGTCTCAGACATTAATCAGAAATCCTCCTTAAAATTATTCATACCCTTTTGTTAGATAAGGGGGAAAATGAGCAGTCAATGAATTAAGCTGAAATTGAACAAAGTAATAACACATAAACAATATTATGAAAATCTTGACACTGATTTTGAATTGTGATGCAACAGAAATATTAAAAACAAAAATAAAACAAGTAAACAAGTCTGGTGGGGCTGCTGAATAAAAATTTTATTGAGCAACACTTTGAGAATCACTGCAATCAGGTGTTTTCTGTAACGTCCAATCAGACGTCTGCACCTGTTCATAGGTATGTTGGTCCACTGTTCATGAGCAAGGTGCTTTAATTTGTCTGGGACAGGTTTTTTTTAAAAATTTTTTTATGTTATCTCAAACTACAATCCAAAAGCAATATTTTATTCCACTAAATTATAATTTAGTAAATTTTTATTTATTATTCCTTTTTTTAGTTTCTTATTTGAATTACTATTGTGAATTTAGCCTTTTCTTTAACTGGAGGTTACAGTAGGAATAATTTTGAGAACGACTGTATATTACTGCACTCTGCAGTTTCACTGATTTGCTGGGAATGTTTTCTTTCAGGGTAGCTGATCAAAAGATTTCAGTTTTTGTGCCTGGTCAACAGCCCTAACACTTGATGTGCAGTTGAATCACTCCAGCCATTTTTATATAATTTCTTTGCAACTAGTGGACTCATGAAGAAGGAGTGTAATAATATTTACATGATGCTGTAAATGCAGTCACTAATATTTACACATTCCAGCTCACACCCTCTGGTTACACACACTGTCTCTCTGACTGTAATCTGACCTCGCTGAAACTGTTACCTTGACTTCGGCTACAATTGTGCATGCCTGTCTGCAGAGCTGTAGTTCAACTCCATTGTTGTGCAGCTGTGAGGCCTTGTTGCTGTGCGCCATGTTTGACATAAGCTTATGTAAAGAATGTGTGCAGACACCTGCTGCACACATTGGCTGCTCAAGGCCAGAGGCCATTGAAACTGTGTGCGTGTTTGTGGGGATTGTGGATACTTGGCAGTGCCAACTGCTACATCCAGCACCACTGAGCTTGAGTTACTGTCTCATCTCACTGTCCATTGTGGTCTCTTTACAGGGAGATCTGTAATATTATGAGAGGCGACAATGAGGATTTCATCAACGGTGAAGCTCGGAAGCTTAAGTTACCCAACTGAGGGTTTAGGGAACAGTCAGACTGTGTGTCTTGTAAAATCCTTTCCCTCTTGCAACTCAATCTGTTTTCACTTCCGTTGTCTACCCATTTAATGACAGCACACAAAAGCTGTAAGGCTGCGACCTCCGTCTGTGGTGCGCAAACCAATGAAACGCTACCCTGACATTGACTTTTTCTTCTTTGTCATCTATTCTCCAGCTGGACTGCTGCTGGACGCTGTGTGGTTTTTCAGGCAAGACTTTCCAAAGCGAGTGACGTTAAAGATAATAGACGTGGCTAATGTGTTCACCACGGTGTCTGCAGTAGGTCTGAATGAGAACAACAGATGATTCATTCACTTGCGTGCATTATCCCAAACCAGCCCAATTGTTACATACTTACCAGTGAAATCATCCAAACCAATGGTGCACGCAGTTCAGCTTGAAATCATTTGAAATTAATTTCAGATTCTGGTGATGACAGGAAAGAGACGGAGCTTCTCTCCATGAGAATAAGTTTGTTGATGTGGCTTCATATTGTTTTATTATTTTGCTGCATTGGTTCTTCCTTTTTTTCTCTGAGCTGAGGAGCCTTCATTGACGCACTGTTGTGCCCGGACCCTCCCCCAGTCAATCCTTGGGTCTGTAATTGCCCCACACCACAGCTCAGCAGCCCTTTCCAACATAATAACAGCATAGCAGCCCCAGGGGCATCCTGCCATCCAGAGCTGTCTTTCTTTTGCCTTTTGTTATCTCTCCTAGATTGAATGTTGGTTCTTTGTGATTTCCCCATTTCCCCCTCATTATCACCGCTGATCATATTTCTAAAGCTAAATGAAAATGACACAATGATGGATATGTGTCTGCACTCATTGCAAATTTTCCTCCCTGTCGCTAACACACAATGAAATGCATCTCCTGCAGGATATCTGCTCCATCAGGGGGTGACAACATTGATTTGATGTAAATTTATTCATAGTTTGAACATTTCTGGTGTGACAAGTTTCCCCTCGGACGATAACCCTTTCCCTTCCAAGTGACCACCACCCTGCTCAGAGGGGTGGAAGCACTGTGTGTGTGCGTATGTGTGAATGCACGCCGTAAACCCCCCTCTCTCTGTGGTGTATTCATGCAAGTGTAAGTGCTCCTGCAGCTCCTGCTCCGTCTGAAAAGAGACCCTCCATACAAAGAGACCCAGTGTCTCAGCGTGCAGCATGGCACACTGGCACCAGCCCTGCTGTCTTGACTAGTTTAGCTGCTGCATGTGGCAGAGGGAGGTTTTATCAAGCATCTGGCATGCTTTTACTCTGACAAGAAAAACGGTACCTTTTTATCTCTCTGAGTGCAAGGCTGCTGAAATGATCATAATTTGTCTTAGCATGCTCCACTCTTGCACTTATAAACTCGAGCTGTGTGCATGGTAAGGCCCAGCTACTGACAGACCACCTCTGCTCTTGCCAAGAGGGTAGATGGAAAGATTGTGGAGAAGCTCAACCAAATGAAAAATGGAATGTCTGATTTCTTTCTTTCCTTTCTTAAGGCAAAATGCACACTTTTTTTGCATTTTGGAGGGCAGTAAACGCCATTCGAGATTAGAAATTTATGGCTAAACAACTGGATTTGTTTAAAATGTCACAAATAGATTACTAAAAGTTAAGAGGAATAGAAGTGTATTTAACACTTAAGTGAGGAAAGTACTAGAAATGGTACAGTTGGAGTCCTGTGTGTCTCTGTACAAAGTGCTCTGCTGGGTTTTAAATTTCTCATTGATTACAACCCCACATCTTGTAAGAATTTAGATAATAAATATCCTGTAACAGACAAGGGCAGTGCTGTGTATTTTACTTTATTGCCTGTCGTAGTAATCACAGTGTGCACTGTTAAAATTAGAGCCTGATTTGTGAGCCAGGTTGGTGTATATAATTTTCCTCAGATATACAGTAATCATGTTGCACTGTGGAAGGATACATCTTTTCCTTTTTTTGTAGTATTTATCTTTTACTACAGGTTAAAATTGGGAAAGTATGCTCTTTGAAAGGGACATATAGACAAATGACATACTGATTGATCGGTCAGCTGATTAATCGATTTGATTAAACCCTACATTGACAGTTTGTCATGTCAGCATCACTGCTGTGGAGCAACACTTTATTACTTGTAGACGTTTAAATCATGGAGTCGTGTTCCTCTAAATTAAGCAGGTTTTCTCTGTTATTATAGTGATAACTTTGTTATATTGTGATTTACAAAGGTGAGTAAAGTTATTGTTGAGTATTATTGAATATTGTTAATAATCAATATACTTTTATTGTGGACTGTATCCTTTTTGAGACTTTTGTTCTTATTAAGTATGGTGTACTGTGTCAAGTAATTTTATTAAATGACAGTGAATGTTAAATTTAAGTTGTGTCTGACTAAAGGGTTTTGGACCTGATAAGTTTTTCTAAACTTCTTCCAAAACTTTTTTTTTTTTTTTACATATATTATTACTTACTGAGCATTGTTTTTCATTTCAGTTCAAAATTCAAAAATAAAAATGAAATGAAAATGAAAATGAAAATTATCAAACTGTTATGTGCTGATGATGCCCTTTTTCTGCTGAGACAGTGTGAGAGTTGGTTCTCACCAGCTACCTAATTTATAATCCAGTAAACTTGGTCATGGCCAGAAAAATGCCACATAGAGGCAGTGTTTTTCTACTGGTCCTTATTAGAACCACTTGTAGGAATGTGGCAGAATTGCAGGATTATTGGGGCCAACAAGAATATCTGTAGTCTTTTTTTTTCTTAAAACACATTGCATCAATGCAGCATATTTGCCATATTTAATGGTTTAATTTCCTCACTTTCATTTGTAAACCTCACTGCAAACAAACCATAAACCATATCAGCTGGTGTTTATTAAAGGCATTGCTAAGGGAGCTTGTAACGCTGCTGGTATGCAGAGTCTTTGTAAAAGCAGTTAGAAATGATCATTTACATACTGTATGTTGCTGTGGATTCTAGGGCTGGATGATTATGGAAAAAAATAATCATTATTTTGACTGATATTGAAATCAGGATTAATATACACGATTATTCATTGATTTTTAAAAAGTGTTTATTTATATACGTTTTTGAATAAATTAGAAACAAGTAAAGGAGTAACATAAGGACAATATATTAAAACAATAATAGCAATACAAATGAATACCCAGTCTACATGTATTCCTGTTCTATACTCCCTGCAGTTTGCTTCCTATAACTCCACCAGTTTGTTCAATTCAGGATTAACCGTTTTTCTTCCATTACAGTGTTTTTATGATCGTGAGAAGGCAAAATTGAAATCACGATCAAAATTCGATTATTTGTCCAGCCCCAGTGGATTCTCAGTAATCCAGATCAGGGAAGTCTAACAGCTTGAATTAAAGGCAACCAGGCTTTTTTTTTTGGGGGGGGGGACAAAAATAAGTCCAGTTGCTTTCAATTGAAGCTTGTAGAATTGGCTATTCACAAATACAATTCTACTGTATGTCTCATGGAGAATACCACAATTGCTGCTCTTTACAGTGATGTTTATTCATGTTTTTTTATTTTAAATTCAGTAGAAGTGAGATCAATCATGATTTGATTCATGACACATTCATGCTGGTCCAAGGCAGCTCAGTAATCAAAGGCTCCATTCGTATGCTTTGCTTTCCCTCAAGCTGGCTAGGTTAACTTAACACAAAACCTACAAAAAAGGTAAAATGAACTGCACACCTCTGCAAACCAGTACTTCTGTATGGCTGACCTGAGAGCTTATTACACAGACATGGATGCTCCTGATCAAACTTTAACAAAGCAAAGAGTTGCAGAACTATTCCTTTAATTCAGCTCTGGCACTGTAAGTGGACAGTATTTTTAAATATGCCACATCTCCACCTTGGCATTTCATAACTGCCTGTCAGCATGCACCTACTCTCAGGCACTTGTCAGGCCCCATCATTCAGGAAACTGAACAATATTAAAATCCAGAAATAGCTTGTTCACAGTCTTTGACAGTTTGAAGAAGCTTGCTCCACTGGGAGATCACTTGGAGCTCTCCTCTTAATTCTAACTGGTTGTTCACATTAACTTTTTCTTTCCATTTCAAGGAGCTTATGTTCATGTCATGTTTCCATGCTGTTGATCTCTAGTAATTTGGTTTAGTTGGTTTTAACTGATACATGATCCTTTATTTTTTATTTTGTGTCGACTGCTGGAAGGATGCCACATTTACAGCGAGCTGTTAATCTCTAGCAGTATAATGAGGCAGCAGATGATGTATCATATATCTAATCGGGTCAGATGGCACTGCACTCAGATTCCCAGAGGAATCTTTTCCATATTATTGAATCAGCTTTTGGGTTTCGTGTAGCTCGGTAGCAAGTTTAGAGTTTTCATATTTGCATAACAGCAACGAAGTATAAGTAAGCATCTTCAAATGTACTTTTTGTTGCACTCAGCAACTCAATGGTACTCTAGGATTGTGCGGCTAATTGAAATGCTGTCCCTACTAAGTTGGCAGGTAGCTTTATAAAAAAAAGTGTGTGTGTGTGTGTGTGGGGGGGGGGGGGGGGGGTCTTACTGAAGCAGATCTGGCCTGTAGTTGGCTCATTATTTTTCTAATAACCAGAGTCACTTGCAATCATTTGGAGGCGCACACACAGCTCCTGTTCCTGCACAGTTGAATGTTGATCGTTTAATGCGTTTCTGGTTCAATTATGAATCTAAATATTCTGGATAGTCTGTGTGTAGGTTGACCAAGTTTACAGCGTTGGTGTCATTTGACACCAATGCAGCAACACACGACTGCATAATTGCACATTACGGCTATGGAGGGAATTGGATATGTTATTCCCCCTGTGTTTTGTGTGTGTGTGCGTGCGTGCGTGCGTGTGCACACGTGTGGATTCAAGTCACATGAAATTTTCTGAATACATTTGTGAGCCATTTCTCAGGGTCACTGGTGGGCAAGCAAATGTGAAAAACAAATAATGCTGCAGCGCTGCTTATAAATTAATTCACACCGCTTCATAATAACGTTCATTACAGTAAGAATAGACATTATGTTTAAGCTCACTGATTCCTTATTTACTTATACTGACAGCCTGCTGCCTGGGCAATGCTAAGGTGCACATTATCTCACCTGCATATGTCAGTGATTTGTTTTTTATTGATGCATAATTTTAATATGTCAGTATGTGCAGCATTTCTATGAATTATTCTGCAGATGTTTTGGTGATTGGCACATTTCAAAATAACAAAGTCCTGCAGCCTTCATTTGAGTTTCTTCAGATTGGATTGATAATATTCTCCACAATGCAGATTTTTCTGTTTATTATTATTATTATTGTTGTTGCTGTTGTTGTTGTCACTGTGACATGCCACCTCAAATGCAACTGCTCCTAAAATACTTTAATATAAATTAACTTAAAATCTGTACTTGTCACATCATGTTTATTTTTTTATTTATTTTTTAATATTCTGTTCATGTTTATTATAAAAAGAGGCCATTTGTCCCATTGAACCAAAGGAAGTGATCAAACTCTGAGGTTTTAGCCTTATGTTTTAGTTTCAAGATCAACACTTTTTACTGTTATGGCTCACTGTCATTCTTATAAGTGGTGTTTTCTGGCTGGGGGGGGGGCTGCTGTTTTCAATGATGTAGAACAACACTTCTTTTTTTGTCTGTATTGCTAACTTGGTGGCTACGTGATGAAGATGGAGGAGAATTCAGAATCTTGAGAGCAAGAGGTAAAGTTTGCCCATGTAGGGGTGCTTTTTCTGCTTGCAAACAAGTTTCCAGACTTAGTGGGTGATGTGTTGTCTTCATTTAAGATGACATGATTTGTTTTGTTTTTATTGGACATGAAAGTGGTCATTACAGTTATGTTTCCTTTGCTTCGAGGCAGAGTACCTGCATTTCTATGGAGACGTTGCTCCACATTGTTCATTCCAGCTGCAAATAAAGCACAGAGTTTGACCTTGGTGTTGTAAAACCTTTTGTGTAATGTACAACAGACCAGATGATGTGCTGGAGGCTCAGATGCAGGTAAAGGAAGTCCTGGTGGAAGTAACGGGGCAAAAATGGAAGACAAACTGAAAATGAACCGTGACATGAAGCAAATGTGTAATGGGAGGTGCTTATAATCTAAATAAAAGAGATTCTCATAGAAGTTGCCTTTTGTTTTTGCTAGCAGGGTTGAAAAGAGGTTTGCTTGCCCGTTTTGTTTCTGCATACATCAAATCCCATTTTGAAACTAGCCATGCTGGGTTGTCGTTCTGTAAAAATCCCATCGCATGCATTCCACACATATTCCAGCTCATGCGTGGTGCACTCCAGCATGCTTTTGTCAGAAAAGTCTCACACAAATCATCAGATGCTTAGTGGTTTGAAGAGTGGACCCCCTGCTGGGGCTGTACTGTGGCTTAGCTCTGCTTCTGTGTTGGGGGCTAATCGTTGTTTTGATTAGTCTTTTTTTTTTTTTTTTTTTCTACCTCAATCTGTTTGCAAGGCGCACCAATCCCACAACCATGTTGAAAGGGTTTATCAGCTTAAGCCTGTTGTAAGCATAAGAGGTCTCATCTTTTCACTGAGGAATGAGAGCAGCCCTCGGACACAAGCGTCCAGGCAATTAGAGACGCGGGGCCTCAAAGGGAGAGATTACAGGCACTCTGATTCGGAGCTGGCTTCTTTTATGTCATGCACATTGTCCACTCAGTGCTGAGACACGTTATGATTGGTGCCGTTTTCTCAAAAGGCAGCGGAGGAGGAAATGACTAAATGCAGTCACAGGGCTCTTATCTGTTAAAGATTCAATGAATGCAACATCAAATTTATGGAGTTTTGAGCTGTTAGTAGATGAACAACTTTCCTGATGACTAAAGGCAGCAGAGGAAGTTGCTTTTGCAGAGGGGGTGAAGTACTTTTGCCCTTTTGTTTTTTACTGCGACGAGGGAAAAAAGTAAAGCACATCTGATCTGTAATGTAAACACAACCAACCATCTGTTTGTCTAGTTTTGACTAGGGCTGTCACAGATGATTTTTTTTTTTTTATAATTGGCTAGTCACCAATTATTTTGTTGATTAGTCGACTAATCGGACCATGTGAACATTGCTGCATATTTATAGTACCAGTCAAAAGTTTGGACACTTTTTTCTCACTGAATCCAATGGAAAAACGTGTCCAAACTTTTGACTGGTAGTGTGTACTTATTTATGTCAAACTATTCAAGAAAAGCTGACCAGACAGAAAGGCAGACAAGGCAGTGGAAGGTACAATGGCAATTTTGAGAGGAAAAACAAAGCTTATAAACAATAAACAATTAGTCGATTAAGAAATAAGTCTCAGACTATTTTGATAGTCAACGATTAGTCAATTAATCAACTAATCGTTCTTATACCAGTTTGTGGTAGTGACTCGTTTGGAGCAATACCAGCGCACTATCCTCCAGATCGAAGCAACTGGGTTGCAATATACAGTGGAGATATATATTTTTAAAAAGTTACGAAATGTAATGAATTCTCAAGACTAAAGCATACCAGTCTCAAGCACGTAGACATTCACCAAAGTTAGCTAATGGGCTTACTTAACTTGTAGGCAGTTTACACTGAGTGGACCAGGTAGGTTTGGTGCTGAGCAGCTTTAGCTGATATGGTGCTGTTTTGTGTGTTTTCATTATAAAATGGGCCCAGACAACCGAACCTAACCACCCCATTTATGGACAGTTAGATGGGGCTATGTGCATCACACATTACAGTCCATTTAAAAGCATTGGTGTCCCACGGTGCAGATAATGTCAGTTACTAGGATTGCACGATATTCGAATTTTGGCCGATATCCGATATGCCGATATTTTAAAACTCATGTGGCCGATAACTGATATCGATACCGATATTAAAGCTGAAAAAAATAAGCAGTCATTTCAAGTAGCAGTTTTGTCATCTGTTTCCGACACTTTGAAAAACAGGGGTGGGGAAAAAAAATATCGATACACTGAAATATCACGATATTTTCATATGCTGATATCAAATCAAAATTTAAAAACACTGTATTGATCAATTTTACTTAAAAATCTCGTGAGATTTTGTTACGGTACGAAATCTCACGAGATTTTTTACGTAAAATATTTCGTAACAGAACGATGAAATATTGTGAGATTTTGTTAGCAAAACAGGTCGACACCGCATTTCTAAATGTCAATATATCGGCATATGAAAATATCGCGATATTTCAGTGTATCGATATTTTTTCCCACCCCTAGTCTTTAGAAGTTTTAAAGTCTGTAAAAAGAAGCTTTTGAAGAAAAAGAAGTAGTTTTTTTTTTTAGACTTTAGAAACAGCGGGCTAATCAGTTAAATATCGGTGGGGTGGCCGATGTCCGATACTCAGTTTTAAGGCCGATATAGGCCGATACCGATAGGGATGCACGATATAATTGGCTCCCTATCAGTTACATCAAGTACTTGTGTAATGTTTTTTGTTGGGAACAGAGGTAACTGTGTACAAGTTAGCTAACATATACATGTAAGTACAACCACATCATAAACATAACACGTGGCATAAAGTTGCTTACCGTCTGGCACTACTGTCTTTGCTGCACATTGGTATACCTCTCCTCCTGACTCAGCTTAATTTGACCCAGGAAAAATGTTCCTCTTTCTGGCTGTATTTCTTTTCACAAACTGCAACCTTCTCTCAAACAATGCAGCATGCGATGTACAGTGGACTTACAGTGGAAACGCTCTTCTGAATGGGTCGGACCATTCTAACACTTCTGAAACGTAGTGACCCAGACGCAGGATAATGGGGAGGGGGCAGCTGGTTGCGGGCCCCCCTCAGGTTGGGGGCCCCAGGCAATTTCCTACCTGTGCCTAATGTAGGGTTGTGTGATTGCCTCTAAATTTTAAATTGTAGATTGTCATTGCTCAAGATTGCCAATACACGATTAAATTGGCAAGGAGGGAGGGGTCTTATGTTGATCACTACCAGTCAGCATGGCTGCTTGAATAATCCAAATTTAATTGCATGTGTGAACTGAAACTCCTGTGACGTGGCTTTGTAATAAGTACTATTATACTTATTACATGTATTGTATATGTATATATTACTAGTAATGTGTATAATACTATGTAACTGTATAATACTTTAATATTTTAACTTCCATCCAGGCTAGACTAACAACCATAAAATCAGCTTTGCTGGATGATGTGTTCATGAAATTTCTTTATGAAAGCCCTTGTGTGAACATTTCAGTAGTTGCACATTAAAACCATATTTATTTGCAATTAGTCTACTCCGTTGAATGACCCCGAAGCATAAGCAAATGGGCTGCGTCAGTTCGAATCGAAGAGATGCGCCCTGTCACTGTCAGAGGGCTGCTGACAGTGTAGCTGCACTTAGGAGAGAGAATGTGGATTGTAGGTCTGTTTGTAAACGGGGCTTCTCTAACAGTCATGTATTTCCTCCAGAAACATCTCTAAATGCACAGTAAAATGCTGTTTTTTGTGTTTTTTTCAAAATTGCCTTGATAAACAGCAAATTGCCTGGCAATCTTCCAATTGCCGATATACGATTTAATTGGGGATTGTCCCAGCCCTAGCCTAATGGTAAGTCTGCGGCTGTCCATATGCGAATTACTTTACCATGTTGAGGAATGTTGGAGCTAGCTTACAGTCAGAGATGCTAATGACGTGCGATTGGACAATGACCGCTTGAGGGCGGGGTTTTGGTCACTTGTCCAATATCCTACCAAATACTTGTACAATCACTAATGTGGAAGAAATTGGAGAAGGTGGTGTTAAACCAGTCAAAGTACAGGCAGAACATTAAAAATGATTGATTTTACCAAATTGACTAATTTGATCAATTTGCTGCAGTTCAGATGTTTGTCTAAAAATCTCGAGTCACCAAAATGGGTGTTCTATAATTACTTGTTCTCAGTCAAAAGACAACATCAGTGCCGCATATTCAGTGATACGATCCTCGTGCTCACGTCTCCTTCTTCTTAAAGACACACAATGTAACTTTTAGACCTTAAAAATCTGCGTTTCTGACTCGTTTTGATGGCACACCAACATTAATTTTGCGCATTTTCGAGCCATCACTGCCCAGAGGCGTCCCGGGGCTCAGAAACAGCACTATGTAAGATTCCCATCCGGGACGCGACTGTGACGTTGCAGCCAACTATTGGCTGCAGCACCGCGTCACTCACTAGCAACCGGATGTAAACCAGGGATCAACCCCGCGACTGTTTTGAACGCCGTTCATGTCGGATTCGGTAAGGAAACATTACAGGAGGAAGAGAGGAAAAGGAAGAGAGGAAGGGACAGAACAAGAGTCAAGATAAGACTATCTTTTACTGGCTGGAGTCAATCATGGTGCAGGTATGATTGAGCAACCAACTAGCAAGATGGTTGCTAGTTTAGTCGGCGATAGGGGGCGCGTCACTGAGAAAACTGCTAAAAGTTCCGTTGTGTGTCTTTAAGTTTAACAAAAATCATCATAAAAATGTTGCACGTGTTGAGCAGGACTATAATTCCTCACATACAGCTATCCTCTCACAATGTTTTAACTGGCTCTGACTCATTTTATGTCTGAAATTCTTCCAAAAATGTCACTGATGTGAGAGACAAAATATCCTTGTTTTCACTCTGTCTACATTTTAGTTTACACCCACGAGTTTTTTTTTTTGTTTGTTTGTTTTTTTTATGTATTTACTTTTCAAACTGAACACCAGTGCACTTACTTCAGTCTGGCATCAAGAGTGACTGCTGTCTCATTTCAGTACTTCCACGATTATGGGTACTGTGGCTTGAGATGAAGGACATACATTTGCACACAAGGCCTGCATTGTTGTTGTTGTTGTGTTGTTTAAAAGTTAAAGCGAAGGCGCCATTACTGCGCAGATAGCTACAGTGTCATCATGTACACACCTAATCAGCTTCAAGATCATCTGCACTTTTCAAAAGTAAACAGTGTATTGTTGTAGCCTTTAGACATGAACAGTTCTTGAGGTTTGTGTCCACTTCTGAGTTTCTCTGGAGAAGAAAGTTGCTGAAAGCATGCAAAGTTAATGTAAGACCATATCTGCTGATGTTGCTTGCAGGCTGCAAAGTGTTAGACTGAGTCTGGGGACCTGGAGAGTGCAGGCGGTAGATAAAATTGGAGAAAATGTGTATCCCCCCTTTGCTTCACACACCATGTCACTCACCACCTGCTCATTTGACAGCATGGCGTGCTTTTAGCAGCAGCAGGTGTGCTCTAAAGGTTGCAGGTTCTGCTCCCCCCCCATCTGTGTTAGTGGTCAGGAAAGCTTCAGTATTAAAGGTGGAGATTAGTATAGATAGATAATTAAATATCTGTGGTGTTGTCACATCAAAAGTGTGCTGTTTGTGCGCATGCGACCTACACAAATGTACTGAAGCAGAAAGAAACCAAATGCTGGTTTCGTTTCAGGAATGTCTGTTTCTGCCAAGACTTATACCTATTCATCTTCTCTTGTTTCATCAGTCATATAATTATGGTCCACAGAAAGAACCAGAGGTATGTCCTGTGTTTTTAAAAGACCAAAGCAGGAAGAATAAAACGGAAGAATTATTGTTGCAAATAAAAAAGTGAATGCAGCCATTCTCAAAGGTGACACCCAAACCATCAGGGTGTCACATTATTGCTTCTGTCTCAGAGTGCAGAGCTGCTCGTTGTCTCTGAAAAGCCCACATGTGGAATCATTTTTGCTTTGCCGTTGAACCTCCTGAGAAGCAAACATCTTCATCACATCATTGCTTCCTCTCAACACTTTGTTGATCCAGGTGTTTGCTGTCTGAGTCGAAAACCTCTCCAAAAAGTCAACATGATAGCTATCAGCCTGATCATTCTGCCAGATCTTTTTCTTTTCTTTTTTTTTTTTTTTTTAACATTCTCAAAGGTACTTAATGAAATGAAACTGTTTTCTTCATCTGGACTTTATTGAGAGGCTGATGGAGTTGGAGGAATCCTCTTAACTTGGTTGTGGTGAGAGAAGAAATCTGGGCAGAGACCTGCCTGTGGGGTGGAGATATGTTCATAATGTATACTGTAATTACCTCTTGGTAATTACTGGCATCAGAGCATAATCACAAAATATCAAAGCAGCCTTTGGCATCAACTCACTGACAGGCTGTTATGAGTGGTGTTTCTCCTTTTTTTTTTTTTCTTTACAGAGCAGAACTGTGGGATCTGACAGTTTGCATGACAGGAGAGCGTATGATGCTTTTGGGGGATGAAGTGTACATTTTTCTTGCTTTTGCTGTTCCCTTTAATGTGTTCTTCCTTTGTCCATTTTCAGAGACTGTAAGCAGAGCCAAGTTAAATATCTGGTATGGCCTCACAGCTCTGAGTATTTCCGCAGAAAGCGGAGCAGTTTATGTAAGTTCATGGATAGAGATAACAGACTGCATGCCTTTTTGTGGCCGGTGAGCTGCCTGTGTGGAGGGATGGGTGTACCACACGTTGCTCTGGAATATCAGGTTATAATACACCGGGGTCTCTCGAATGTAACCAGCTTAACCTATGCCTTTTGGAGGCATAGTTATGTTGCAAGGCTGAGGTTTTGTCTTTTTATGATGACTTGATGAATGAGGTGAGAGCTGTTGTCTTGACGGGGTCCTGTTTAAAAAGGAAAATCTTGAGTGTTTCTGGGAAGCTACAGGCCTGTCAGGCATTTTGTAAAGTACTTTTGGACTTGATTAATTCTTATTTCTCTCTTTCCTCTCCATTGTGAACCCCTTGAGTCATTTTGTCCTTGAAAGCCAAACCTGCTGCCCTCGAATCATCTTTTAATTGGCCTGCCTTCGTGTTTTTCTGTATGACCCATAGGACCTCAGAATAAGCCAGTCAGGCGCAACCCTCCAGCCGTCATTCCTTAGTTGAAATCCAACGATGAAAAGATGGAAGGAACTGATGTGTTTTCAGAGAACTGCACCATCTTTGATCCTCAAATTACAGCTATTATGTGTTTTATATTCTTTTTCAATACCTTAAATTATCATTCTTTTCAGGTTCATAAAGACTCAGCTTTAATATCACCATGCTGATTATGAGTATAACTTAGAGCAGCTTTATGCCATATAAAACACTTCTCACAATGCAAACACACTAATAACACTTCTTTATCTGGATGATGGAAATCTGTTCCAGTCACAGTCTGTTTATATAGAAGCCAGCAGTAAATATGCTGGTGGTTTTGGGGTTTAGTGGTGCAGGCGATGGTTAGTGCAGTTTGTGTACTTGGCACTAAGTTAATAGATTGAGAGACAAGAAACAAGGCATCGACCACGATCTCGGGGCCGCTTTTGTGTTTGCCAGTGGTGAAGTGTGAGCAGCTGTAGCAGGATGCCAGCATGAGGACTGAAATAATTACTGCAGCATGCTAGCACAGTCATCACCGTACAACTGCAGCTGTTTCCTTTGCTGTTGAAAGGATTTAATGTAGTGCCAAGATTTTTTTTTTATACCAAACAGGGATTAACTGGACTGTGGTGCCATTTTGGACAGTAAATACACAAAGTTTGATGGTCAGAGACTGTAGCAGTGGAGATAGACGCTTATGTGTGCACAGGACCACTTTGGAGATTTATTATTAACCCAAGGGGCTTGGACAGACGCTTGTGCACTCACACCAGTGTGCCATGTTGTTTTTTTCATGGACTCCACCCCCGCAGCAATGTCCTCTTCACCAACACAAAAGAGAACAGGATGAGAAAAGTGGGTCAGGTTTCCTTCCATTTATGGCTTTAATGTGGTTCCCTCATATCTTTTCAATTATAAAATTATTTATTTTCCTTTCTTTCATGTCAATAGATGGACACAGCCCTTAAGACAGCTTTTTGATTATATGGAGCAGCTTAAAGAAAATGTTTTAGTAGAATAAGTTGCTGCTATTTCTGAGTTGTACTGAGGTTGTTTAGCTATTTTCAGAGCAAAATACACCGAATTGTGTTTTAAAATCTTCCTCTATGTTTGAATAAAGTTTAACACTCGTAAATCACCTTCTGACAACACGCCACACCTTAGTTCATTCTTACTCAACCAGGTAATGGGAACATGCCAGTTGTATTCATTCTTTTTCGCATTACTTTCTGAGTTTGCATCAAAATCACATTTAAAAATTGATGTATCCTCAAACACTTCGTCAGATAAATGACCTCATGATTTTGCAGGCATGGTTTGTTTTGATTTTACAGTTGCCTGCCAACTTAAGGAAACGGTCCCACACCCTTAAAAAAAAAAAAAAAAATTAAAACATTTTTTATCCTGATTATTGCAGAGAATATGAGCTCACCTTTCTCTATGTTGGCTCATCCCAAACCACTTTAAAAGAGCTTAAAACATGGCAAAGACAGAAATGTCTCATGAGAAATAAACCAGTCGTTGGCAGAAGCTTCAAGTGTTCACAGGAGACCCGATCTCTCACAAAGAGATGTTTTTTTTCTGCTCTGTGACAACAGAAATGGGTTTTCTCTTGTTGCCAGTCTGTAGTGCTTTAAGAGCAGGACATACTTATCTTTCATGCCTCCAACTCAAGGTCTTTTTGATAATTGCATTTTACAGACATGGTGGGTTTTGCCTCTCAGCAACATCCTCCTGCCCAGTTATTCCCCAGATGAGAAGCGCCCTGTCATCTCAGACTGCCAAATGCAGCTGCAGAATGAAATGGAAACACTCCAACAGGCAATCAATTCGGTCAGAATTATGCAAAGCGGACAATTTGGTAAAATAATGCATTAGTGATATGTAATTGTTTTTATGCATGACTGTGGAGATGCAGCTCCCAGTTTTCTGCTATCTTCCAGTGAGGTGGGAGTTCTCACTTTGTTTCCAGTGTGCGCCACTCTTCCTGCACACTTTCTCAGGCTCTAACAATAGCCCCCTCGTTGCTGGCCCCTCGTAATCCTCTTTACAACCCCCCACCCCACCTCCCCATCCAAATTCTCTGCAACGAGCTCCCCTGCATAGACCCGGCCCCCAGCTGTGCCGTCAGCAACAGCCAGTCACTCTGAGACCTGCCTTGAATTTGTGTTTCGGGAACTACTGCAGAGCTACTCAAGTTTAAGTTTGATTGTGAAATCTCGAATGCCTTTGATGTTTAACTGACGCATGCATGTAAACACCAGATGATGCTGAATTACACACTAAAGATTCATGTCCCAGCTGCACACCCACAATGTTTGTCATTTTTGTGTATATTTTAATTTCATTGAGCTCTTTCACGGCAGCTGGCAAGTTCAACACCTGGAGCTTTAGCGCCAATACTTCTAGTGTTTATTGTTTATTTTAGGGTGCTGTCTCAAGGCTGCAGGAAGGCCAGGATGCAGTCTGTTTGTCATGCTTTATGAGCTGCTTTGATATCGGCTTGTGCTTAACATGGGATCTCTGTATGGAAACCACAGACATTTGCGCAATGTAGAGAGGAAGGAAAAGAAAGACAAAGAGTTGAGATACTCTGTTTTCCTCTTAAATAAGTATTTTCTTTGTTACTTTGTTGTAATTTTCTCCAGGTTTTAGGTTATTCTTTTATTAGATTCAACAAAGACGCTCAAGTGGTTATTTGTTGGCCGTTTTAAAACACTTAAGGCTAAAACATGTCACTGGAGTGAGGCTTCTTATCACACAGGGGGGTCTGTGAATCTATTCTTTTCCTTTTAAAGAGGACGATCCCTCCTCCAGTTGTAACTCTCCCCCTGTTTTATTGTTGAGATTCTTTCAGCTTGATTAAAATTGTAATTATTCACCCATTTACCCCTTCATGCATTAAACTGCCTTTTTTTTCTTCAATGGAGTGGCAAATGGCGAGTGGTAATTGTAGATCAAGGCAAGGCACTGGGGAGCCAGCCGACTGGGGGCCTAGAGCTGTGTCCCAGGCTTTGGCGGTCGGTCGCCGCTGGGCCGCTGATGTGCTGCTAGTGGCGAAAGCTTAAAACGATGCTGCTTAGAAAGTCAAGCCCCGCTTGCAGCAGCTTTGGCGTCATGCCCCGTGCCAACCGCACAACGGCTGGTCTTTTCATTTCACCACTCGCTGAGTGATTCCTTGCCCTCTGCCCCGGGCCACAACAAGCGTCTGTCACTCAAGCTGAACAAGCGGCGAAGAAGCAAGTGGGCAGGAGAAGCAGTGACACTCCGAAATCCACTTCAAGCAAACAATTAGAGCATGCTGCTGCATGGAGATCATAGGCTCATGTGAGGATACTTGGAGATAATCATTATTAGGGAAGTTTAGGGTGCAGCAAGACAAACCTGTTAATCTTTTTGAGGTAATGCATACGAGGGATTTTGTGTGTGGTTAGATAAATTAGAGGAATGCAAACCTGAGGACTAAAGTAGAGCATCATCAGCTCTCAGTGCTGCTCAATATATGCAAAGCCATCTCTTAAGAGGCCTTGTTAAGCATCAATGCTATACAGCTGCTCTGGAGATTTGTTTCCACTATGGGTCATTACCATTAATAAAGTCCCCTTTCAGCTGCCTGCTCACCCCCTTTGTGACTTCAGAATACTTAAAGGAGTCACTCTGTCCAGGTGCAAAGGTGGATAACTCTCCTTTTGTTTGCGTGTGAGATACAGCACTGAGGTGGTAAAATGGTCAGTCTATAAGGGGGAAAAAACACTAGTCAGGGAGATGATTGATAATATTTATCTGTTTTGGGGCTGTACAGTGAAGATGGCTACCCATGTTTACACGCCAGATGAAAAATGATAGAGCCGCAAACTAGCTGTAGCGCCAAAACTTGGTTTATTTAACAGAGTGACATTTCATTGCAGGCCTACCTAGTGTTGTGTGGGTGATGTGTAGAGGGATTTTATCCATGGTACTGTTTAATCTTGATATGCCTACTGAGTGGCAAAATTTTAAGTGTGGTTGCTACACGCCATCATGGGATCGGTAATGTATCATGTTGAATATCACCTCAAATTAAAGGCTCTTGATTTCAATTGGGATCCTAGTTGCTGCCTACGAAAGAATCAGCGGCCACGGACATATTGGCCGAAGATCAGGTTTTGTTGTATTTTGATGTACAGGACCTCGCAGCTATGTGCTCGCTGGTTTTGAGTTTCATTGCATGGCCATGTTGTGAAAAGTGCGGCTTGTTTTTGGGATCACTAATCAGAAGATAATGTGTAACATGTCATTGTTGCTTCTTTCCTTCTCATGCGCTCATTTGCTATGTGGAACAACTGGCGAGTCTAACAGTGCATCATAAAGATGCAAGGGAGGAAAATGTTCAAATAAACTTCACATTTGCCTCATGGTGGTTTGTTGTGTAAGAGTTGTAACCCTCACCACAATGCAGAGTATAAAGAGCGATAAGGTGATAAAGGTGATGGCTACAAGTTTAATTCCTCCCCGCCAGTAGATGGCGCACTAACACTCGTTTACTAAATTAGCTTTAGCTATGTTACAGAACTAGCTAATCATTAGAATGAACGAAAGTTTTACTTACATGTCCTGGAGGCAAGCAGCAACCTCCACTGGGCTTTTGAGTCCCTTTGCTTTCTTCATTTTGAAATAAGGCAAGGAAGCAAATGCTAACTGTGAAGAACCCCCTTGTTGGCATGAATAGCAGATGTAAATATTTATTTTTTGGGACCAATCAGACTTGACAAATCAATTACACTACTCACAAAAAGTATAGGGATATTTGTTTGTTTTGTTTTTTTTGTATGATGTCAGATGGAACTTAAAATCCACTGAAATTTGTCCAAGTGAACTGAATTAGACTTTTTCTAAACTTTTAGATGCACATGTACATTGTTCAGTGGTTAAATATGAACACTTTATATTTTCCTGAAATTTTAATCGGAGTTGAATATCCCTACTTTTTTGTGAGTAGTGTATTTATACGTGATAAAAAAATTTGGGGATGAAAATTATTACTTTTATTCCGCAGCCCTTTAGAAGTTCTGTACATTATTTTTTGAAAAAAAAAAAATTAATCTGAAGAAAAAGTTGTGGCTTTCAGCTTCAAGGTTTATGTAGTGAATTTATAATGAATTTAACCTCAAAATCAAACATATCAGACTGAAAATCCACATTTTCTGAGCCTGGATTCCAGTTGTCTCTATGAATTACAGCAATCCTTTTGGCTCTGATTGTATTTACTTTACTAAACTTATGTAACATGACATTTTGCCAAATTCATCTGGCTGCACAACAGTTCTTCCCTACTTCTTTTCTGCGTTTTGCTGTATTGGTCAAAGTCGGCAGTTATTGAGTCTGTCTGTTTGTTTTTGCCACTTTGCGAGCGTAACTTGACTACCCTGACATCTCTGACATCTCATTTTTCCTTAGTGTGACATCTGTAGTGCAAGACACTTCACATAAAAACATTGAAAGATCAAATTTGATTTCATGGGGATTTAATGGATGTATATATTAAAAGATCTGATTTTTCCCTGTAACCCCCCCCCCCCCCACACACACACACACACACACACACACACACACACACACACTCACAAAGTGTATAAAGTGAACAGTAATTATACTGCAGCGCATTACTTGCATAAATATTGGCAATATTGAGTTTGTAGAGAATAGCGATTGAAAAATGCCTGAAAATGAGCAGCAAAATCGATTTAACTGGATTTAATTTAAACATTATGTGAGCTGACATCTACATTGATTTATTAACTTTGTCCACAATTCCACAAGAAATAACTGAAGAGCTGGACTGCTTTGTGAAGATGCTGTGTATTTGTCCCCTGCTCTTCTTCAGAGTAGGCCTATCTTCTTTTTTTTTCCCACCATGCACATACCTTTACACTGACATATAGCTAATACGGTAAAAATAGATCTCACCAGGATATCTGCTTTATTTTTCGCTCTTTTTAAAGCCAGACTCTGTGCTGCTCATCATGACCTAATGGAAAACAACACTGCAGCAATTAAGCAGCTGTTTGGATTTAATCAAATAAACCTCTCAGTGCCTTTTTCTGAATGTGAGCTATTTCCAGAGAAGGGAGGCACAGACATTTTCCTGCACAGAGAAGTTTTAGGTTCTCCAATTAGGAAAAGGCTGCGTGCAGCGTCTGATCAACACCTCATTTTTTTCTACTGTCCAGTGACTGTGATAAGAGCTTGACCCTGGGCTTAGAAATAATTATGCTCCAAAGAAGAGATGTGTATTATGTCAAATTATTCTGCGCAAAGCAGAACATTATATTTTACTTTTGCTTCATAGTTAAAGCGGTGGCAGTCTGCTACAGTTGTAGAGAGGAGATGCTTTCATGGCAAGTAAATGTGTGTGACTGAAATCATCACCAGGCTGCAGATCTCTGTTGCTAAGGGAGCAGACCGGTGGGCTTGTAATGACCGTAAGGACCCAGAGCAATCTTAGGCAATTGCCTCACTTATCATTAAGATCTAAAGAAGGGAGGGGCGCTGTGCTGTGAATTCATTACAGGGTTGAAGAAAAAGCTGCAGAGACATATGAAAAAATTGACAGAGTGTGAAAGACATGCGGCCATTACGAGCCAAGCGCTCGTGTTTGGAGGAGCAATTAGTGGTTATTGGTTTTCTGTGGGCCGTCATGGAGTAGACTCAAGAAGCAAATCAGTTATAAAAACAAAATTGCATCATGACCTTTTGTCTTTGTATTCCATAATGATTCCATGCAGGCTTAAGTGTGTGGTCCCCCCCCCCCCCGCCCCTTTTTGTTTGTTTTTATTGTCTGATGAATGAAAATTGCTGACTGAATCTCCCCGTTGAAACAGTGAGGCAGGTTTGGGGGCTCATTAAAAATGAAAAATGGTGGCATTGTCAGGTCTGTCTTTTCACTCGGGGAGAAATTAGTCAGAGGGGAAAATAAAGTGTCCCATACAACAAGTCCACTCTTAGCCGAACCGGTCCAAGCTGGTCCATTTGCTGGACCACCCAGACTGATCGGGTGAGCTACATAAGTGAACATTGTACTCCTCTGGGGAAAAAGATCATTTAGCAGAGCTGCTCTCTAGATTCATTATTGGCAAGAGGCACAAGAACTAATCAGCAAGAAGCTTGATGCAATACTGGCATACCTAGTTGGGCTGGGCAATATGGGCTATATGCACAACCTCACTGCTTCCTGAACTTAGTTCTTCTTTGTTTCCTGTCTTTCATTATTGGGCAAACTGATTAATCCAAGTGTGTCTGACAATTGTCGTTGTGGTAACTGAGATCAGAAACAGAGGAGCACTACTAAGTTCAGGAAGTAGGGGAGTTGTGCACATAGCTTCCAATCTATATTGCTGTATAATCTGAAGTATGTGTGTGGTAACAATATTGCAATATATTATTAAATTTCTACTGTATATATGACTGTTTCTAAACCTACTCACATACCAGATACATTGGAGCAGAGCAAACACTTAAAAAAAAAGTATAGAAAGCCATTCTAAGAACACACGTTGTGCAAAACGTATCTTTAAAAAAAAAGTAGAAAACCATTAAAGTACAACAGGGCTTTTTTCAGTTAACTATAAAACAACAAATTTAAACTTTAAATATCTGGTGCAAATATGAACAGTGAGCATCAGTGTTTAAGCTCTTTGCATTCAGTGATTAAACTTTCATGTACATCAGAGGTTGTTCACCAGGAACGGGAAACGCTTCGACTTTGCCATCAAAGCCACATGGGTGTTCGGGCCACGAAATCAGCGCCTATGTTTACCAGTGTCAACTTCATCAACCCACAGGAGCGTTAGCATATCGATTGAAGTTCATTTATTCTACTTGTAACACCTACAGCAACTTATCAGCCGCTACCTTTCCTCTCTCTGGATTCCAGCTTGTCAGGTAGTCTCCAAGTTTACCTGCCTGTAGGTCTCTCCTCTTCCCATTGCCGCACCACGCTGCACTCTGCACGTTGCGTTCACATGCACACAGAGCCTCCGATGCTGCTGCCTGCTAATGCAGCTTTGATTTAGAAATTTTGACATTGTCATCATTAACACGCTCTACTGCAGTAAAGCCAGTGTAGTCAAAATCTCTACTTTTGGCCAAATTTATAATGTTTCTACCATATACCGTTTATACCGCCCACCGCTACTAGCTGCATCTTCTGACAAAAGATCAGCACTAGTAATTATAGAATATTACGCTATTGGTCCAAAGGTAGGCGTGTGCATCTCTAAATGTCAATATTATTGTTTGTTAGGCACCAGTGTGAAGTCAAACAATGTAGCATCATCATCTGACTTAACCGCACTTTAAAATACTTAGTTAATTTGCTTTTAGTTATTTTGTGAGTCGAAGACAATAATTTTGAATGAATTTCGCAAGTTTCCAACCCCTCCTGTTTAAAAGCGGATAAATAAAGCAAACAAAATTCACGTATTTCTAAGTCCTTTTCCACTATCATCCCTCTCATCCATTGTTTATTGTCACCAGCTTTTCATTTGTGAATGAAAAGTGTGTGATTACATTTACTTGCTATGGTGTCTAGGGATGTAACGATATCCACATCTCACGGTGCGATATTTATCTCGATTTTGTGGTGAGGCTCACGATAACAACAATGATGGCATTTTGACCTGCTTGAAAAACCTTTGCTGAAGCTAAAATTAAAGTAAAAATCCAACAAATTTATTGAGAAGACAGCTCAGGTACTATATTAAATAAACTTAACCAGCATTAAAACAGCCTATTTACTAAGTAAAAAAAGACCCAGGCACAAAGAAACTGCCTCGTCTTTAGTAGTCAATAAATTCAAAATAAATAAGTCTGCCTGTCTGTCAGTGGTCAGTCATGTGTCTGAACTTCTACAGGCTCCTTGCGGACATGATTGCAGCACCTTGATGTCGACAATCAGCTGATCAGATGCTCTTCTGCATCCACTGCTGCAGGTTAAACGGAGAGTTTTATTGAACAGCTGATCGAGGTGGTGAAAACATACCAAAATGTGTACAGCACGCGAGGCGTTTGATACACGGACATCACCGCATGCGCAGTCCCCCCCGGACCAAGTTCGTCATTAAATATAAACTGACCAAGTCAACACGGCGATCTCCGCGGCGTCACGGCTGAAGCTTCTCACGGAGGAATAACCGGACCAAAACAAACTTTCTTGTGGTCCCTGCGGCCTCCAGAACAGGAACAAAGTTTTCGCTTCTCGTGGAGAATAACAGCTGTTTCCATCCTCGTCGTATATCCATGCTGTATTTGTTTTTCCTGTGCGTGGGGGCTACGTGTGCTCCCATTGGCTCAAAAGGGCGCACTGGCAGCAAAGGATTATGGTCTATGTAGTTTAGTACGTTACGCTACTGAAAACCATTAGTTTTGTCTCAAGAGATACGCTGTTTAATACCGTGACAAGACCACGACGATATCGCGGCAGTTTACCTCCGGCAATATCGCGATATCAACAATATTGTTACATCCCTAATGGTGTCGCATAACAGTTATGTCATCAAAGCCGTCGCAGTAAAAATGTCTGCAAGTAAGGATGAATCACCACAAAAAAAAAAAAAACTTCACGCTGCTTCGAGCTCACGGGGGGGGGGGGGGGGTCCGACTAATGTTTCGTAACAAAGCATTGATGCAATGAAGAAGTCTGTGGCAGATAATGCCTTATTTAGAGGCTGCGCGTGGTTGCCCGCATCACTTCCATTATATTGGACATACACTGATCTCGAGTGGATCTTAATATCTCCCGAAGGAATTCAAGTTACACCAAAACTGTTTGGGTGAGTAAATAAACGTATTTCATGCTAGAAAATAGGTCCAGAGTTATTAAAAAAAACTAACTTCCCCTTTAACCTCCAATAATTGACTAGACAATTTTCACTGAGCATGTATTGATACTGTATCTTAGTAGCCACTGTTTTTGTGTGCATACCTCAGACTCCTGCAATCAGAAACCCAAGTACAGATACCCCCCCCCCCCCCCCCACACACACACACACTCACACACTTTACACCCTCACTTATGACTCCTGCTTTTTAAAACGTTCAAATCCTTTATAAGCAAGCTGTGCGTTAACCTTGGCGTTTAGTGTCACGCAGAGTGTTGTTACGTTGCAGACACAGATGCAGCTGCCCAATGTGGAGCGGATCTAATTAAATGCTGTTCCACATTAACAGGATTGAGTGAACCTACAGATTTCCGCCTGCTCCCTCCGGCCTGTGAGTGGCATTCGTTGTAATGCATACAAGCAGGAACCGGATGAAGAGCTTCCTAGAGTCCACACACATCCTGCCAGACACAAGCGAAACCGACATCCGTACACTCAGATGACCTGTACGCTTTGTGGATCAGGGTGGTGGAACATGGTGGCAATGTTACAGTCGCACAATAGGCAAGTCGAGATGTTGCCACAGTGAAACGTCTGTTCAAGGCTTGCAGCTTTTATGTAGCTGTGGGCCATATCTGGAGGTGTAGCCTCTGCTGTCACTTCCAATGTCTAATTACAGGTGTTGCTCTCCCTCAGTCATGTGCATTAAGCTTAATATATTCAATCTATGCCTGCAGCCTTTTGAGACTTGGAACAAAACCAGTGTAGCTCATGTTTATCTCCATGTGCTGCCAAATTCCAACCAGGAAACTGTGGTCTGTTGAATACACACTATACACAGTGGCCTGCAGAGCACAGTGTTTGCAAGTGGCTGGTTTGCCCCAACATAAACTAGCAGTTAAAGCTAAAGCGATGATTGTGGGTTTGCTCAAGATGAAGCATTTTTCAATCATGTTTCATATGCTATGCACATATTATCAATTGTGCTACACCAAACTGTGAATCTGTATGATCATAACTTAATCTTTTCTGCAGAACTAAACACAGTCTAAATAGATAAAACAAAGTATGATGATATCCAAGCTTAGAGATATAAACAGCAGGCTGGTGTTCTTACAAATATACTGGACTCTGCTGCACAATGAGCCCTCTCTTTTCTCTGTTTATGCACTCACTCACATTTGTTGAGACAACGGAACAACTGGTCAAGATCTCTGCAGTCGCTCCTTTACAAGACCAACTGCAATGCCTGTGCAAGGAACAAAGTTTACTCAAATAGTATTTAGGATTTCTGACAAATAACCTACCACAAGCAGACCGCACAGCCTGCTCCTCGCTGCTGCGTGTCACTGCTGCTCACCCATATCTTTATGGAGCTGAAATATTTCCTGCCAATTCATTTACTCCCACAGTGTAACAGCCGGCTTTAAAACAGCATGAAGCCAATATACTTCTCCTGTCTGGGTAAGAAGAACAAGTATGTTAAGAAAATGTATTCAGCATCTTGACATGACTATTTACATCATTAATGGAATAACTAACACATAACTAAATGCACTAAAAGGCAGAGATCTGTCAGAGATCATGACAAAACTTAAAGTCAGGGTGGATGATGTTTTCCAGGAGCATTTTTTACATTATTGCTTAAACTTTTCTTCACATCACGATTGCAGCCAGTTTATTAAATGTTCTGACACAAAAATTTAAAAAACGAATCACCTGTGGAACAGACAGGACTGAAAAAAACCCATGCAATGAAATTGGAACGGCCTGTGCTTATTGATCGAATGATTATATGTCCATCAAACTCGACTGCTGTATGTTGCCCTGAACGCACCGTGAGCGTCTCACAGTGCCCATGAACGTGGCTGCTCTTATCTATGCAGCTCTAAAAATCCACCGAAAAGAAAAAAAAAAATGGATGTGGATCAAGTCATGGAGGTGTTGGTGTTTACAGAGAGGATGTTTTAGACCGCAGAAGAAGTTGGAGGTGAAGGAAGTATCACTTTTCGAAAGTGGTTCCTCTGCTGTTTACTGGCAAGCTAACAAGCTATCCACTCTGCTGTTCTCTGTTATCTTCGCCAATAACCATTGGCGCACATATTCCTGCGCCCTGAAGGGGGGTTTCGGGTGGTTGTATTTTTTTTTTTTGATTTAGCTTGCTTGAACTGTTTTTCCAGGATCCCCTACCTTGCCTTTAATGCTTAAATACCTTTTAAATACCATTTATGCACTCTATATACTGTACTGTCGCATATGTGTTTTGAGTGGTTTAATATATTTGACTATAATCTTACAGCTTCACAGTCTCACAGCTAAAATAGAAGATGCTCCTTTAGGATGAGCAGAAGCAGTAGAGCGAGGTAATAATACATTCAACATTCAACAAAAAGATCTTAGGAAATATGAGAATATTTCTCTTAAAACATGTACATATATCCGCACTTTGACCTTAGAGGTGTAAACACAAATTTCTGTTATAAGTTTGTTGTTTTCCTGTTCATTTTGCTTTATATTGTAAGGGTGAGTGGCGCCTTCAACCATTGCCTTGTTGCTGCAAAACCAATAAATCCCCTCCAAGAAGTTATTGAAACCTCCCTCTTTATTTGGCTTCAAACTAAAAAAAGAAGCCAAAAGGGGGATGCTGAGTTGTTTGGCTTTTCAGTAAAAGAACAAAACACTGATTCTGTATGTTAATGCTCTGAATATTGATTGTGGAAGGTACTGTAGTTTACTCTGACTTGAGAATTGTTGTTTTGAGATGTTAACAAACTTATGATGGGGGACACATTACACGACCGTCACGGTTGTTGTCGATTCTGAAAAGGCTGAGGAGTTCACACGAACTGACTGGAATCTGTAGATTCATTCAAGATTGGGGATAACACATGCAGTTACTGTTTCTTTGACGGGATCACAAACAAGAAGATCCTTCAACCCGATTGACACAAATCATCTCTCCTTACCAGTAGGTGGCAGAAATGCACCGACTCGTTGCGTACCAGCCACCCTACTACAGATAAAAAGAAGAAGAGACACAAATCTTTCATTTTGCTGTAGAAGCCTATTTGTTGTCCCATCCGTGGTAATTATTGTGCGTAAAACGTTGTCGGGATTTGGTCATTTGCTGGGTTTCGGTAGGAAATCCACACAGGTCTTTGTACATGAGGCCCCTGGTGTTTTGCTGCGTGGCTCCCAGTCGGTTTTTGCTGGCTCTAGATTTCAAACATGTTTGACTATGACTGAGGTCGCATGATTTCGGTTATAACACACTTTGAGATCTGTGTCACTTCCCCAGACACACTAAGCCCCGTTTCCACCAGCGGGTCTGGGTCGGGTCGGGCCGGATCGGTCCACATTTTTTTGCGTCTCCACAGATAAAAACTGGGACGGGTACCCTTATATCCGACCCGACCCGGCCTACTTTTTTGGCACCCTTCGGTAGGGGTACTGATCTAACCGATCCGGACCAAAGAGGCGGAGCTAATACACAGCAATCAGCTGATTCATTGAAAAATCCGCCACTTCCCGCGTGACCAAGCGTAAAAACAAAGCCGGGGCGACTCCTTTCTGTTTCTGTCACGTGTGGCGCCGGTGTTTTGGTTAAACGGCGTTACACGGCGATGATGTCACACAATCAGGTAGCAGCGCTGTCCAGCTAATTCTCCGCCTCCAGAATAAGGGTACAGGTTGCTGTGGGGACACAGCGTGAAATCAACACATCCGTACCCAAACCCACCCGATCCGGCCTGGCCCGGCCCGACCTGACCCAGACCCGCGGGTGGAAACGGGGCTTAACAGATTTTTCTGCCGACTGGGGAGGCAGACTGTACCCAACTAGCCCCAACTGGTGTCGACTACACGCGACTGACAATCGTGGGTAAAATCGGGCAAATAATTATGTAGTGTCTTTGGCTTTCATAGATTTTACACAGACACCATTTTCAGGTCTATTTTTTTCTCCATGTCTCTGTGTCAGCACTCTAAAGGCAGGGAATTTTGCTCTCTGGCCTGTTTCACATGTTTTTATCATGTTTTATAGACAAAACAGTGTAGCTGATGAATCGTTTGGAGAGCAGAATCAGCATCACAGTCTGATTTTTGCCACTGCATGAAGAACAGGACATAAGCATGAGCATATTTCTTTACACGTCTGCTATTTACCAGAGAAAAGCCTTTAAATTAGGTGTGTGTCGCTGGCGTGCAGCCCGTCACCTTTTCACCCTCCTTCCATTCATTTTTTTGCCTCTCCTGAGTACTGGCATTACAGTCCTTCATTTAGAAGGAGAGGAGAAAATGGAATGATAGAGGGCTGGAAAGGTGAGGAGAGGAGTGAGAGATAGATGGCCAGGCTGATTTCTATCTTGGTGGCGTTCCAGGCTGCAGGCAGCAGCAGTGGCAGCGCAGACAGATGCAGTCATAATCCTTTCCTATCAGCAAGGTTTGCACAAAAACACTGTTTCAGATAGGCTACCTGCTACTTTTCATACCTTAATGCTGCACTCCCACATCCCTACACACAGTGTCTCATTATTTCCAAAAGTGGCTTAATCCTGTTTGAGCTGATATGCTGTCTTGCAGTTAGGTCCCAGTCAGATGGGTTGTATCTCTGTTTGCAGTCACCAGTGAGTAAAAGGAAAGACTGAATTTCTGTAACGATGTAGATTTTTTTTAATACACTATTTTAATCCCTATTGGGAAATTCAGTCTTTGCATTTTACCCATCTCTAGATAAACCAGAAAGCAGTGGGCTGCTATATCTTGGTGCATAACCCTAACCCACAGTGGTTTAACCTTAGTGCCACGCCTTGGTCTCAAACCGGTCCAAAGCCCACCTCTGTAACCACTAGGTTACCACTGTGATAGATTAAAAGTAGATGAAATTATATTAAGGCTGTATATGAAGTAAAATCAAATGAGAACATACTTTGTAGATGGGTTTCCGAGCAACATCATAGGTAACATGCGCGCGCAAGCAGGGGGCAAGAAAACACAGGAAAAGCAATACTGAACTATTAGAAGACCTGCGTTTTGCATGCAAGACTGGAGTTTTAATGCAGATGCGGTTATGATATGATGTGAAAGTGTCGTATAATGTTTGCAGGGCCTGAAATTCGCTGCGGGATTGCGGGAATCGCGCATAATACCATCAATTCCCGCAAACTTCGCTCTTATAATGCGGGAAATTCCCGCTTGCAATTGCAGCGACGTAATGTGCAGTGAACCTTTGCATCGGAGCCATAAAATGACGTAGAATAAAAGGCTCGACACGCTTGAGGCGACGTCGCTCCCTCTCCATTCATTCAGAAGGAGTGACGTCGCCTCCCGCGTCGGCCGTTTAATAAAGCGCGCGCTCCCTTTCTCTCTCTCTGACCTGTCAGATGTCGCAGATTCCCTCGTGTTGATAAACCAGCCATTGTTGGCGGATTTCCCACCGGTAAGACGATACTTTCACGGAGTTATAACGTAAATGTAACTTCGGGTCACCTGAAGGGAAGCTGGTCTGGACCAACACCAGTCGCAGCGCTGGTCTCGTTTACGACCCAAATCCTCCAGATCCTCAGGTAGCGCCGGTGCTGATCACGGTACCAAGCAGCCCAAAGAAAAGTTTTAGCCGAACTTGCTCAGAATATCCGTGTTTCTTCATAATGACGAAGGCACGAGCTGCTCAGTTTAATGTTGGTGTGATGAGACCAACATCAGCGCTGCGTCACCGTTTCACACATGGCAGCTGAATGTGAGATCGATTCATAGATAAAGATAATATTGATAAATAATAGTTTGATATTAGGAATACATTTTATATTTTGACGTATAGGCTAAAGAGCATTAAATATGTCATATTAAAAATCTAAATTTTGTATTATTTTGGAGAAAGAAGCGGATTTTGTGAATGTTTCCTCATCATTTTCTCACATTCTCACTGCTCTTCACTTGTTCTTGTTTATCTCAGCTTCTTTATTGTTTTCTCTGTGTTTCCATTTTCTTTCCTATTAAATATCTTTGGGTATTCTTAAAGGTGTTCTTAAATGTGTTATTATATTCATTAAGTTTCTGACAGTTTTCTAGCCTTGCATGTAGAAGATGCTCTGTCCTCCCCAAGACCAGTTTTATTTTAACAGAACTTTTATCAAATGCAAGAGATTATGTAGAGGAGAGAGAACAGAACAGAGCTGGAAGAAAGAACCACCAGAACCACTTATTATAATTATGCAGTTGAAAGATGCAACAGATTACTGCAATATGTACTTTTTGTATTAAGTTGGTAAAAACTGATGATAGCTGATAAAGAGAATGGAGACGGGACAAGAGAGCTGGTTAAAATGAAAACTAAGAAGGATGAAAAAGACAAATTAATGCTCCTTATTAATCTGAGGTACGGATAGGACACTGTAAGACCTGTATAAAAAGCGCCCTGTAAATATCCCCCCCAAAGTATCCAAATCCCCCCTTGGTGAAGCATGTAAGGGGGAATTCCCCCCCATTTTGAGAAGTGAACTTCAAGCCCTGGTTTGAGTCCTGGTATTTGTTCGGTTACAAACATAAAAATGTTAATGCATGTAAACAGTTGAAAATGGTGATAATAGGACACTAGGATTAACTGGCCGTCAGAAAATCCTCCCGGATAACTTCTGCATGTTCACACTACATGATTTATTTAGTCTTTCACCATGGTTACCCTGTTGGATTAAACCACTGTGGTGGCATAATTTATTCCCGTGTTATAGTCGGGAGACTGGGACTGTAACAATACCAGTATCACGGCTGCAACCAGACATTGATCACGACCCTGCTGAGTTCACGGTCCACGGCTGCATCACAACACTGGAATATCCTGTAGCTGTGTGTGACAGCCGTCCTCTGCCCATACACGGAAAATAATAAAAGGGAAAAAAACTGATTATGGAGCTATTTACAAACATTCACGTCGCAGAACTACGCATCCCGGAGTTTAATATTTATTTAAGATTTAATTCGAAGTACAGGGTTCGTAAATCAGATGGCGTTTGAGTTTATACCGTTAGCTTGTTAGCAGTTAGCTAGTCTGTCTACTGTCTACCAGGATTTCACACACAATTAAGCAGAACGTTACACAAGCAGCTAGACTTGCCGACAGCAATGCAGATGAGTGCCTAACAGTTGGAATCGCCTGCTGTGCAAACGTAGTGTTGACATCGTCTTGGCTTGGTTTAATCCCAGACTAGTGAAAGTTGCTCCTGTGTGGAGGTGGTGAAGACGACGGAGCAGAGACTAAACCTGCAATAGACAGCAGAGTTGTGGCCTATTTTGGTTTGAACAAAGAGCCTAAACGAAAGTTTAAGCCACTTTCTAACTCAAGTTTTTCAGGCAAATTTCAAATGACATCCAAACACTAATAATATCTGTGTTTTTAACAAGAAAAATGCCATTTCCAGGTGATGACTCCCTTCCCAAGTTAGTAAAATAGAAGCACAAAACAACAATGCTGAGTCTGTAATTTTTATTTGTCATCAAAATACAACTGCTGATTGTTTCATCAAGTTACTTTACCTTTTTATGAATGATGCGAGTGCGTGCTTGGCCGTAGACTGCAGTACAAACACGGACTTTTTGCCCCCTGGTTGCGCGCGCAACAGCCAGTGTTTGTAAACAGGAAATTCATCTATTAATCACTTAAGGACACACGTTTGAATTACCTAGTTGCTGTCCTTGGTATTCTCTTTTCTGTAACATATAATTCCCACTGCATGTATGAATATACCTAAAACCTAAACCAAACATCCCTACATACAGTTTCCTGAAATGGTTGACAGAACGTAAAGGATAAATGACTAGAATGAGTAACTAAATGTTATGGCTGAATAATCTTACAAACAGTAGCTTTGAGAAAGAGGATTTTGTACCAGACGCTGTTTGTTTCTCTCTGACATACATTGTCCAGTCACAACTGAGCAGTCTTTGCTTGCATGAAGTTAAGCATTTATTGTTGAAAAGAGCAAAAACTGAACACACAATAAAATCCCTAAATCATCAGCTATCAGCTGATGAAAAATTGGCTCTTGATTAACTTTAGACATTCAGGCAAAAACTGAATTTGTCTCCCAAATACTTGAGTTTTTTTCTCAAACTACAGGTGAGGAAACATCCAAATCTCATACACAGGTGTTTAATTGACTTTAAAGGTAGAATCTGGAGTTTTCCCACTGAAAATAAACGCCAGATCTGTACAAATACCTTTGTGCCCCTACTCTCGTGCGGCGGTGACTTTGTTTGCAACTCCCCCTCCCCTGACTGTATTTCACTTTTGGTGTGTTCGGACATTTCTGGGTGGAGATTTCTGTATATCGCCAGCCAATGACAGAGCTAAGGGCACAATGCTGTGCGGGGATAAGCTCATTGACTGCAGCGTTCACAAACAGAAACAGGGGAAACTCCGGGCGCTACCTTTAATCTATTAGACACATGCATTGGGTATTTCTTTGCTTAAGGAAATTTTAGCTCTTAATTTGGAAAAGTTTATCTCATAGAAAATATATTGAATTTTATAGTTGCTATATTTTATGTTTTTTTTCCCCCTCATTCTCTGAGCTTGAAATCTTCACATGCGTCGTACTTTTCTGGAAGAGCCTGGTCCTTCTTGCTCTACCTGTATCATTAGTCTGCAAGGATTAAACGAATAATTTTCGAACCAATTTAAACATTTAAGTTCATTTGCATGAAATATGTTACAACAGTATCTATTTTTATGTAATAGATTATGTTAAATATTGTGCAGTTGGTTCAGGCATATTGGTCTCTTTCCTCCTCATTCTGTCTAAACCTACAAGCTCCTATTTACACACTACCACCTTGTACAGTCACAAAGGTTGCTTTGAGTATTCTTGTCTGCATTCAGACCGAGCTAGTGATGCTGGAGCTGCAGGGATACTCTGCAACAGAGAGGCTGGGCGGGTCAGGAACTGCCACTAACTGCTCTAGTGAGACGCTTTCAGTAACAAGGAGGGCAGAATGGGCGCTCTGAAAGAGTGGGTGGACTTAGAACAGCAGCACCTTTTTGTGTTTTCTGAAGTTATTTATAAACCTAGTAGAGCCACTTTGCATTCCAGGCTGCACAGATGCAGCAGTGCTTCACCTCACTCATGTGTGTCCTCTTTGTCCCCTCATGCAACCTGATCGTGGCTGTCAGGATCAGAGGTGACGTTGCTCAGACATTCTGATAAAGGTTACTGTAACCAGGAAAAAAAAAATATGTTGGTCATTGTCCTTTTTTCCCCCTCAGTTCTGGAGGTGCATGGTAAACCATTCAAGTGGATTTTCCTTCCTTGTTTTGGCATTAATTTGCTCTTGGCTGTTGCACTTTTATGACCACTGCTTGTGGTCTTCCATGACTCATGTTAATGGGAAGGCCTCCTTCCTTGGCAGGGCATTGCTCAGTTTAATTGCAGCCTATTGCTGTAGTTCACTTTGAAAAGTGCGACTCTCATATTCTCAATCCAAGTCTCTTGGGATTTGCTTTTCTGTGTTTGTGGAAAACATTAATCACATTTCCCTGGACAGCTTTTCAAAACCAGCACAATGATGCTTTCTGGATTCTCTCATTTGTTGGCCATCTCATTTGATTGGTCTTTCAGATGGCAGATAACTCAGGAAACTGGAAGCATTTCTTAGGTTTCATCATTTCATTTTATTTATATTATGTAGACTGTCTAGAATTTGCCAGTGGCCTGTGAAAATTGTGATTTCTCTTGTATATAAACACTTCAGAGGAGTGTTTTGAGATTAAACTTGTTTTTCATCCTCTTTTGTTTTGTCTTGGCTGTGGTTCTGTGCAGGTTTCCTTTATCTTAGACCAGAACTGTTGGAGGAAGTGCTGAAGAACACAACTGTCTGTTTTCATCACATTGCAAATAACACATTAATTAAGTGGTACAAATGCGCAGTATGGAAACGCAAGTCCTGTCATTAATTTTTGCTTTTCTAACATTTTTATTTATTAGGATGTGGTTGATGTCAACCATAAACAAATCATTGGCAGTTAATTTTTCTGTTTCTCCAAAAGCTTTTAACAGATCTTTAAAACACAAAGCTGCTCTGAGTCTCTTATTCTCTGACTTTCTGCTTGTTGGCAGGCTCTAAAAGCGTTTTCTGCTCTTATAAATGTTCAGTGTTACAATAAATCATGGTGAGGCCCTTTGAGGCTAACGTCTGCTTTGCTTAGCTGTGCAGAGTGAAATGTTTAAAGAAAAAACTGGAGATGAACTGCTGTTTGCAAAGCTAACCTCCCCACAACCTTCTCAAATTTGTCTCCTCAAAGGTCCACTCGTTTAAATATATTGTTTATTATAACCTTAGCGTAGTACTGTTGTGAAAAAGTCAAGCACCCTGCTGTAGGATCTGAAGAGTCTGAGTATAAAGTCCACACTAGTTCTACACTAAACTTAACATTTTCAATAATTGCACCTTTCACAGTAGCTTGTACAAGTATTACCTTCCTTGGCATATTTAAAAATTGGTCCAAATGGGTGAAGTGAGATGAAAAGTCAATATTTTGCGGATACTCCTTGGTGGCTATTATGTGTATGTCCCTTCCTATGAGACAAGTACATCAAGCCACTAAGGTTTTTGTACATTTTTCAAATAAAAGCTGCTCCAGCTCCAACTTGGATGGGTTCTGCTGGTACATGGCAGTCTATGGCAATTTTGAGTTAAATTTTCTCAACATATGTCCCCTTGCATAAGAAATATGTCACATGAGCATGCAAACTAGGGCTGTAAAAATTGCTCCAAAATGACGTCCGAATATTTACTCTAAAATGAACACATAATTCGAATAAATTTGAATATCCATTTGAGCGATGTGCCAACAGGTGGACAAACTAATACAAGACTTGTATTATACTTGTATAACTACTTGTACAGACTGTGACGAGCGTTTTGTGTGTTGCGCGAACTTGCGGCGCCTTCATTGCCTGGGGAACGAGTCCCAATTACCTCATATCTGCCAACATGGAAGGCAGCATAAATATCTGGATTTACAATGGGGTTTTTTTTTTGGGGGGGGGGGGGGTTGTTTTTGTTTTTGTTTTTTTGGGGGGGGGTGGTTGTTGTTTGTTTTTGTTTTGTTTTTTTTACATCAGAGTAACACGCACATCTCGTGATTACGTATCAAAGTTTTAAAAATTAAACTCTTTCAAAGGTCGCTACTTTTCTATTTCATCCCATATTTGGCTTTTGGTATTGTTTTAAGGACTGTACAGACTACGTATCCTTCACATGTCCTGCAGATGAAACTGAAGGCTGCAGGATACCGTCTTCGTGATCCATTTGTGTTTGTGACTGAACTGTTTTTATTTTCTGGTCCCAAACGTTGCCCTGATTAGAGCCAATAACGTTGTATTTCACAATATCTCCCAGATTAGTCATTAACTTGCAGCAACACCACAGCTGTCTCTGTTAGTATTAGCTAGCATAATAACGTTATGCAGTGCATCCTTTTTGAGAATATTGATACATGAAATAAAGTGTCAGATTAATGAGTGTTCACAATAATTTACTGTGTTTTTAATGTTGGGGATTAAATCCAGTGTTTTCTCTGCCGTGGCAGCAAGTTGTTCCTCCTCTGCTCTGTGTGTCTGGTATTCCTCCCCGGTACGAACATCAGTACAGACAGCAGCACCGTCCAGTTTTGTCACAGACAGCAGAAATCTTCATGAAATAAAGGTCTGTGATCTTCTCATTCACTTGAACCACAATTAAAGTTTTCCACTGCTGTTCCAACAACCAGGAATGTGAAAGTCCTTCCAGTTTTCCTCCATATTGTTAAGAAAAAAGTCTGATTCTCATCTGTACACATGTACAGAAAGGCTCCCCCAGACAATGGAGGACGGTCTAGTTGTGATGTTTGGCCGGATTAGTCTATGGGTATTTTTTTTTTTATGTTTATTTCAATATTAACATCCTTAACAATGCCCAAGAAATTGACAGTTGTTGACAGGCCTAATATAAACAACATGAAAAGCATGATTTTCATCGGAGTGAGTCCTGAAGTCATACCACAGATTCTCAAATGGATTGCAGACCAGGCCGCATTGCAGTTAATATATTTTCCTTTTGACCACTCAAGTGCTATTTTAGCAGTATGTTTAGGGTCATTGTCCTCTTGGTAAGTGGACGTCCATCCCAGTCCAGTCTCAAATCTCTGATAGGCTGAACAGTTTTTCCTTTAGATGTTCCCTGCATTTCACACTATCCAGTATCCACCATTTCACTCAACACTGACCACTTTCTCAGTTTCTGTCAATAGTAAACATCCCCACAACATGATGCTGCCACTAACATGCCTCAATGCAGAGATGGAGTTCTTGGGGTGTTGAGAACTGTTGACACCTGGCATTTCCTTCATGGTCAAAAAGTTCAGTTATTATCAGCTGACCAGAGGAGTTTGAAGAGCCTAGTGGTCACCAGTCCGCTCTGGAGGTTTCCAGCTCCTAAAGGGTTCCTTTTGGCCTTTTTACCTCTTTTTTTTTTTTTAACTTGCCGCCCCTGTCCAGTCTGTGTGTTTAGGTGGACAGCCTTTTCTAGTAGGTTTATTTTGATGCCATATTCTTTCCTTTTTGTGATGGTAGATTTAATGTAGCTGTGGCACAGTATCATGTGAGCATGTCTTAATTTTTTCTCTACAGCTTAACTAACTGGTCTGAGTCACATTGTGTCCTCCACATGTGAGTTGCCACATGGCTAATGCAACATGCAATGTGAATGACAAGGTACACAGAAACACCTTCCAGACATTATTTCACATGAATCCATTTAAGGTTTAATCTTGTCTCATTGTCTCTTATTCTGATCTTTGTTGAAGGTGTATTCCTTCCAAACATCACATGATAACATTCTGTATAATTGTTTGTGGGTTTTAGCATCAGCAACAATGGAAACAAATAATGGAGAAGTGTTTTGACTTGATGGATGATTTGTGCCTGAGGAGATTACATCACATTTTCTATGAAGTGCTTACATTTCTGGAATAAGATATCAGAAGAGTGTTTTGGGAGCCAAGGCTCAGCAAGGGCTGGTGACCTCCGCCGGTGTCTGTGGGAGGTCTCAGATCTGTGCTTTCATGCTTGTGGAGCTGAATTACAAACACATCAGAGGGGACTCTCTCCTCCGATTCAGATGTGGTTTTCTTTTTTATGATGAAAGTTTTAAGAGGAAATGCTGGACAACTTCTTTAACTTTATTAGAAATCATTCTTTTTAGGATGTTTCCCACTTGAGTCTTAGTAGGTGTGCACAAGACAGATTTCTTTTAAAGGAGGCCCTCAGGTGTAAAAGAGGTGAGACTGATGAGTGGGGTGATTACTGATTGTTGTTTTTTTAGGGTTTTTTTCCTTTGTAGGAGTTTAATGCAAAAGCTTTGACAGTGGTGTCAGGGTGGATTAAGGGCTGCGTTGGAGGTAAGGCGTAAACGGCAGACTTTGAGGTCATGCTGTTGCAGCCGAGCTATTAAAGGCTTGAACTTTGAACCTGTGCTGTGCCCTGTCAATCAGCCCTCCACCAGGGTGACATGACCCTGAAAATTGACACTAATGTCACCCGGCCTTCTGTGTCTCCGTCTGTTTTACCCCTTCTTTGATCCCCTCAGCTGTTTTCTGACTCTCACTGTCACATGTTTGTTTAAAAAAAAAACTCATGTTATCTTTCGTGTTGCTTCTCAGCACATTTTTTCAGCAGCATATGACAGCAAAGTACTTAATGTTCAAGGTCATAAACCAATCTTGTATGAATAGAAGTGTAATGCATAGGTCTAAGAATAAACCACTTTTTATGTAATTTGTTAAATTTTTATCATAGCTGAGCACATTGCTCTAACAGCCCTCTGGTCTTATAAATGCAGTCAGTTCTGCATGATAATATCATGACTTTGCAGGAAAGAGTGAAAGGTTAACACAGTGCACTTTAATACGTGTTAACCATCCCTGTTAACATTTTGTCTCCTTTAGGGCTGCAACGATTAATCGCCTAATCGTTGACTATCAAAATAGTCGGTGACTAATTTCATAATGGACCAATCATTTGTTTATAAGCTTTGTTTTTCCTCTCAAAAGAGCCACTGTACCTTCCACTGCCTTGTCTGCCTTTCTGTATGGTCTGCTTTTCTTGAATAATTTGACATTAATAAACACACACACTACCAGTCAAAAGTTTGGACACATTTTTTCCATTAGATTCAGTGGTAAAGTGTCCAAACTTATGTATGTAGAACTGTAAAACTGTACTGTAAAAATGCTGCAATTTTTACATGGTCCAATTAGTTGACTAATCGACAAAATAACTGGTGACTGGCCACTTATCAAAATCGTTTGTGACAGCCCTAGTCGCCTTCATTTTCTTAGTGTTTGTAATCAGTTGAATTAGGCTGGGAGATACACTATTTTGCCAAAAGTATGCTCACCTGTCTTAACTCACAGATTAGCTTAAGTGACATCTCATTCCTAATCCCTAAGGTTCAGTTTGACATTGGTCCACCGTTTGCAACTAGAACAGCTTCAATTCTTCTGAGAAGGCTGTCCACAAGGTTTAGGAGTGTGTTTATGCGAGTTTTTGACTATTCTTCCAGAAGCGCATTTGTGAGGTCACACACTGATCTTGGATAAGAAGACCTGGCTCTCAGTCTCTGCTCTAATTCATCTCAAAGGTGTTCTGTTGGGTTGAGGTCTGGATTTTGTGCAGGCCAGTCAAGCTCATCCACACCAGACTCTGCCATCCATGTCTTTATGGACCTGCTTTGAGCACTGGTGCAGTAATGTTGGAAGAGGAAGGGGCAGCTCCAAACTGTTCCCACAAAGTTGGGAGCATGGAATTGTCCAAAATGTCTTCAGAGTTCTTTTCACTGAAACTAAGGGGCCAAGCCCAGCTCCTGAAAAACAAGCGCACACCATAATCCTCCCCTCCACCAAACTTTACACTTGGCACAATGCAGTCAGACAAGTACGTTCTCCTGGCAACTGCCAAACCCAGATTTGTCCATCAGATTACCAGATTGAGAAGCGTGATTCGTCACTCCAGAGAACGCTTCCACTGCTCTAGAGTCCAGTGGCGGCATGCTTTACACTTTACACTGCATCCAACGCTTTGCATTGCACTTGGTGATGAATGGCTTGGATGCAGGTGCTCAACCATGAAAACCCATTCCATGAAGCTCTCTGCGCGCTGTTCTTGAGCTGATCTGAAGGCCACATGAAGTTTGGATGTCTGTAGTGATTGACTCTGCAGAAAGTTGGCGACCTCTTCGCACTATGTGCTTCAGCATCCGCTGACCCCACTCTGTCAGTTTACAAGGCCTACCACTTCATGGTTGAGATGCTGTCATTCCCAAGCACTTCCATTTGCTTATAAACAGCTGACAGTTGACTGTAGAATAGCGAAGAAATTTCACGACTGGATTTGTTGTACAGGTGGCATCCTATCGACCCATTTTCATGTTTGTAAAAACATTCTGCATGCCTATGTGCTTCATTTTATACACTTGTGGCCATGGAAGAGATTGGAACACCTGATTCTCATAATTTGGATGGGTTCACTGCACAAATACTTTTGGCAATATAGTGTATATCGAATATACCTGAGATATCGCGGCTAGTCCCCATGGAATATAGAAAATGGCTATATTCGTCATATTCGAGTATAGTTTTGTCACGATACCAGAAATTCCGTAGTCAATACCAATACCAGTGAGCTTCCACAGTACTCAGAAACCTTTATTCAGAAGCCTTTGTCATTGTACCGGCGTCCCAGTCCAATGAAATACTCGATACCAAATTTGATACCACGGTCAAATAAAATAATAATAATAAAAAACCCTGCAATATATCCACCTTTATTAAATTATTCACCTCTCTACAACGTAGAAACCTGAACAGATGAATAAAATCTGGCGGCAGTGGCGTTTTGCCTTCAAGTATTTACAGCAAACATATGCTTTTGTTACTATAATGAACAAAGATCATTAACAAATTTAAAAAAAAACATAAATGCAATAATAAAGCAGGTCTGTATTAGCATGAAGTCTTCAAGTATTTGAAAGAAAGCAAACAACATTGTGCTCAGTGCTTTCCATCAGCACTGATGAAGCCAGCAGCCACAGATCTAAACATTTTTATGTAATGAACAACAAACAAAGACAACGGAAATTACAGGACAAAAGATAACAGCATACACATGAGAGCACACTTGGAGGGAAGCAGTTTTAGGCAACGTCGCATTGATTCACGGTCACAGACATGAGACAAAGTTTAAAGGTAGAGTTGGAAGTCCCCCTAGCATTTCTGTTTGCAAACAACACTATTCAAACTGAGCGCCCCTCCCTCCTGGGCTAATGGCCGCCTCGTTCTTCAGCCTATTCAGCTTCAAGCCTCTCCTTCAGAGCTCAGAAGCGGGTAAAAGCCAAACTATTATTAACCCTGGTTTTCTAACGTGCACTTTATAAAGCTCTTACCTTTTCTTCGGTGTATCCACCATTTTTCTTTCTGTTTTTTTCCTATGAGAGTTTTGAGTGACTGGCGTCTGCTCCAGTCATGAGCTTATTCCCACACAGCGTCATGCTCTTAGCTCTGTCATTGGCTGGCGATATAAACAGAAATCTCCACCCAGAAACGTCCCGACCAGACCATAACAAAGCAAAAGAGCGAGTTACTGGCAGGGGGAGAGGGAGTTGCATTCAATCTTGTCACTGCACGAGAGTAGAGGCCCAAAGGCGCCGTTTGAGACGGATTTCACTTGCACAAGTCTAACGTTTATTTTCAGGGGGGGGGAACTTCGGCCTTTACCTTTTAATTATTATCTTCAAAGCCTCATGCCCGATTCAGGGTAGCCGAATTTTCGTTGCACCACAGTTTTGTTACGGCTCACATCTTTACAGTGTGCAGATGTCTGACAGCTGGAGTAGGATGATTCGACATTTAGGTTGGAGCGGGGCTGCGACCTGACTGGAGTGCAATGGAATTACGGCTGGAATTAGGAATGGCGCCCCGTCACTCCTAAATGATTAAAGAAGAAACATGCCCATATATAGCTCTTTGTTCCCTTTTTTCCCCCAAGCAGATGAAGCGAACAGCTGCCCTGCTGCACTCTGAGGAGACATCTTTGCGCTGAACTGTTGATGAACACCCGGTACCTCCAGTGCCATGAAAATAAAGTTACTGACAGTACAACAGTAATGCTGGTACGGAAGTACCAAGTACCATGACAACACTATTCGAGTATTCAATTGTCATGCAGTTGCTTTTAGTTGTGTATGGGGGGGGGGGGGGGGTGTTTCTCACTCCTCGTCTCTCTGCACTGCTCTGCACAGGGATAAAACAAGCGCACCTAGTTATGTACTCGACATCATGTGTGCTACATGCTACGTCATGTGCCCGGCAGCATGTAGCAGCTTCTCTGGAAGTCCTCAAGTAGTGGCAGCAGCGCGAGTTATTAAAAAAATGGAGGAGGAAGAATTCGCCCCGAAGAAAAGTAGTTCAGGATCCATCATCTGATGGTGGTTTGGATACCAGAGAGAAGATGCTGACCAAATAACTGTCATATGCAAAGTCTGTCACAAAAGTGTCCCCACAAAAAGTAGTTGCAGGCACTTCATTTATAAAGTTTTGATCAATTTGTTTTGTTATGATTTCACCCTTTTGGCATGGATGTTTAAAATCAGCATATATTAATGCAGTATGAACAGCAATGTTTTAATGTAGACACAGAATCATCTTACTGATGTGATTTAATGCATCAAAGCATTAATTCAAGGCTAAGGTAAAATATTGAGATATACATTGTGTATCGTGACATGCCATGAAGATATTGTGATATTACTAAAAGGCAATATCGTCCAGCCCTATTTTGAATGTTGCTCTGCGACTGACATGAAAGGTCTGGGCTCATGCATTTAATAAAAACTTAAATCCTTGTCCTTACCAAGAAAAGGGTATCTCGTTCTTAAATGTAACTACTGTAAACTTATAGCTTCAGAGTTGAGTCTTGATCTTCAACGGCTTCATCAGAGCTGTTGAACAGTGTTTGATCACAACACAAGTCCTGAGGAGATGATGGTTAGCAACAAACATCAAGAAGACAGTTTTGGGGCTTCAGCTTTTAATCAAACAGAAGCAAAACAGTGCTTAACCTTTTAAAACTTGAGGTTCTGCAATTGGGAGATTTTAAGAACAAACTGCCAAAAAAGCCATTTTACAGACCTTGCTGGAACTGTCTGTACTAAAACCTCCAATTTTGCCCTGTTTCACTTTATCAGAGTTGGTATTTGTAGAGATAGTGGTCACGTATTGCACTTCGATAGAGGTTTACAGCAGCAGCTGCATCATTCCAAAGGGACATTCATATTTATTCTGAAAGTCTTTGCTTTATTTTTTTTCTTGAGCAAACCCGGTACTTTTTCATTTGTGCTTTGTGCCATCTTCATATATTCTTCATTAGTAACACTGACATTTATGCATCTTAAAAATCTGAAGCATTCCCTACACTATGACTCCAAAAGTATACAGACCATTTGGTTTCAATGATGTACTCATTTCATTATGGATATTCAGTTTTTCAGCAAAAGCCTAAAAAGTAGGCACAAGCCCAGAAGGTTTAGAAGCTATGTGTTTGGTTTGTTCAGCTTTGCAAACACAAACTTTTTGGTCTGTTAACTGGTTAGTTTGACAGATAATTTATCAACTTTTTTGGCAGTTTAGGTCAAAAGTACATTAAATGCAACTTCTTAGAGGAAGAATATTTACTGGTTTTCTTATCAGTTACAGCTGTATCCTAAATATGTTTTTTATAAAACTTGGGGTAGAAAAAAAATCATATGATGATGTTTCAGCTTTGCTATATTGCCATTTGCTTGGGCTGAGAATTACATGTAGACTTCAGGCACCGGGACACATCTCCTGTTTTTCCACTGAACTGAGCTGTTGCATGAACACCTGATAGAAATCCTCTCCACTCCTACAGCCTCTTAGCTGTTACTGTCAGATCTCCCAAGAGATGTTTGAGGAAGTTGTAAGAGAAAAATACACTCAGCTTGCTGTTTTGCCTCCACAGTTCTGACCTTAAGTGTGTAGAAAATTGATGGATGTTTATTTTTATGACTCAGTGGGAGTTTGAACTGGACATCAGACCATTTTATAACTACTTATGAAGAGAGGCAGGTTCCAAGGACTCTGCTTACTACAAAAGGTTTTCATTGTTAAAGCTCTGAGGTCTGTAGCAGCCTGCCAGGGATGAAGCAAGCCAGATCGGTAGCAAATTTTAGAGTACTTCTCAAAGCAGAGTCGTACAGGGAAGCATTTTTACAACGTACTTTTTGTTTTTTATTGCTGCCCTAAGCCTACCTGTCTCCTCTTGTTGAATCTTTTTTGTCTCTTACCCCCCTTTTTTTAAAAAAAAAATTAAAGGGCAATGAAATAAGATCCCGACTATCTCAATTAAATTTTGTGGTTAAAGATAAAATTCATGACATCAAAACTTTCTGGAATATTTCTGTTTTTAACAGCCACCTGTTTTGCATATAACCCATAATTAAGTGGTAATGCATTGTAAGAAAATAAATTAACTAAAAAATCTGTGACTATGCTTGTTTTTCCTGTTAAAATAATTCTACCAAATCTAAGATTTGTTTGCTATTTTGAGTAACACTTAATTTGGCTAAAACTAAATCTGCAACCATAGCCCCGTTTCCACCTGCGGGTCTGGGTCAGGTCGGGCCAGGCCGGATCGGGTGGGTTTTGGTACGGATGTGTTGATTTCACGTTGCGTCCCCACAGCAGACTGTACCCTTACTCTGGAGGCGGAGTATTAACAGGATAGTACTGCTACGTGATCGCGTGACATCACCTTTTAACCAAAGCACCGCACCACACGTGACAGAAACAAAAGGAGCCACCCCTGCTTTGGTTTTACCCCGGGTCACGTGGGAAGTGACAGATTTTTCAACGAATCAACGGATTGCTATGTATTAGCTCCACCTCTTTGGTCCGGATCAGTAAGGTCAGTACCCCTACCAAAGGGTACCAAAAAGTAGGCCGGGTCGGGTCGGATATAAGGGTACCCATCCCAGTTTTAATCTGTGGAGACGCAAAAAAACGTAGACCGATCTGGCCCGACCCGATCCAGACCCGCTGTTGGAAACGAGGCTCATGAGAGCCTTCCTTGCCAATATGACCTGTTTCTGGTAGTAAGAAGGAGTGTATGGGACTTGAATCTGTCACCTATGCTGTGAAAAGTGTTGTTGGGGGTAGAATAAGCTGAGAATAAAGCATGCATGGTGTAGGGAAGGTGGGCAATGGGAGGGGCAGCTGTGAAAAATACGACAGGGGTCCAGATGTACAGCTCTGCTATAAAATGCATGGGGCTGGTCTGCAGCTGCAGCCAAACAGATGTGACTGTTAGTGAGCATATGAGTAGAGGAGGAAATGGGTTAATGGGTGGATATAAAGTGTTGCTGCGTAACTAGAAACCGCAGAGCTGAATGTAGCTCATGTAACAAGCAGAAAGAACATCTTTTTTAGGGAACCCAAACTATTGTTGTTGTACCTGGTTGCCATTGCCCATCATCAGTAGATGATAGATTTGTGATACATAACTGTACAGCACCTAAGGTGGTTGTCAGGCTCAGTTATCTATGAGCGTTTGTATCTGTGTACTGTATATATGTGTCTGCGTCTACAGGGATTTTTGTGCTACCTGTCAGAAGTCTGTGTTTTATGAGGCAGAGTAGACGCAGTATATTGTGATTTATGAGGCTTCTTGCTAGTTGTGACAGTGTTTGCCAGACCAAATATAGCCTTCCTGTACCCTGGTAAGAGCAGCATCTCTACAGTGTGGTATTTATTGTGTTCATTGCACTTTAATTAATTAAAGATGATTCTAAGATTCTTGACTTATAATAAAGGACTCATACTGGGGTAATTCAGAGAGTACATCAGACTAGTGACCACACAAGCATTATCCAGATGGGTTGCTTGACGTGCCGTTAAGTGAAAAAAATCCTTTTTGTCCAGTTTCCTCTTTTAAAGGGCACAGTTCATACCATGCTGAAAGTTTACAGCAATAAGTTTAGAATCACCTTGTTGGTGCAAAATACAACTATTTTATCTCTCTCTTTTTTTTTTTTGTATCTGTCAAACTGTATTACCTTTGCCTTTTTCTTTGTTTTTTAACTGTTTTCACCGATGCAACTCCTGCCTTCCCCTTCTCTTAAAGATAAAGCTACTTTCTTTAATTGTATCTCAGAATGACCCTAACAAAGTCACAGTGTAACAAGCTGATGTCATTTATAGGAATCTGAAAGGATACTGCTTGGATGTAATCATAAATCCCTTCTATATTTCAATGACCTGCATGTAGTTTATTTTTAATAAACCTGATTAAGTGAGCTCAGGAAAGAGACTACATGTGCTAACCATCTACTTTGAGATGGGTTAGATGGATTTGAGCCTACAGGACTTAGAGCTGTCCTGATTTATGCACAAACTGCTGATAATGTGTCTTAAATGTTTCCTTCAAATTTCCATAAATATTAATGTGTTGTTGTGATGGGATAAGGGACTGAGCGCCAGCTCTGACAGACTTTTTTCAGGGCTCCGATATAACGAGGAAGAGGAGGAGTGGTGGAAGTTAAATGTGAGGGCAAACAGGGGCCACAACGGGGAAGCTGTCTAAATCACCCAACCCCCCCACCAGCACTCCAGGAAATCGAGGTACCCGAGAAACGGTAATGGGTGGAATTAATGCACGGCTGCTGATGGTGTGCTGCTGAGTGCAGCTAATCGAGCAGAAAGCAGAAAAAGCACATGGGTAAAAATTTAGCTATAGGCTGATTTTAATGTGTGTTTTGTTTGATTATAAATATGTAATGGCTGCTGACTTAATGAGACTATACGAAGTATTTCATCTGACTTTAGATTGGTTCTAAGTGTTGGATTACAGGAGACAGACTGAGCGCATGTTGTATTACCCTCTGGCACATGGCGTTCAAAAAGAGCTACTGAAAAATGCACCTGGTCTTCCAAGTCATGAGTTTGTCAATCAGCACGAGTCTGCTATGCCCATCTGAGAGGGTCACACTGAGGTAACTGAGAGAGCTGGTCCAGAGCCAGACCAGCTTTATATCATCTCCGTCTGTCAGGGCCTGCAGGCCCCAACTTGATAAAATGCAGACCAGTGGCAGAGTTAACCGAGTTGAAATTACCTCAATCATTCATACAGTCGGCTTCTAACACTGTGTAGAGGTAAATCATTAATGTGAACATAAGTTGTGCTTTCACAGCAGATTAATGATTTACATGAAGAGATAAAAGTGAATAACAATGCAGCTTTGTATTCAAATGAATGCGTATATATATATATATATATATATATATATATATATATATATATATATATATGCTGTATATAACCTGTACAGGGAAAAAAAAAAATGCGAACATGGCTTAAAAATCCTTTTCAGACTTAAATCTGCACCCACAATGCTGGAAATTTTTATCTCAGACCATGAAGCCATCAAGTTGAATGAGTTGTCATTTACATCAATGAAACAGACAGAATGAGTAAAACAACATATCAAGATACTCAAAAATGAATCACATGAGAAACAGATGCCCCACATCACATGATAATCACACTCTGATGTCTAGCAGACTGGAGTTTTTCATTCTACCATACTTGGATTAAATGCCTTCAAAAGATGCATTCTTGCAGCTGAGATTGTTACTTTAGCCCGGATGGAGTAATGTGGAGAGAAAAGGGTGTAATTTTACATTTACACACATTAGTGTAGACATGACTTTTGTGCCTGTGTGTGTAACAGGTTTACATGTTGGTTTTTATCCAAAAGAAAGGGAGGCATTTGGAAATAAAGGACAGTAAGTGTAAAGGGGGGTGGTGAAGCAGGCAGACTGGTCTAAGCACCACTGGGAGCGAAGAATGCACCCCCTGCCATCCTGACCCTTGACCTCGCTGAATGTCGGCCTCAGGGGCAGCCTGCTCCTGTGGCGAGACAATGCTCCAGATACCTATTGAGCCCTGGCTTTTACTCCTTTACACCCCCCCCCCCCCCCCCCTTTTTCTTTTTTTTTTTTTTTACGCTGCCTACTTCATGACATAAAAACTTCTCGCCAAGGAGGATCTGAGTTCGGATTTAGAGTCGTATTCAGGGGGTCGCCTTTGTCCCTCCTCACGAGAAACCTCCCCCCTTCACACCCACACTTTCTGCCGTTTCTCCCTCCCTCATTCATTCGTCTTTCTGCTGGGCCATTTCCCCAAAGTCCTCTGACATTCTGGCACCTGTCTTCCTCTCAAAACCATTTATTTATCACTGAATTATTAACTAAGAGCCCACAAAGTGTCTGTCACTTCGTGACATGTCCTGACTTCATGGAGGGGAAAGGCTGGAGGTTGGTTGCCTTGGCAACAAGGTCTTGTTTTGGGGGGGAGGAAAGGAGGGGGCAATTTAGCCACTGTCTTCCATCTGCGTTCTTCAGTATTCACAAGCGAAATGATTCCCCCTCCAAATGTTATGGGAAGATTGAATATGAGAGCAGCAGCTGGATTGAAAAAGGATGCTGTGAAGCCTGTATTATGTTCCATCTCTGCAATTTTCATAGGAAGCACATTTTCTCATCTTTAGTGGCTGTTTGGTGCAGGATGAGCTCTGTAATGAGCTCAGTGGAGCAGGGTGGAGTGGGTGGCCTGCACTTTTTATGTTGTAGGAACATGGATGTCTCTTGAGGGGAAAAAATGAAAGCAGATGGGAATTTTTTTCTTTAAAAAATGGGGGGGTACTTTTTTCTCCCCCTCACATAACAAGATTAGTACAGAAATAAGTGATAGTACTAAAGATGAAAGAATAACTCACATGGTGGTTCGTGTTCAAATGACACATGTTCAGCATACAGAGAAAAAGGGCAGCAACTGTGCAGCTGTCACTGGGTTTTAGACGTGTATTTCACCACCGGGGGAGCCACTGCAATGAGGACCCTTCAGGTCAGAGCCGCACAGATGGAAGCCCCAAGTAACACACACTAGCCGGCGTGGTGTGAGCTGAAGTATGGCTGAGAGGTGGGAGGGAAGGGCTTTCTTTGTAGCCATGAAGAGCAGCAACAGCGTTTTGAAGTGGATACAGGCAGTTACTGAGAGCCTCGGGAGCAGATTGAGCAGAGGCGGGGTTCAGCCTGGAGGAATGTAAGTCAAATCTGGCTGCAGGGGCCCAGCCAAGAGGGAGGTACAGCAGTGTAGTCAGGAGAGTTTTGTTTCTCATCCGTCTGCAACCTGATTACCGTGAAGAAAATGCAGAAATTTTCAGATTTCACCTTGAAAGCAACTGACCGACGATGAATAACTAACGTGGTAGTTTGAATCCGTTTGCACGTGAAGTTGCCCATGTTGCTCAGGTCATGGCTCCATGACTGAAACGGCTTGTGTTTAAAGCCAGCCAAGGGGCATATAGTCTCTTCACGCCTCTGCTCCACTACAGTAAATCTTTACAGTCAAAGATCAGACTGCCTGCAGGCATTTTAATAGAAGTCCCTGTGAAAGACAAATGCTTTTGCTGAACGTGTCTTAAGGCAATGGCCTCATGTATCAGACAGTCCCCCAGCAAATGGCTTCACACATGACAACTAATATCAGTGAGAATCGACTGATCACCTGATTTTTATCTTTTCTGTGCAGTAGATTTTAAAATTAGAAAAACTCTCCCCTATACTTTTTAATTAATATAACCAGAACAGGATTTCCTTAGTGGAATGCATTACCCCGCCCCCCCACCCACCCAAATAGATTTGTAAACTGTGTCAACAAATTCCCCTTTCCATGAGTCAACAGTGTATATGTGGAACATTTTTGCTGATTATTAATGCTGCTGAGAATTCATAACTAGGTTAAACTAAATTCCACAAATCTTCTGTGTACAAAAATCTGCATTTTAGCTTGTGTCCATTTTTTTTTTTTTTTTTTTCTTCAAGGCATCAGTTGGATTTTCAGCATTTGTCCCTCAAATAATGTGCAAAGATAAAGGGCTGAGCTGTTATCAGCACCACAGCAGGATCCCTCTCATGTCCTGAGTTGTAAAGGGCTCACTTTCCTTTGTAGTGGCACTGCTGTAATGAAGCAGCAATGGGTGCGTCTGGCAGACTCCTCAGGCCACACCAATCCAGTGAAAGCAGATCTGTAATGAGATGGGGCTCAAGCAATCATTGGTGAATTAGGAATGTTGAGTGAAGAAATTTTATCTCCACTATTTCTCTCAATACTGCAACACTTGTGGGACTCCGGCCACTGTAGGGACCTACAGGGTAGTGAAAGAGGCCAAATTTCATGGCAGGGTAGACTATAGGCATTCCAAAAGGGACAAGGCCAAAACTGAAGCAGATGTTAGACAATTTTAAAGTTTTATTTCACAGAGCGTTGAGGGTTCTCCACCTAAGTTAACCTTTTAAAGTGCAGAATGTAGCCATAAAATGCTTCAGTGTAAAGAAGCATGAAAGCAATCGCAACGCATGGCGTCCAACATAGAAATGATATACCGTACTGGAAAGGGGGCTGCAGCCCTGCTTTTTTTTTTTTCCTTCTTTTTTCTGTCTCATTCCCCCTCTAGCAGGCTCAGGTAGTAAATGAATGCAGTCAATGACCCCACCAAGAGCCTCTAAAAAGAATCAGCAGTTCCTTTTGATCAGCAAAGATTTTCAACACTGGTTTCTGAACACGCACTGGTCCCACAGTGGGCTGATTTGCTTGCTTCTTCTGGATATGGATCTGCAGCCATGCGTGATCCAATTAGTATGATGAGCAGCGGGCATTGTGTGAGGCTAATGCTTGCATGTCTAGGAGAGTAAATGGATTCTTAGTATGGATTTCCAGCCCCCCTAGAGTCTTAACAGTTGGTGACCTCTGTTTCAGGACTATTGGCATAGTTAAGCCAGTGTGTAATGACACATCCAAACCTCCTGCTTGGTCTATCTTTACACACTGTGGAGATATTGATGATGAATAGTGTCTTTTAGAAAAAGCTGTGTGTCGGCATGCAATCCTCAAACAGTTTGCATAATAATTGGATGCTGTTCTTTTTCTGGAGTTGATTTTATTACGCATTTTTGTAACAGAAATCTTCCATAAATACTAAAAACTGAAACACACCAGCCTGAAACAAACTGTTATTTTTAAACCTTGACATTTTCTAAAACAAGAAAAGAATTTTGGCTGGTTTCTTGAAAAAATTAAGTGTTTGCTTTGGCTTGATTCATCCCGTACATTGGTACTACCCAAAAAATTTGAATATCCTGAAAGAGTTCATGTATTTCTGTAATTCAACTTAAAAGGTGCAATTTACATATTGTTTAGGTAAATAGTGTGCAAATCAATATATTTCAAGCTTTTATTTGTGTGGATGTTGCTGATTAGGACTTGCAGCTTAAGAAAACCTCAAATTCAAAATCTCAAAAAATTAGAATATTGCATTAAATCAATTATAAAAGGAATTTAACAGCAGAAACGTCAGGCCTCCTAAAGTAAAATCTTGCATCTGTACTTAATACTTTGTTTGGGCCCTTTTGCTTGAATGACTGCCTTAATCCGGTGTGGCATGGATGCTATCAGCTTGTGGCATATCTCAGGTGTTGTGGAAGACGATCATGCTTCCATCACAGCCTTGAGCTCTTCTTTAAGTTCAAGTTCACTTTATTTCTAAAGCATTCTTGCACTGACAAAGACAGATCAAGATGCTTTACAACAATAAAACATAATAAAAAATCTTTATTGTTTGGTCTCTTCCCATTCAGCTTTCTTTTGACAATGCCCCACAGATTTTCAATGGGGTTCAGGTCAGGTGAGTTTGCGGGCCTATCAAGCATAGTGATCCCATGGTTGTTGAACCAGGATTTTGTAGTTTTGGCAGTGTGGGCAGGTGCCAAGTCCTGCTGGAAGATGAAGTCTGCATCCCCATACAGGTCAACTGAAGCAAGCATGAAGCTCTCCAAAATGTCCTTGTAGACGGCTGCATTTATGCTGGACTTAATGAAGCACAGAGGACCAACATCAGCAGCTGACATGGACCCCAGGTCATCACAGACGGGGGAAACTTAACACTGACCATCTTCTCCAGGCTGCTGTCAGCCCTCCGGCTTGTACACCGTTTTTTTCCACACTTCTTCCTTCCACTTAACTGTCCATTGATGTGCTTTGAGACAGCACTCAGAGAATATCCAGCTTCTTTTGCTATCACTTTTTGTGTCTTTCCCACCTTGTGCAGGAGTCAATGATGGTTTTCTGCACAACTGTCAGATCAGCAGTCTTCCCCATGATTGTGAATTCTTCTTAACCAAGACAGGGACTTTTTAAAAGGCTCAGGGCACTTATGCAGATGTTTTGGATTACTTGCCTAATTAGAATGTGGCACTCTGAGCCTACAATACTGGAGCTTCTCACAGTATTCAAATTTTTTTAGTTTTTGAATTTGAGGTTTTCTAAAGCTGCAAGTCCTAATCAGCAACATCCAAACAAACAAAAGCTTGAAATATATTGATTTGCATATTATTTATCTAAACAATATGTAAATTGCACCTTTTAAGTTGAATTACAGAAATACATGAACTTTTTCAGGATATTCAGATTTTTTGGGTAGTACCTGTAATGCTACAGCTAGCAGTTGGTTAGCTTAAATGAGCTTAGATTAGCATAAAGTCAGAAAATGAGGCTAGCATTGCTATGATTTAAAGTTTAGCTTTGAAGTACATTTAAAGCTCAGAAATGGTACATTATATAAGAGCCATAAAATCTATAATAGTATTTTAACAGCCAGACTAGATGTTTTACTTGGTATTCTACGTGATATCTAGCCATGCTTCATCGTTTTTGTGCATATATAAGGGAGATTTAAAACCTGTCATTCAACTTTTAGCAAGAAAATAGTATTTCCCAATTTATGAAACTGTTTCTTTTATCTTTTCTGTCCTTCATGCTTTACTATGGACAAAGCTGTGTAGTAGGAAGGACTGAGTGGAGATATTGTGGTGTGATTTATGCAAATTAGTGTTTTTAAACTACCCATCTTGTCACATGCCATGTTTGTCTGCACAACAAGAGACAGCAACTCTTATGTTCTTCTCAAGTTTTTATTTTTCTTTACTACTTGCATCTTTTGGTATAATAAAGCCATTCTTTCTCCCTAAATGTATTTATTTATTTGGTTATTCAGACACGACTGCTATGTCATTTATTACATAGGCTACCCACTGTGTGGTTGTTTCTGGACCAACATTGGGCTCATCTCTTGTTATGTTGGTGTCACTGCAGATCCATAGTGACGATGGGTATCACTCTATTTTTCTTTTTTTTTTCTCTTCTTTTTGTCTCTCTCACACTTCTTTGGCTAAATCCATCTGTCTGTGTGACATCATCAGCCTGGATGACAGTAAGCGACTGAGTTTCACAGATGTGGTGTTAGACTATTAGCTTTCAAACACTGTTACAGTCACAGCCCCTAACCCCATCAATTTGTGAGCTGTTTCCAGAGTAGCATGAAGTCGGCGGTAAAACTGTTAACTGTGGTTGACTCTGAAGTTTTGCTTTTGAGGGACTTCCAGACCACCATGGTCCGGAGGCTCCAGGTCGTCTTGTCCACGGGACAGAGTGTCTGCCTTCTGCTGTCTGATGGGGTCTGTGGTTGACCTCTTAAACTGTCCCACACGTGTAAGGAGCAGGCATGCAATATGAGCAAATGGCCTGTGTGCAAGTGTTCTGCTCATAAGCCCACATATCTTTTGTGCAGTGAAATAACTGTACAAAAATGGTAACAAAATCTCACTTTGTTTGATTGAAAGCCCCTTAGAAGTAACTCAGACCCTGCAAATCGTTATCCTGCTGTTGCAGCAGTGATTAGCTTTGTACAACAAGTGTACCATACAAAGATTCATTGAGACATTTGGATTGAGAATCAAGGTTCTCTTAGGATATCAGTTTAATAAAACAGAGTGAAGTCTAGTTTAGAGGCATAGCTCCTTATTTTTCTTCTGCTGTACATTTGCAGAGCTTGTCTCAAGATTTCATACATTGCTCTCTTTTCTTCTGTTGCTAAAGCAGAAGTGCTTCATAATACCGGTTGCTGCTCCTTACGTGGCTGTTTTCAGTACCTAGGGTAAGATTCTGTCTCTGATGTGGAAAGTGAGTCTCAGAAATGGTTTATCTGCTCTTTGATGTTAAGCGTTCATTGAACTCTATGAATAGTTCATGCACATATTTTTCTCTGTAAAGCGTCTTTTCTGGCTTTATGAGACTGTATTATTATCACTTTGTCATATAGAAGGTATTATGGTTACGTTTAAGGCCAGCGGGTTTTAATAAAAGCTTTTCAAAGTGACTCCTATATACTGCATTCCACCTTTGACTCTTTTCATGATACAGCAGAGACTGTGGGAGTTTAGTCAATTCCCCTCTAAAAGACCAGCAGCGTGCTTCCCAAACTTTGTTAATTCACCTTAGGACTGTTTTTGTTCAATGTCCCGTGCTTTTTCTTTACATAACAAAAGCAGTGTTTTTCTTTTCAAATACATAGTACTCAGGTGACATTTGTTTACACTGTAGTAGTTCTGATGAACATGTAGCGGTGCTGAAGACACTTTTAGACTGGGTCAACTGTTTCTCTTGTGCTGAAATTAAATAAGCATAAATGGGTTTCCTAAGGTGTTTCCCATCCTCATTAACACACATTTTCTTTCATCCTCTCCCTCCCCAGATGAAGCTGTGGAACAAGTACAAGGTGACCAGCATCCCATCTTTAGTGTTTGTGGACGCAGCCACGGGGAAGATTGTGTGCCGAAATGGTCTTTTGGTGGTCAGAGATGACCCTAAAGGTGAGATCAAATGTCTGCAACCACACACACACACACACACACACCCCGCAGCATTTTAGGAAAGTCTTCTGGTATATTTATTTTTATTTCCTAACCTCAGGCTTTGACCTTAATCCTCTTCACTGAATGGCTAACCCTGGCCCCAACCACTGGCCATTCAGTTCTCCAAGTTCTCCACACATGTATAAGGCCAAATACAATAACATCCTCGTAACTTTACAAATATCATTATTAGCCAAATTTAATAAAATGTCAGAAAAAAAAGTTTTTTCAAGAAGAGGGGGGGGGGCAGCATTTGGCCCTCCAGGCTCTATGCATGCATTCCCACAAGGCTGATAAGCTTAACAATGGGATAAAGGGATGATGTACCACACCTTTAAATCACACCTTAAGATTCCTTTAAAACACACTTCAAAATCCCTTAACTGTTTTTTATTGCAGATTACTTTATTAGAACACCACATGCAGCCACTGGGACAAACAGCAGGTCTAAGCAGCATCATTCTGCCCATCACACACACTGTTGCTGTTTCGTTTCGGATTTCAAATATTAGGTTGCTTAAACTCTTAATGAAATTAACATTAGCTGCACACTTTAACTTGGCCAAGCCTTAAAACTTTTTTCTCCCCCTTTTTTTCCATCGTTTTTTGTGAACAGACTTTAAATAACCAAAAAAAAACTGTTGGAAGGACCAACACTTAATGCCACAGCACTACAGGTAACAAAATTATAAGTGGAAGAATAGTTACTTTTACAGCGATAACTTGCTACAATGTATCCTACATTGATAAGGAAATATACTTGGAAAAAGTAGTCCTCAATGTTTAAAGTACACTGACTTATGAAACTGTTGTTTCCCCACCACACACGCTTGGTCACATAATCCACAGTGGAGATATTATGCTCTCATATCAGTCAGCATTTGGCTGAAGCCTTCTGCATTAACTTTTCCCTCTTGTTTGAGTTGGTGCAACTATAATTATGTTCCTCGTACATATTACAGTGTGTCCATGTCTCAGTCCCTCATCCCCAAAACCTATCATTTTTTCACTTTGAAGTGGAGATGGAGAGTTAACAAGAGTGGGCTTGCATTCCTTTCCTGTACTGCTGGTGTCCTCTGTGGCTGAGAAAATCTAAATCTTTCAAAACGCCTCTTCTTTATACCCTGTTTGGTCAGAGGAAAAGATAAAAAAAAAAAAGAGGTGTTGTTAGTCATGTGAGAAGGGAGAATAACAGGATTACGGCAGTAAAACAGTGGGACAGGAGAATTTTGTGTGAACACTGTATCAAATCTTGCGGTCAGTCTTATTAAAGCCAGCACAGATCAGCAAGAGAATTTCCATGATCTATTAATTGCTCCTCCACCTTAGATGTGGCTTGAAGAAAAACTTGTGGTGATTAGTACTTCTCTTAGAAAAAAATATTAGACTCAATACTTCTTTTTTAGTTTTATCATATAGTATTCTTGTCAGTTTTTCTGTATACGTGTTTATGTAAACCAGTTCTCATTGTGACAAATCAGAGCATCCCTCTCAGCCGCAGTTCAGAGAGGATACAGGCAGTTAAAAGTTTGCTGTACATTGAGACTGAGAGGGATGGGTGAGCAATTTAGGACCCTCTGCCTTTCACTCTCGATGAAAGGCCTACTTGAGTGGCAGCAAACCAGCCTGCAGCATAAAGATGGAGTGCACTTTTACAACCAGGACAACAATGAACAGCCGCACCGGCGCAGAGCAGACCTGTCATTCCTGCCTAATGAAGCCCTAGACCACTGCGCTTGCATAAAGAGGCCACAGAACCAGCCAAAGAGGGTTTTATTTGTTATTGCCTCCTTTTAAATTTGGCTGTACCAAATGCATCTCCAGAGCAGAACTGGAACAAAGAAAAGGAAATAAAGGTATGAAAGAGAGTAGAAGGGGAGCATATCTGGCAGCTCTCATTTGCTTTCGAGGCTTGGATTTCAGCATTCAATGAAACCATGTGTTGTGTACAGTGTGCTTTCACAAAGCTGGGGGATAGACCAAAAATTTATCAAAACCGAAAATTACAGGGATAACCGACGTCATTTTTCCCATTTATGTATATTTGGTGTTTTAATAAAAAGAAAAGTTGTTTTTATTTGTTTTGGTTGTTTATAGGTGGGCTTTGCTCGTGCTACATGTACTGTCTGTTGTCACATGACTCCACCCCATCTGGTCTGGAGGTGAACAGCTCAACTCATTGTGATATTGATTTTAGGCCATACCGCCCAGCACTTGAATGGACGATCATGATCCATCGTTTGTCTGGTATCAGTGTGATGGCCAGAAATTTACACAAATGAGTCATTGTGTCAGCTGCACCCACTCAACAGAAAGTTAGCATTTCTATTGTGAGCATTTAGCATTCTAACATTAGCATTTAGCTCGAAGCAGAGCTGTGGCATTGATCTGTTTTCCTTCCCATGTTTTGCCCCCCCACCCCACTCTTTCTCAGGCCTGGAGTTCCCCTGGGGGCCAAAGCCGTTTGCGGAGGTGGTTGCGGGGCCTCTGCTCAGGAACAACAGGCAGACAACAGACAGCAGCTCTCTGGAGGGACACTATGTGGGAGTGTATTTCTCAGCACACTGGGTAAGTGCCAAGAAAGAGGACAAAGAAGACCCTGGTTTGCACTTTCCAGGCCTAATCACTGTGAAAACACTGCGATACTGAAGAGAGGAAAGGGCAGAGCAGCACAGGAAGGGGTAGAGTATGATAGGAGAGAGCAGCAGGAAGGTGGAGGTGACTCCACTGTGTTTACATTAACAGTGGTTAACTATCTCTGTCTATCCTTTCACCACCACCACCTCTGGATCAGCTACCACACCCCAGTGCCTTTAAAGCTTTCATCTCTCTCTCTCTGTGCTGGACCAGCTGATAGCTGCTGAAGGTCATGACTCGATGACGAGCCGCTAAATCATCAGCGGACTGTAACTGATGAGATGCAGCACAGACACCCAAGGCCAGTCAACACAACAGCTGCCAGAGCCACAGCCTCAGATTGCAGCAATTCCTCAGAATGGTGACGCCTGAATGTGCTGGCTTGCACACCGAACACATTAAAAACTGAAAAGAACACGTCACGACGGCCATTACAGGAGTTTTTTTACAGTTTTTACACCACATTCTTCCTGGTTACTCATCAGCTATTAAAGTTATTTTACCGGCAGCTTTTCTTTTTGTTCTCTCGGTGTTCTAGGGACCCACGGTGAAAGACATGGGACATACACTTTACTCAGGGTGTGAGAAAATGCTTGTTTGAGAACAACTCTTCACAATTAAGTTTTTGCTACTTGTCTTTCAAGTCACAAAACCAAAAATATTATTGTACGGAGACAAGAAAACAAAACAATGCAAACAAGCAACATGAGTCAGTGAAATGATCAAGGCCTTCCTTTATGCTGCTGTGGATCAGAGCAGATCATGCTGCATTCAGTGTATAAGTTTGAGTAGCAGTGAAATACTGCCTGCATCTAATTAAGCTTAACAGCATATTTAGTTTAACACATTTTAAAATCTTCATGTTTTCAAAGCAATTTTCTTAGTCATGCAACAAGTTTAATGAGTAACAAAAGTGCCAAATCTGCTTATTACAGGGATAAAATCTGTGTTGTGATTAGTTTCTGGTGACTAACATATCCATTGTTAAAGGTAGAGCAAGAAATGAGAGTATTAGCATATTTAGTACTCAAATACTGTAATCTTTGAAGTTATCAAAGGGAAAAACTGGAGCACATAACTTCTTCATATTGTCTTATATGCATGATAATTATTGTGTTGCATTTCAGCATGTGCTCAGGGGAGATTAACTACAGACTGGGATACAGAGAGCTTAAGAGAGAGGTTTGGAGTTGAGGCTGGTCTGTTTTCCTTTCTGCTGTCATGACGTTCTGATGTCATGCTAATGCCAGCCATACCACCCCCTCCCTTTGCCTGGGTAGACTTTGGCCTTTCCAAGCACCCACAGAAGAGCAAATATTTTCTTAATCTAAGCATATTGTGGCAGGACTAGTTCTTGCCATGTGTTTTTAAAGAAGCTGGAAACAAAACAAGAAGGAATTGAGAGATTTTTGAGAGGTTGGATTTCTGAAACAGTTGGAGAGTTATGGGAAATACCCTGACAATAAAAACAGCTTCAGCAACATAATCACATTTGTGTGGCGAGTATTGCTTTATTTCTCATCTGTCTCCTACAGTGTCCACCATGCCGCAGTCTGACCCGGGTCTTGGTGGAAACCTATCAAACTGTTAAAGAACTGGGGCATAAGTTTGAGATTGTGTTTGTCAGCGCTGATAGGTAAGTTTCACATTTGCCTCTGTCTGTTAAATATGAAAAGTTACTTTGCTCCATATCAACGTCTGCTGTGTTGTTTGTTTGGGGCTTTTCCACCCATTCAGGTCAGAGGAGTCTTTTAAGCAGTACTTCAGTGAGATGCCATGGTTGGCAGTGCCATATTCAGATGAAGCTCGGAGATCACGGCTCAACAGACTCTATGGAATACAAGGTATTTCACTGTTGCATCCTTCCCACAGTGCCTCACATCTTCAAGCTAAGAGCAGGGGAAGATTTTTTTCATCCCCTTTTATCCTGCCAAGCCTAATTATATCAAACCAGCACAAAGATGGACAGATCTCTGTATTGGGCAGGAAAACAGCAACAGAGATTGCCCTGCAGCCTGAGGAATGCAGCCTGGTTATCAAGTTTGCTGTCTCGCTGGCTGTGGAAGCGCAGTGCCTCTCCCTTGGTGCCTCGCTCTTCTCTCCTGATTCCCTCCTCTGTGGGTGTGCAAAGGACTGTGAATGAAGTTAGCTGGCTCTCAGTCTGTCCTGCAAAGAATGTGAGGAATGCACAGAAGACGAGTCAACACTGCACCCTTCCTGCACTCAAACCCCTGCAGTCCACGAACGCCCTCCACCTCTGCAGACCTCAGTCCACATGCGCAGACAGGACTCCACCGACTCATGAACTGTTTACTGGTTTAATGGTGTCTGTTTCTGATAAGGATGTTAATAGTATGAGGAGATTGTAATCTCACGGATGATGTGTGTGTGTGAGAGAGAGTTGGGGGAGTAAAGGACATGAACACAATGTTCCCATAATAAAAACATGAGAGGTGAAACAGACAGAGCTAGAAAGAGGAAAATGCTCAGAAAAGCAGAAAATATCCACACATCAAATAAAATCTCAGTGGGAGAGGGGAAACGTCTGCATCATGAAGCGATAATTGACGGAAATGACCCGAGCTAGCTCCCACACTCCAGCCCATTTCCTCCCCTCCTCTGTTTGTCTTCCTCTAATGTCGCTCTCCCTTCATCTTTCTCTCTCTAGGTATTCCCACGTTGATACTGTTGGACGCGGAGGGTCACATGATCACGCGGCAGGGCCGTGTGGAGGTGCTGAATGACCCAGAGTGTCGGCTCTTTCCGTGGCACCCCCGGCCCGTACTGGAGCTCAGCGATTCCAACGCAGTGCAGCTTCACGAGGGGCCGTGCCTCGTTCTGTTTGTAGGTAAGTAGGTGGAGCTTAATGAGCTAAGTAGCTCCACATGGAGCTCTCACAGAATAAATTTATTGATTTTATGATGTCACGGAAGGTTCAGATAATCAAAAAGTTTGACAGGAATGCTGAGTAGATTTCTTGACATTGTAAAATGAGAAAAGACCTTAAGGTCAAAGCAAACTGCAAACAAGACCATCTGATGCAGTTTTATTCATCTTTGCTCATCTGTTAACCAGTCATCTCTCCTTCATCACCTCTTTTTTTCCTCATCTGTACATTTTCCCCCTCTTACAGATGTTCTATTTTACACTTCAACATCATTCTGTGTCTCTTCCCTGGTTTATTCAGACGCTGAGGAGGAAGGTGAGCTGGAACCAGCCAAGGAGTTGATTCAACCAATAGCAGAGAAGCTGATGGTCAAGTACAAAGCCAAGGAGGAGGAGACGCCGCTGCTTTTCTTCGTGGCTGGCGAGGTGAGATAAACTGCTTAAGGCAACTTAGAACAGCCATGTGTAAACAAGAAACATAAGTGAACATTTCTGATTTTGTTTTTCTAAAGACTTGTCATGCTCTTGTGATAAAAAGACTCCTGATGCTGTAATGCTCCAAACAACTGAGAAAAAAGCTTGTTTTCTCTGTTGTGGCTCTACCACCCACTAGCTGCATCTAAGTGGACACTAACAGTCCACTAAATATCAGTCAGAATCACAATGCTTCGTGAAACATGAAGTATAAAGTTGAGTTGTAAAGGTCCTCTCCACTCTTGGTTTATATTATAGAGGAAGTGTGTTTTGCTGAAAAAGCTGCTAATTAGACAAAACAACAGATGTGGGTATCTTCTTATGTCAAAGTAAACATTAAGAAAAAGGGGGGACAAAAGGAGAGAAAACTATTTCTTGTTATATTTCTGGCAGATTAGCATGCAGAACCACTTTGCGTTACACTTTAGGGAACGTCTTGAATCACTAATTAGACAGTTTTTAATTAGACTGAAGAAATATTTGTCCATGAAATCACACTGAAGGGAAATTTCTGGATCATTTGTTATTGAATGCACCACAGTGTTCAGCGCCTCCTTGCCAACAACGTCTGCAGATTGTTGCTGGGTAGGTGGTCAGTTTTTACATTTTTTTTGAGCCAAATATCCCAGGAAAAATAAGTTATTAGCTATGCAGACACTACAGACCCTGTTGAACCTGGAAGAGAGACACTCTGTGTCATCCGTGAGCCACAAGTCAGCTGTGTGCCTTTGTCGTCATGGATAGACCCATTTCCAGCGGGCGTTCTCCACCATAAAATCCTCCTCCCTCTCATGTCCTGCTGTATCTCCCCCCACATCTTCCCAGTGTGGGACGAACCGGGTCTTCAGAAGTCCTCTTCTCTCATGTTGTTCTGTGTCGACCTTTGCAGAGCTGGTGGAGTTTGTAGCAGCAGCAGACATAATTAGCAGATTAGCTGCCTCTCCTCAGTGCTCCTGGTCTCTGCCCTCCAGCTTTGCCTTCCTCCCAGTCCTCTCTCTGCCAGCCATCTGGGAGAACAGAGATGGTTTCTTGTATCACGTACTAAAAAGCAGGCTCAGGTTTCGGCCGCGGGGCTTGCACATGTGCTGTCACCGCCACCCTGACTGCTCCACTCCAGTGTCAACCTTGAAATGTTAGCGACACACGCGCACTGAACGAGAAACACTCGGGTTTTTATAAAGATGAGACTTGCCATGATACTGTTACACATTCGTTGTCAATGTGGGATTATTTATTTGACTTGACACAAAGAAGCATCATTGCATTGCAGCTTTTATGAATTCAGAAGCTTCTCGTCTTATAGCTGCAGTCTGTGTTTTACTTTCTTTCCCTTGTGGCCCACCTGCAAAGCCATATATTTTTACATCTATGTAGCTCAGGTATAATTTCCTGCCTGTAGCTCAGCCGGTGATGAAATCACCAGATTTCATTCCCAGATTGGGTTCACAGTTGGATATCACTTCCCATTTCAGACATTCAGTGGAGCTTCCAGGCTCTGGGCCTGGACTCCTTCACCTTGGCCTGGGTTTGCCCTGGTAGTCGCACACTTCCATGCCAAGCCAGCAGCTGGGTTTTCTGTGTCCATGAGACAGCAGTATGCTGGCAGACTCTTAAGGAGGGAGCAGTATGAGCTGAATGGCAAAGGATCTTCTTACCCATCTTAAAAAGAACCATGCACCGCTGAGTAGTGTCCTGATTTATAAAAAGCTGAATGAAAACTCTTTTGTCCTTTCATTTCTACTGAGTAGACGTGACTACTGTAACAGTTATTGGAAGAGTGGTGTGCAGCTCACCGCCCACTGACTTTGTGATCCTTGACATTCCCTTTAGTGCCACTAGGAGGTTCACATAAGTGGTAATAAATTAAATGTTTCAACAACTCTCGATCTTTCTCTTCAACATCATCAGGCTCATAGTTGGAGCTGAAATGATTTGGCATCAGCAGTAATTCTAATAATCATTTGTCTTCTCTTGTAAAAATGTTTAAAATATGTGTTTTATGACAATTTTGGCTTTTGTAAAAGTTACTTTTTTAACACTTACTAAATCAACCTGCAAAAACAAATGAGTTCAGCGTTACATGGTTTGCAAATCCTGAACATAACATCAACATATCGGCAGTCATTGTGAACACTGAGGCCTCATGTGGCTTGTAAATTTCCTGAAGTTGTTTCAGTCTGAAAAATGGTTTCACTTCCAGCAATTAAAAAAAACTTGGTCACTGCTGAGCATGTCCAGTATTTGGCAGTGATAAAAGCTCAAGACATCAAAGCGATCGCCATCAGTGGAAGCTTTATCAGATGGTCATCGTCTGTGAAATGCTTCAGTGCATCAATAATCAGAATAATCCTGACGTGGCCCAGCAGGTCCCACGTGGTAAACACATACTGAGCCTTATCGCAGCTCTGGTGTGAGCGAGGCCTTTTGTCTTTTTTGTTCTGACTGAGATGCGGGGGGGTTGGCTCTGGAATGGCCGCACCTCACTAGAAGCAGTTTACACAAGCAGAGGAGCCGCACAAAAGAAGATGCATGACTTCCTACAGAGGCGAAGACTGACGCAGAGATTACATCTTCTCCTATCAGGGAAGCTGGAAAGGCCACAGTGACAGATTGTGGAATTTCTCCCTGTGGTTTCTTTCTTCACACTGCATGCCCAGATGATCTATAATCTACGCTTCGTAGGGCTGCAAGGAGTCTGAAAGGAAAGGCTTTCTGCAGTTTTACACTGGTAATAACATTGTCCTTAGTGGCATCTTACGTCTGTGTGTATTAACTGGTCAATATTAGGTGATTTCCAAGATACTTAAAATGAGCTCTGTTCAGAGAAACATAGCTGCCCGTCAGAAAATACCCCACTGCACCTCATCTGTTCCATATAAGCAGTTTTGCTGTGAAGTTGAGGTCACAAACTTTATCCTGGCATACTTATCCTTTTTAGGCAGCTGCACAGTCAAGTTATTCGATGAATTTGCAGGCTGATGCGTGGTTTGATCTATTTAGCAGATAGTTTCTGATAAAAGAACAGCAGCAGACAGCTGAGAGGAGGGGGTAGTTGAGTGTTTAATGTAGCAGGAAATTCACCCAAAGTCACTTTGTCTTTGACTTTGTTTTTACTAAACTCAAAGTGGCACATAAATCAGTATCTAACTGTGGTAACATCAGAGGCTCTGCTTCCATCACAAGTCCAGCTCTTTGTTGCAGTGCCACCCTCTGGCCTCCCCTTGTTACTTCTGCATTTGCAACTTAATCTTTTCCATATGAAACTGGTCTTTAATCTTTGAGAGTCTCCCTCTGAGCCAGCGAACTAAGCCGAGGGGAAATCAGGTCACGAGAATGAGAAAATGCCTGCTCACTGTTAGAACCCCCCAAAAACTAAACTCTGTTTTTAGGTAAGCAGCACTTTGATTCACAGAATCAGACTATTTACAGTGATACTATTTTCCTGTTTCTTAGTATTAATCTTTGGATAAGTGCACATTTAACACATAGTGTTCAAATAATATTGCAGTAATAGGTTTTTGCATTCACCTAAGCCTCGCAGAACACGACATGAGATCCATTTAACTTGAAGAACATATGCAACAATGGATGTCTGTGACGGCAGGAATGCCAGCTGCAGAATCTCCCCCAGCTGGAGCTGAAAGTGAATTACAAAACTCTGATTTCTTATTCTGTCTCAATAATTGATGGCATTCTCCAGTTTGTTTGAAAGCCGCTGTGTGCTGGCCTGCCCAGTTAAGATTCATTTGCACTAAAGCTACAGTTGTAATCTTGACTTGAAGGGTGACATCAAGCCTCCAGCTGAACATGGGTGAGGCCCTTTTGAAAATAACTGCAAATAAAAATGGACTCCCCTCTAAACTCAGCAGCAATCTATTTTTATCACTCTGTGCTTTGCCTGCTATTCAAATGCTTTGGGTTGGGGCTTGATTTTCAACTGGAAGAGCTATGAGAAAAGGGGGGGTGTCTTGTTGGACCTCCACCTGGTTCCTTCCCATCTTTCCACACAGCAGGATGTGTGACTTAGCAGAAACTCTGGTCTCTCTTGGCAGCCCTCTTGCAGGAAGATGGCAGAGAAATGCGTTTTAAGCCTTCTTTTAATGAGTGTGCATTAATAAAGATGGTGTCAGGCAGTTCTGGATTTTATGAGGTAATCATATCAAGGTATAGTTCAAGTAAAGGGCTTTACTTGAAATGTGCTGCTATATGACTGCACTCATTTTCTGAAGTCTGTGCCGATGAGTAGCAGATCTTTGCAGAAACATGACTGAATTGCATTTTTGCCAAAGTAATTCAAATGCCTTGTCAGCATAGAAGATGGGAGATGGAGCAATACGAGAATCCCCACTGTGCAGCAAGTCGCCCTAATTCAACATACAGAGCTCTATCACTGGCTGACTTTGCCTGAAAATGGCCTTTTTGGATATTTACAGGCATCCCAGGAGTCATTCCTACACCTGAGGCTCAATAGCTTGTTTAGACTATCTTTTACTTTTTTTAAATGCCCACTTGGAATCACTTGATGGTTAATATGTCAGCAGGTTGTGGTCAATTTGGCCTCAGGACATTTTAATGCAATTATGCAACCTCTGCATCTAGACTTTACAAATGCATGTCTACATGTTATTGCATGTAGGTGCCACTTGGGGGCAGTATCTGATATATGTGGAACAGTCTGAGCTGTCGGTTGCTCTTGATTTGTGTTGGTACGGTTGGTACTGTTGTCTGTGCCTTCTGCTTTGAAAGAGACTTTTTTTTATGCTTATGATGGGGTAAAAAAAAAAAAAAGTATTACAATAATGACTATTTTTCTTTTTCAGTCGTATCTTTCTCCTTTTGTTTCTCGTTTGTTTTTAATTGTTGTCTTATGTTCAATTAAACTTGATTAAACTAAACTGTAATTGTCCAGTGCAGCTGTTGTCTGTGTTAAACACGTACAGCTCTGCTTCTTTGTTATTATCATTTCATCCCCTTTGTAATGGCATTTCTGTTTGCCCCATCTGTCTTAAGCTAAAAGTCAACAAATCAGAACTTGATATGTGTGGGTTGTTAGGTTTGTGGGACTGTATGCAAGTGCATTAACTGGAAACCCAATTTTATTCACCGTGTGGGGCATATTCACACAGGTGGATATGAAAGGATAACTTTCTTTTTCTTTTTCAACCTGGACCTTCTTTCTAGGAATTTATACGTGCATTTTCTCACCGGTAAAATTTCTGCATCACTTTGACTCCTTTGGAAGATATTATGTTGAGTCGCCCTTTGGTGTAGATCCATATCATGGCAGAGACGAGGCAGCCTCTCTTAAAGGCATTATCTGCAGCAAAACTCCTGGATTTTCACCAATACTTTAGGGAAAATGAACGAACGAATGAGTACTATTGTCCCGTTAGTCTAGATTTAGCCTTCCGTTAGTTATCAAGGTGTTCTACACACTTTTCGGGGCCGATGTACAACTGAGAAGAGCAGCCTGCTACCCAGACAACAACAACAAAAACACACAATGTGTGAAACTCTGAACTCACTAATCACTAATGCATCATAATGCACTAGGATGCAGCATATACTTTTTTGAATGCAGGCAAATGCATCACACTTCCTTTGCCCCTACATTGAACTGTCATGATAAATTATGCATGATTATAAATGCATCCACATGTATGTTACTTTATTTTGCACATACAATGATGACTCAAGATACTGCCTAGGCTATTATAACATACTATGAGCACGGTTGACTTGAGTTGTTTGTATAGGTAATCAGACTGTACAAGTAGTCATTGAAAAGTGCATTAGCATGCATCATAATATGTGTTCATGGGTATTCATAAAACTAGTCACCATAATGACATTGTAATGTTTTATAACCCTTAATATAGTTTGTCATAAAGCACTATGAGTACTCTCATGATGCACGATGGCTGTGGGCTTCACACCTCATAAACCATAATGGACATGATGTTCATAAATACTCATGAGAATCCATAGAATGAGTCGTTATAAAACATACTGTCACTTATAATTAATTATAACTGTTGATATAGTGCATCATAAATTATGTATGTTTATAAGTGTATTTATGAGACATTATAAATGCATAATAATGCATTATAAATGCAGTCATTATGCATTATAAATGTAGGCTTCAGATAAAGTGTTACCAAATATTCCTTTTGAATTTTGGTTGGAAAAAGTAACTTTTTAAACAAAAAAACAAAACTGTCCCATCTTTCCCATAAACCAAAATATCTATTGACGGGTGTAGAAGTCTTTTTGAACATTAAAGAAAACACTTGATTGCACTGATTGCCCCATCATGTTTTTTTACTTGTTTTATTTTTTTTGTCTGTTTTTAATATTTCTTTCAAACTGAATTCAAACCCAATGTCATGATTTTCATAGAATTTTTATTTATTGTTACTTTTGTCAGTTTCAACTTATTTCACTGACAGCTGATTTTTTTTCCCTTTGTGTTCCTCCTTTAATTGGAGGGTATGAATAAGTTTGAGGATGACTGTATAAACTCCAAGAAGTAAGGTCCAAGTTGGGAAAAAAAAAGAAAGTTGTCATTTAATGTGCTGTCATATATGATCTCTTCTACAAGATTTACAGGGATATACAATGCTTTAAAGTTTGACAGTGGACTGTGTCTGGAGCTATACAACAGTCACAGTGTCAGAACAGGATGAGTAAGCTGATTTAATTTGGGGTTTCTGGTTCAGCTTTTTTTTTGTGGTTTCATTTCTCTTGTAAAGAGAACAATTGTAAAACATCACTTCAAAATAAATGAACAGTGAGTCTGTTGACACTTCAAATGCATACATGTGAATCTGCTGTTATATTAACCTGTGCATAAAATAATGTCCAAGCAAGTTTATAGTTCTCTGCTTTCTTTTTCCCCTCTTATGTCCCTTGTATGTATGTTCATGTAAGGTAAAAACATTTTGCATGGTTTCTTTGTTCTTCTTGTAGAATTACTGGTTTTAATCTCTGTGAAGCACCTTGAAATGTTGGATTTAAAGTGTGCTATGCAAATAAAATGTACAAAAATGATTTATTACAGAAAATCACAAGGTTTTGTCAGTCTTGACATTTTACATAATTTAACAAAAACAGCAGCTTTTACAAAATATGCAAAATCTTAAGTCATTCTCATCTTGATTTTTTTAACTGTATGGCCAATTTATTTCTTCTGTTAAAGGGGAAGTTCAGAATTTTTGACATAGGGTCTCATTTACAAGTGAGCCAGAATACTGCTTATCACTGAAGACGTTTTCAACATATTTCATCCCGTTATTCTAGTTCCAGAAGGTTGGTGATGCTAATGCTAGTGGAAGTCAATAGGAATCTGCTAGCCTGTCATTAAAACCAATCTTATCCACCCCACAGAACATCAGAGGCAAATCAGCAAGACTATCCGTGTAAATGCCGTGTTAAACTAGTAAACTCGTGTAAAAAAAAAAGTAAAACTGGCCTTGTATGACAAATTTTGCATGACATATTGAGGAACTAGTTTCTTACCAGCTTACTAGCTTTGCCAGTGTATTTCGGTTCATAGAGACATGCTGATAGTTAGTTTGATGAAAAAAGTTCAAAATCATCTTCAAAATCCGACATATCCTCATGCCTTTCAGACGTGGCCGTATTTTAGACTTTATATTTGTGTAATCAGATTCCTTCATGCACATACAATAGCAACAGATGACATCACTGCTGCCAAATACAGGAAGTGAAACTTTGTAAAGTTTCTCAGCAGCAACAATCAAAATGCAATGAAAGGCAGGTTTGTTTTATTTGTAACATTATTCTGTTAACACAACATTTACACAGATAGTCTGAAGTTAGAAATGATTTGCCTCAAATGTTCTGTGGAGTGGATAAGATTGTTATTAATAACAGGCTAGCAGATTCCTATTGACTTGCACTAGCATTGGCGACCAACTGGAACTAGCATAACGGGATGAAATATGTTGAATTCGTCTTCAGTGATAAGTAGTATTCTGGCTCACTTGTAAATGAGGCCCTATGTCAAAAATTCTGAACTTCCCTTTAAGTAAGTAAGGGCATTTCAAGTTCAGACTTGAAATGTGGGACATTTTTAGATAAAAACAAAATCTAGTTTTAAATGAAAATTAGAAAAAAAGGCCCTCGAATTATCAGATAAAAATGTTGTCCATTTTAGACTCCCGCATTTGAATTCAAAATCACTTTTTTTTTCTCTCTCTCTTCCACCACAGGATGACATGAGCGACTCCCTGCGAGACTACACCAACCTCCCAGAGGCAGCACCTCTGCTTACTATCCTGGACATGTCAGCCCGTGCCAAGTACGTTCTGGACGTAGAGGAGATAACGCCAACCGTCGTGGAGCAGTTTGTCTGCGACTTCCTGGCTGAAAAGCTCAAACCAGAGCCCATCTAGGGAGTGAACCGGAGTAGAAATTGGACGTGTTATATGGGACTCAATCCATCATTCAGCCCTCACCTGATTCTTCACCTCTCCAAACATCCCGTGTTCTCACCCACCTCCCAGCTGACTGTTAGAGAAATGTCTCATTTTTAATGACATTTTAACTTTTTTTTTTTTTTTTTTGACATGTTCCTCTTTCCATGGAGTCCTCTCTTTCTCCTGTGGTGCCTTGCATTGACTATAGTCCGTACATTAATATATATGGAGACTATGTTTTTCTTTTTTTTTTTTTTTTTTACACACATTAGCATTTCTGAAGTCTAGACAACACCAGAGAATTACCCAGTGGACCTACTTATGAAGCTGATTCTTTGCTTTCTGTTTTGTCTGCAGGATCTGTTACTGTTGGTTGCTGAATGACAATAAGACTAAAATGCATTTTTACTATTGTTATTCACATTAAATGCGGATGGTCTGAACCGCAGTAGATGTAGCTGTGAGCCTATTTAAATAAAACCGTATGACAGGTGCACACACAGAAAGGAGCACAGTGCTTGCTTGTAACAGGCCAATGACTGATGTTTTAAACCCACGTGTCTTGTGTGTGTGTGTGTGTGTGTGTGTCGCATTGAAAGTGAAAGTCATCTCTAGCCAGTAGTTAAAGGTGGTTCTCATCTCAGTGATTATGAGGATTTTCTGTGAAGGTCCCCCTGATGAAAGAGGCCAGGTTATTTCTGGAGGCACAAAATTGGTATTTTGAGAAGTGTTGAATGTATACATCCCTATTTTCTGTTACTTCAGTCATGACTTCTCACACCTATTAAAGATTCACTGGCAAGCACAAAGTTCTACTCCTGAAGTTTTATCTTTAATAAAGTTGCCTCTTGCCTACAATAAAAGATACATCCTCTCATATATTTAGACTTAAGCTTAAAAAAAAGCCCTTGAATTTATAATTTGTGTACGGTCTCCTCTGATTTATAAATGTGCAAATCCCAGATGGGTTTGCAAACTTTTCCCACACTTGAAGTGTGTTGGGTGTAGTGAAAACTGTCGAGTTGTTTAGACAGGGTGCAGATATAGCTCATTTGTTAAAGAAATGTGCCTCAACTCTATTTGTTTATTCAGGGGTCTGGAGGAGGCAGAAAAATGTCTTTTTCCCATAATTGGAACACGAGTCATTAAACCTTAACAAATTTGTTTTCAACTTTTTTATTCTTTCCTTAAAACTCAACAGAGGGAAAATCATGTTATTGCCTCAGAGAGTTTGTCTGAGTTGTACAGTTTTAGAGATCATCACAGTAGGCACCCCCCCCCCACACACACACACACACGCACACACACTTTTGTCGCTATAGTAACCAGGAAAATGATGGCTCAACTCCCCTGAAATATATGTAATTCCTGGATATACGTATTTTAAATGAAAAGTTGAGAAAAGATGCTCAATGGCTGCAAAAAGGCTCCAACTCCACCCACTTCTCCCCCAAAAATGATCTATTAAACCATGGAAATAAATAAGGTCAACATTCCATAATCGAAACACTTGGCAAATCCTAAATAAAATTGAGGATTTTATTACATAATGGGGTAAGTGAAATATTACGTTTCTTCCATTTCGATTCATGTTTAGACGAACCGTCATGAAGCCTGTCTCCTAGTTTTCGATTGCCATTTCTTCCCAGATGTCTGCAGTAGTTTTGACAGCTGCTTCCTGCCCTCAAACAAAAGAATACTGGCTGCCATGGCTGAATTCAAACTGTCCACACCAGGGACGACGGGAATGAAGAGTCTGGAACCATCAGTCTTCTCAGCTAACTGAACCGCTTCTAGGCTCAGACCGTGCGTCTCGCCACCCACCACCAGAGCAGCGGGACTCTCAGCCCAGCTCTCGTGGTACAATCTAGTGTCCACTCTCGGCAGTGAAACTTCCTCATGTTCAGACTCAGAATCAGAATCATATTCCTCGTAGCATATCTTTTTAGGATTAGGCCTTGAGCTGACCCAGCCGTAGGCTCCTGCTTTGAGCAGATTTTGAGTCCCATGATCCTCAGTTTGTCCGTCTCTGTCAGGGCAACAGCTGCTGTCAGCCACATGGACAGTCACTGATTTAGGAAGGAGCTTTTCAATATCGTCCCAGCCCAGACTGGGATGAATGGGAAGTCGGAAATGTGCGCCCATTGCTGCACGCAGGACTTTAGGCTCCCAAGCATCAACACAACCTGTTTTCAAAAAGAGACAAGAGTCATTATGAATACAGCCGCATAGGAATACATTCTAGAGATGCACAATAACTTTTTTTTAAAAAAGGATATCGATAACCGATGAATTTCAGCTCCTAAAGATCGATACCGATAACCGATAACACACATACATATTTAATCATGACATACTGCTAACAAAACCAAAAACACTTTTTATTCTTTGAATGAGGATTTTTTTTCCCAGTAAAAAACTATCAGTAAGCCTCTCAAACATTTTCTAAAGGATATCAAACGATTTAATATCTCAAATGCACATCAATTTAAATAAGGTTCATTGCTTCCTGATACAAAAAATAAAGGCTCCTTGAACTGATGCAAATACATACATCGGGATTTCAAACTGACAAAGTGCAATCAAGAAGTTAAAAATAAAACATAGAAGATGATGCTGACAAGTTAGATTCAAACATTTATTGTATGTTTATGTTAACACAATCTGAAAAATTTTATTCGTAAACAACAATAATGACCGACAGGTTAGAGCTGTTTAAGTAAATAGGAGCATTTTTAAACAACAATACATCCTGTCTCATAATGTGATAGAGCATTATTGTGCTGACAAAAATAATGTTTATGTTATCAGGGCAAGTCATCATATCTGACTTATCAGAATGATGTAATAATTTCCAGTTATCGGCCGATACCCCTAATACATTCATATATGACTACTATGCTTTACAGCTTTGTGTTATTAGCTTACCCTTGGTGAGGAGGACATTGTGGCAGCCAGCAGCAGCTGCACAGCGCAGCATAGTCCCAAGATTCCCAGGGTCTCGGATATTGTCACATATCAGGGACAAAGGCACTGACTGACTTCTGCTTGCAAAGTTTAGGCGTGATGGGTCCGGACGAGAAAATATGGCTGCAGGAGAACATCTCAAAGTCAGAAACAACTCCAAACATCTGTGTTTTATCACATGTGTGAGTATTACCAATAACTCCTTGTGGGGCCACAAGGTCAGACCAGAGCTTGATGTCCTCAAACTTTACTTTAACTAAAGATGCCCTTCTAAGCTTGTCAAGGGGCAGCTCTCTGAGGCGATCCACCGTGCTGAAGAACACCACCTGAGGGTTGGCACCAGCATCCAGAGCATCACAGATCAAACGCCTGCCCTCCAAGAGGATTTTCCCCTGGTGCTCCCTAAACGTCCTGGATCGAGCAACACTCACCAGCCTCCTGCAACAAAACGCACATTTGTGAATGATATAGTTACACGTTCTTCTTAAGAAATGGACTTGCACGAGCCAAGACCAGCACTAAAGGCAGCAATATACTCACGCTAATCTTTTATCTCCTGGATTAGCCCTCTCAAACCGCAACCCATCAACCTGTTCTCTGGGAAGCGTAACTTCAGGATGATGTCCAGTCGACTGCACATTACCCCTCATTTTAGCAGGACCATTCTTCACGGCATGCTGGGCTGCAGAAGTGAGTTCTGCCTCATTCTGGATCTTGACATGTTTCTGAGCTGCTCGCTGATCAGACTCCAGAGGCGGTCTCACCACCTTACCCGTCTCGACTTCGGGAAATAAAACCTTCACCGGTTTCCGCCTCAGTCCGCGCACATACCGTTTTGCCTCCTCGATTATACAAGTCTTTTTTGTTAGAAAAGCATTTCGCTCTATGGAAATAAGACATAACGTGCCTCTCGTGAACGCCGCCATTCTGTCCCCGTTTCTTCTTCGCGTGTGTCTCAGATGTCTAAAAACGAGGGAGGTTATTCCCGCCACCTACTGTACATCACCCGGTACTGCAGTTACAGTCTTAACATTATTCACACCCTCCAATGAAAGAAGGAAAACAATACTCTGTCAGTGAAATAAGTTGAAGTTGGCAAAAGCAATAATAAATAAAAAATTCTATTAAAATCATGACATTGATTTTGAGCTGTGATTCGAAAGCAATATTAAAAACAAACACAAAAAATAAAACAAGTAAACAAGCATGATGGGGCTCCAAAGCTAAAATTTTATTGAGTATTTAATAATTGTAATCAAGAGTCTTCTCAAAGTTTTTCTCAAGTTTTTTCAGTTTTTTCAAAAAGACTTCTACACATGTTGACAGGTATTTTGGTCCACTGTTCATGGGAAAAGTATGTGTCTGGGCCAGTTTTGTTTGTTTATTTGTTTGTTTTTATTGATATTTCCAACCACAATTCAAAAGCATTATTTTATTTCACTAAACTATAATTTTGTAAATTTTTATTTATTATTAGTGTCTTTAGTTTCTTGTTATTTGAATTACTATAGTGAATTGAGCACTTTCTTTAATTAGAGGATATGAATAATTTTGAGGACGACTGTACTGTACATGTCTCGTCTAGTTCAGAATTGTCCAGTCGGTCCTCGAGGACCACTGTCTTGCAGGTTTTCAAGATTCTCTACGTCAAATGATAGACTCAAATGAAATTGATCGAAAGACCTACAAAGTTTTGCACAATGACTCATAAATTTGACTCAGGTGTGCTGCAGCAGGGAAATATAAAGGATTGTGTGGTCCTTGAGGACTGGAACTGGATACCCCTGGCCTAGTTACTTCAGTAAAGTTAGAGAAAGAATTAATTTAATCTCAGTATTGAAAGGATGTGGATGTAATGAAAAAACTGATGAGGCCTACTTTGAAGTAATCCAATTCACAGAGACTTCAGTTTGGTGCCTGATCTGTTGTGCACCGTGGAGTATCATAAATCTTATAAACATACTGGTTACATTTAATTAAAATGTTGGTGCTGAACTTAGAATAAAAAATAGGAAGATAAATAGATAGATTTAATAAGTATAATTGCTCGTTATAACCAGCACCATGCGGTTGAAATAGGCTATAGGCTAATAGGCAAGTGTCAATGTAGCGTAGCATATATTAATTCAATTTTAGACTTTGTTATACTTATTACTTTCAGATGTGTATTTTTTCCATTCTGTTTTAGTCTTCTTCTTAACCTTTATTCGACAAACTTTCCATTTGGTCTGTGTTTGTGAAAAAAAATAAGGAGCAGAAGTTCCCATTGCTGAGAAGAAGTGATAAAGAATTAGCTATAACTGGGGAAAGCCACTGGAAAGGGGTTATAAGCTAATCCAGTAAGTCTATCATTGAAAATGCTGCACATGAAATAAACCAAGCTGAAAATATTAGTCATCAAATTTAAGGGTATTATTAGATTTGTTGGAGATTAGACATTTAGGAAGTTATCCAGTGGACCTCAAAGAAAGTTGGGTGTTTGATAAGATTTGAATTTCTTCAACATTTCATCCCCTTATGCAGCATGTATTGGTGCTTGTAGCTATTGTATCCATTTTGCCTGAGTTCATACTACTTGTTCTACCACATAAGATGAAGAGGCCTATCTGAAAAAAAAAAAAAACTAACTTCATGTTTCCCCAATTCAGATGATGATGAGATGCTGGAAAACACACCTGAGGCCCAAATATGAAAAAGCATGCCATAAAGTATTGCAATGTAGGCTACCGTTTCAGAAATTTGTGGATATCTTTTTAATCAACAACAAAGAATGCAGACAGATTTGCATCAAGTCTTGAGGCAATCCATTCCTGAAAACCTTGGTTATTGATGTTTGACCTCTGCTGTGCTTCCACGTACACTGTAAACCAGTCAGTACTGGTAATATCTTTGGGTGACTGTATTCGGGTGCAGTTTCTGCGTTATCTTAACTACACAACTGTGCTAAAAGCGTTGTTTTAAAAAGGTACTACATGAAAATATGCAGGATCTTTATACGAAATTGCAAATGACCAAAGCCCATAATAAAAGCTGTTTACCTGGGGGTTCAAAGTGCTATTTATAGATTTAAACTATCCTGAATATATGAGCGTTTGGGTAAAAGTTAATATTTCCCCTGACACTGTTTATGGCTGTGTCCCAGCTCCGCTCCCACTGCATGATGTTAAATGATCTGCCAGCTAAGCCGAGCCGAGCAGGGCGGACCTGAACTGTGTTTACTGAGCACAGACTCAACTGTCAGGTGAAACGACTCTGCAGCATTATGCAGTGTAGCGAGATCCCGGTGCTTTGAATATGCCAGGGTAAGCGAGTTGTTTTTAAACTAAATCTAACTAAACACACATACACAACCGTGACAACAAAGAGCTGCATATATCTTTTAGCTGTGCTAAGTTAGCTGTACTTAGCATGCTAAGTTGTTAGCACAGATTTGCTAGTGATTTTTTGGGGGGGATGACACGGCGGCAAATTAACAATTTCGTGGGTTTGCAGTTTGCCTTAACGCTGCAACCATGTGAAAATGACTACTGTTTTTCTCACTACATGATAACTGTGCGAATATAACGTAAAGGTTTTGGTTTTACACACTTTGCTAACTGTTGAAGTTAAGCTACGTGCTAATTTGCCTTCCGCTTGTAACTACTGAGTAGTTACTTAGCCGCGGTAGCAATGTGAGGCTAGCTGTGAACGTTAGCAGACAACTAAAGACTAATATTTTGCATAGCAAATGTTTAATCAGCATATTGCCTTGACACGTTGGCAATGACGATTATCTTGGAACAACTGTTCATGATGTGTTGTATGCCTCCTTCTTTGACAGCTTGTGACAGAACAGCCAGACCCATGTCCAAGATTTGGGTGTGAACAACTTGGGACACAATGTCTCTCGTCTTGTTGTCCTTCCTTCTCATTTTTCTGTTGGGGATTGTTTTGTCATGTATCATTTTCAGGTAACAAATCTTTGGTTCATACAAAGCAAATCTGTGCCACACAGTTCACAAAATGCCACCCTAATATTTCCTTGAAGTCCTTATTACAAGAACTTTGAAGGACTGGATCTGACATCTCTGTTTTTGTAACTTGTCTCCAGATGGCTCATCTGCACCCTGGCAGTGCGAATCTTCCAGACAGCATTGAATGCTGATCTGAAGATCAAATCAGTAGGGCTGTTTTCTGTCCAAGGAATTAGTATCCAGTTTCACCCTCAGCACACTGTGGTAGGGCAAACTGTGTTTACATGACATTTATCTAGTGAGCTCATGTAATGTGGCTGCTCCCATTACAGGAATACATGTCTGTTCCAGCAATGTCTTTTACTTGCTCTTTTCTTGAATAAAAGCAGTTGATGTTTTCATTTCTTACTACAGGAAATTGACAGAATATGGATTTCAAGTAAACTTCTAAACCAAGATTTACCGTACGTGCTCATATTTTGTCAGGAAAGCTTTTTAGTCGATAGTTAATAGATGCCTTGCCATTTAGAATACAAATACTTGATTCTCAGTCATGTTTGATTTTCAGGAGATACCTGGCATTTTGTGTTGGTGACACACGTATTAGATTTGACTTGCAAGCACCTCTTGGACCTCTTTTAAAGGCGAGCCATGGAAAGAAGTCAAACAAGACTTCAATCAGCCCTAAAACTCTACGTTTTTTATCACAAGTATGAAGGCTTTTACTAGGTCAGCACTACCCTTTATGCTGATATGTTGGCAGTATCTCACTTGCAGTTTTGTGCTTACAGCTGTTGTCGTTCCATGTCAGCTCAATCAATGTGATGGTCTTAAACTTAGCACTGTCTGAGTCTCTGTGGCACATGACTGTCACAGGTATCACCTTGTTACTTGATCATCAGAGTAAAAGGTAAGGTTTTTCTGTTCTGTTTCACAAATCTAAGAGATGCATGAGTTAAAACATTGCAAAAATAGCGGATTATAAAAAACTAACCAATATGCGTGCCATATTTTTTTGTTTTGTTTTGTTTTTCCAGGTTGGCTTGGAACTTTTCAGTGGGGCAACTCAGCAGCAAAGTGCTCAAAAGCAGTCAGGTGGTGAGTTGATTTACTCTGATGTGGAAACTTGTGCGTAAATGTCCGACTAATGTCCTCTTTTTGTTGCAGGACACTTGTTTGGCTGAAGTGGCCCTAAGCCTGCTGCTGTCCGGGGATGTGAGTCTACCTGAGATGAAGCCGAGTTGTCTGTCTCTGAGTGTGAGGACACTTACAGCAGAGCTGCATGAGGGGCTCTTCCTCAGCCAACTCCTGCTGCCTCCTGTTTCCCTCAAGCAGCAGGATCGTCAAATACCTGGTGAGCAAGATCCAAATTCTTAAATGCAAAAAGCTCATCAAAGTATTTATACATACACCACTGATTACAGTGACACTGGTCAGTCTTGGTGTTTATCCAGCAGGTTGATAAAAAATTTAGGTAGATGATTAAGATGAAAATTTAACTTTGGCTGTTTTCATCAACATTTTTTTAAGTGATGCTTCAAAAAGCCATAAAATACAAATCTTCATGTAGCCGCTTCTGTAGATTTAACATCATCACATATAAACAATAATTCAAAACAAGTAAATAAATAAATTATACATAAATGGGTTGACTCCCATCTCTAGCTGTTTTCCATCACTTACACAGCTTTTTCTAAAGGGCTTGGGATGTTTTCCATCAACTGGGTTATTTTTAGCTGTTCTGTTTAAACAGCTTCAAAATGTGGATAAGATCACATTACAGGGCTCTACTGATCTCTGTGTTGGAAAGTCTTAAAAGATGAATAAACTTTAATGCAGGGTTCTTAAAAAGTCTTAAAAGCCTTGAATTTACAAATTTGCATTTAATACCTTAAAAAGTTCTTACATTTGACAGTTTTGGTCTTGAACTTAATGTGGTAAGTCTGAAATTATGTTGGCCTAAAGTCATGCGGTGTATTGCGTTAAAATGTGTCGGGGAACATATTTCTTCCCATTCCAACTTGACCATTTTATTGGACCTGGGAACTTATTATGGTATACCTGACTTGATGGGTATAAATGATTGGAGAACATTTAGCCCAACACACATGAAGCCCTTATGGAGGTGCAAAAAAAAAGCAACCTTACAGTGACTTCAGAATTTTGTGGATTTGCGAGTAAAAGAGAATATGCAAATTTAATTTTATGTCGCTGAAAAATTGACCTTGACTTTTTATAAACATATATTCTGTGTGTGGTTGTTGTTCTATCTCTCTTTTTGATATCTTATTGTTTAGGGATCTGTGTTTTTGTTATCAGATTTTTGTGATCAAGCAGTTTGAGTGAAGCAAAGCTTTGCACATTACATACACACCCAAATAAGTGTCATAATTAGACACTGCTGATGTAAATTAATGCATTTTCTTGAATTATAGGAGTCATTAATTATTGCCAGTGTGGTTGTGAAAAGGGTATTAAATTCTGGTCTAAATGGACTTAAAAGGTCTTGAAAAGTCTAAATTTAACTTGTATAATCCTGTAGGAACACTGTAACTGAGAGGTACAATTCAGTATTTTCTGATCCAATCCGAGCTTATAGTCTGATACCCAATATTGATCCGATACAACTGTTGAATGAATGAACTGAATACCTTACCATGTGAGTAAAGGCATCAAGCTTGACCTAAACATTCAGCCTTATTAAAAAAAAAAGGTAACAAATGAAATGAAATTAATTAAAATAAAGAATGAAAAATGAAGCTAAATGAAAAATACTTTATTAATCCTAGAAGGGAAATTCAAAATTGACACGGATATAGAGATATACTTAATATTATTTATTAACAAATAACAAAGTGTACATTTATTTTGATATTGATGAGAAAAAGGAATGACTGGATCAGAATGCTGAATCGGCCCCATTCATCTGATATTGGATCCAGTTAATTAGTTAATATCGGAGTTGATATATGCTTCAGATATTGGATTGGTGCATTTCTAACTTTAATCTCTTAATTTAATTCAAGTTAGATGGTTTAAAAATCATTGCAAAATGATATCTAAATGCTTTTTTTAAAAAAAAAAAAAAGATTGAATGTTGCATTCGATTGAAAAGGGATCATTATTATTATTATTATTATTACACATGCAGGTGTCTCATAAATCACCTAACAGCTGAATGGGAAATAAAAGCTAGCTAGTTTATGGAAGTAAAATATAAAAAAGGATCAAGTTTAAGCTGACAATTCTGCCAGATAAATACATACAAACAGCCACTGTGTGGAAAAGAAGAACTGGCTTGTAAGCTCACTCGGGTATTTATTTCCATGGGAAACATATTTTTAGATTGCCAGGAAAAAGAGGAGTAACCAATGTTGTTAGTGATTTTTTTTTTTTTTAACTCTTGACCATAGTTACCAGGATGCTTCGCGTTTAGAGGCCTAAGCAGTTGCAGTAGTTTACCCTCTGTCTGTACAAATGTACTGTAGTATAGATGATATTTTTACTGAATTAAATGTGAATTACAATTGTCTATGGTCATATTTGTTCAGGATTTACTAAATACATTTTTTCATTCAAAACAAGACATTGTGATTTAATGATGCTGATTCTCTTTTTCAGAATGTGAGAACAGTGAATTCATCCAGACTGAAGCTGTTGAACAGTTTCATCAGTTCCTTCCCCACAAAGTTAATGTGGAATTTGATAATACAAATGTAACCCTGTCCATGCACAGCCAGAAACGGTGAGTCAGCATTTAACACTTGCTCAGAGAGATCTTTTAAGTAACTATTGTTCTACATTAGCTGATAAACATTTATGGTTCACAACTTTTTATGCCTCCCTCCCCCAATCTGAACAGACACCTGAACTGGACACTGAAGTCTTTAAAAATCTGTTATGGACGTGACCGTGAGCAGCTTCCTCTGAAGAGCTTCACTCCTGAGCTGAGTTTCCCCCAGAGCAGCCTGGAGCTGCTTCTTGAGGGTTGGTTGACAGGTTATTTACCAGATTTAGAGCAGAGGTGGTGACAAATCTGAATGAATGTTTTTGTTTTGTTTTTGGCAGATGGACTTCTCCTTTCTCAAAGTAGGCAGAGAATCCTGTGTGTGAACACTCTCAAGACGGTCCTGCAGGTGAGGCACATGCCTTACTCACATAGCCGAGCAGTCAGATCATTTTATTGTGCATGCTTTACAATTTGTCCATTAATCATGAGTTATAAATACATAATGAATTCACACTGACTGTTTGGGCCTATTCCCCTCCACTCTCTCAGCTGTTATGAAATGAATAAATGAAAAATAATTAATCCCATAGGGGAATTGCAGTGTTGTTGTAGGGATTTGCTTTGATTATTATTATTTTTTTAAATATATAAAATAAAAACAATAATATAAAAGTAACAATCATTGTAAAAAATAAACCAAAACCGAACTTGACTCAGTTTTCTGTGCCACATGCTCCTTTATATATGCTCTATGTTTGTTGTATTCCCTTTCCTGGTTTCCCCTCTCATCTGTCTTCATCTCGTCTCTTACACTCTCGTACACTTATCAGTTCACTCAACAACTCTTCTCCTACCAACTCTCCCAAAATATGTGATATGGCAGATACTTGGTCCGAGTCTGGGAAATGTCAGCGAAGACTTAAGCAACTGGTGCTGATGTGTGAATCCGGCTGAAGTTACTCATAGTTCTGCCTATTGTCTTTGTCAATGTAGGTTACATCACTTGACATCTCAGGGTCATTTGTTGTCAACACCTGCATCATCCACTACCGCCACCAGGAGTTTTTCCATTGGTTAAACCTTGTGCCATGGGAACAGCTAATCCACAGAAAGGAAACTCACCGGAAAAGGTAATCCACAAAAAGACTGGGGGGGGGGGGTCCTTTATTACTGTGTTGGTAAGCAGATGATTTATTACATTTCTCTAAATGTTTTCTGGAAAATTGTCATTGTGATAAGTCACTGCTTTACTTAAAATCTTCCACTGCTTTGAAGCCAATTTACTAATACCTTGCCCTGCCTTCTTTTCCTTATCCATGTTTGTGTATCACTCACTTTGTGTTATTTTTCCATTACTTTATTGTATTGTGTAGTCCATTCGATTATTTGCCCACCATCCTTTTCCTCAGGCGCTTCCCTCACCTGGATGCTCCTGTGATGATCACCTCCTCCGTGTCCAATGTCAATGTATCAGTTCAGTTGGGAGACACCACGCCTTTTGCTCTTGGCTTCATCTCTGCTAATGCAGGTATGAGCTTCACACATGCACCGCAATTCAGGTGAATGTCTTATTATTTTGTTTCTGTGTTGCAAAATGTCAAACTCTTGCTGTATCATTCACTTACATATTTTCCTTTTTGTGAAATATAGTTTTATTCTGTAGGCAACGACTGAAACATTCTCTTCAATCATCCCAAGCTACATTAGTCTTTCTTCAGAGTACCCTTTTAAATATACTTAATAACCTAACCTCATTTTACCTCTAATAACACTAACTCAGAGTAACTTAAATCACTGCACTGCAACAACTTTATATCTTCAAACCTCTGTGTAACATTGTAATGTGTCTGCATCGTTTTTGTGTGTGTAGAGCTGCAGCATCTTCTTGACCTCAAAGTTGACAAAGAGAGCTCAGAGTCCCAGAATCTGCACCAGCGGGCCTCACTGTCCCTGGACAACTTCTGGTGGAGAGTAGGTCAGGGGTCTCATATCCAGCAGGCTCCCCACCCTCCTGGTAAACATGTTTGGGGTGAAGCACTCGTTCTGGACTCCCTCAGTCTTCAGGTAGGACCATAAACTCTGAGGAACTGTTTTTAGAAGTACATGGTATCTGTTTAGTGATGATTTGAATTGCAAGAACAACTTGTAAATTGAAAAATATGGATAGAAAGATTTAACTGATGCCAGCCAGAATCTAATTTTAGCTGTTGCAGTATTAGCATGGCAGCCCTCTGACCAAATAAAATGTATCATAAACCAGTGAAAGGATGATTCTACATGTGCTGTTAGCTGCATATACATCTACCATCACTGCCCGAAAACAAAAAACCTGTTGTGTTTGGGGATTAATCCTGGTAAGATTTACAGTGCAGTGCCAAGTCTAATATCTGGAAATGATTTAACTGGACCCGGGTATCCCTGGTGTACATGATACAAAGCACACCGCCATCTCTGAGACCGAGACTCTATTTGAAGATGAAGTCCATGCAGCTGCCCGACTAAGTTGTTGATCACAGCATTGTTAAACTCCTCTGTCTTAGCCTTCAGTTTGATGGGGCTCTCAAATTTTAATGAGCCAAAAATTTAGCTTTTTTCCTCGAAAGATGTGAAAATTGTTTAATCCTCTCTCGTGCTGTCATCCTGCTGGATAAGCCTGCCAGCTAGCTTGAGAGTGAAGTATCAATTCACTAACGCTCTGTGAACGTACGCAGCTCGTTGGCATAGGACAGTAACATAAAAAGACAGCTTAGCAATCTGCCTTTTCACATAAATGATTTTTTATGGAGAAACTGACTGCACATGCGTGAACACATATCATTGCGATAATATGAGGGGTAAAGGCAGTGCTGCACTGTGCCTGCAGAGGGTGTGGCCTTGACTTTAAAGCACTGCAAAGTGGGTAACTTGTCGGCCTGACCAGGAGGAGGCGGTATTGAGTGACTTTATTGAGCAATGAAAAGCCCTAAATGCTATCACTTTCCAAATAATTGATAAAACAGGCTTTTGGAAATTATGATTTGAAATAAATTCTATATGAAAAATAACAATTATTAAATAAATATATTAAAGAATACAAAAACTAATTATTAAAATGGAATTATTTAATGTGTTCCTTTCTGCCATGGGAAGGCAGTGCCTACACTGCCCACCTTGACTGCACACCACTGGTAAAAAAGTCATTCCTGTTTTTTATTATACCTCATGTATGGGAAATGACCTCGTACAGGAGAGGCACAGCTATTATAAATCATTTTCAATTTTTCCAGTTTACCCACTTTGCTCTGTGACTGAATGCAGTCTGTCCTTGAAAACCTTTCCACCAGTTTTTGCTTAATTCGGTTCCAAACTTGTCGTTTCTCAAACTCCATTTAAGAAGAATGAAAGAAAAATCCAAAAGGAGTTGTTTTAAAATGTATTTTCTATGAAGGCAGCTAATATATTTATATTAATAATTTTTTGTATATTTAGATGTCACTGTAAAAATAATTTTATGTCAGTGACATGTTATGTCAGTGACAAATTAGAACTTGAAACATGTTTTTCTATGTTTAATGAAACTCTTATTTATTTATTTATTTACTTACTTACTTACTTATTTTCTGACTTGTGTTTTTACTCTTCTCTTCTATCAGGGGAGCTATAATAGACCCCATGCTGAGTCAAGCAACCAGTCGCCTAGTCTTAGCCTGGAGTCCAATCTGAAGGGCCTGCAAGTGGAGCTTTCAGAGACCTGTGCTCTGTGTCTGTCCCGCTTGCTGTCACTCATGGGTGTTACTAGTGACTCAAAGCCACAGCTGCAAAATGCAGAGTCATGGTCTCCTTCAAGTGACAAAACTGTCCAGCCAGTCTCCTCCTCACAGCTGCACCTGCTCTTTAAATTGGACTGCTGCCTTGAAGATGTTAATGTGTTCACACTCTCTAATGTGGCAGGTAGGAAGTTTTGTCATTGCAGTATTAGGATGTATTTATTAGCTGCAAATCATAATTTGTGCCAAAGATATTTTTTTCTGCAGAGCTGACACAATTTGCAGAGTAGATTACAAAATAGAAGTATTACTATCCACTCTGATAACTGGTTAACATTTTTAAGTCATAATTTAAACAACCAAACAGGATGTAGTTGCAGAATTTTGAGAAGACTTGGTTTTAGGTGAGAGTGAAATTTGTCTCTGTGTTTTAGGTGGTTACACTTTGGCTTTCCAACCTTTTATCTTCTGTGAGCTACTATTACCCAGTGAAAACAACACAGAGCTACTCATGTTATGCAACTTTTACTTGACCTAGTCCGCCTGTGCCCTCTCTCTAGCCATTCAGATGAGTTGGGCTACAGCAAAACAGTGCAAACGTTTGATTTGCAGCTGATTTGGATTAATTATTTAACAGGATTCTCCTAAGTGACAAATTGAATTCATGTTGTATTATTATCATAAGAGAGCCACTGGAAAGTGCCTTTCAATCTTCTGGTAGCTTGCAAGAGATGCCTGGAGACCCCTGCGTCAGGCCTCTAAATTGCCCTTACAATTTAGAAAAATTGCAAGGGCATCTTTTACAATAAGTCAAAGCCATTTGTGGATTTATTAATGAGAAGACCATTCAGTTCTTTATTTTGACATATACATTTGTGTGAGAAAAAGGTTTTTCTTACAAATAGAAACCCTTATTATTTTGTTGGCCCAAACAGCATAACAAACACAATCATCTACTGTGATGGCCTAGCATCAACCTCCATCTGCTGTCTTTTATGTACCTGTGATGCCTGTAGGAGCTGTGTCTTTGCGGATGGACTCTGTTGGAGTTCTGAGTTCGGCTGAAAGCTCCAGGGTGTCTCTAGGGGGGTGAGCTTGTCTGTGGTTAAGACTATCACCGAAAACATGGAAACATGTTGCCCCGCATCCCAGACTCCCAATCCTATAATTAAGCTCACCACAATTACCATCTGGTACCATGTCACCACTCACACTTTACAGGTAATCATATCATCAGTTTTTCTGAGCGAAGAAAATTCCTGTTGATATTGTAGCTGTATCTGTATGTCTTTAACAGTTTCAGTGTGAAGAGGAGCTGACTGTCGAGTGGACTCCGCCAGACCACATGGTCTTGTATCAGCACATGACCGAAGCGCAGGCTTGTTGGTGTATGCTTTGTGGAGAGATGGAAGAAAAGGAGCCAGTCCCACCTGTGGAGAGTGAAGCTGTGTCCAGTCAGAGTAGAAGCCTGTCTGTTCGTCTTGAAATGGGTTCTACTCGTTTAAAAGCCCATGTTAGTGAGCAGAATTACATTTTACTGCACACTGATGCCCTCACCGTCTCAAAGCACACTGGCTCCATGCACTTACGCTCCCCTTTGTTTATCTTCAACTTCGATGGCAACAATGTCGTCTCCTTTAATGGACTAGATGTTGAAATGCACGATGAGCTTACTGAGATGCAGCTGCACAGGGACACTTTCCCCTTCCTCACTACTCCTCACAACCGCGTTTGGGTCCTCGCTTGCCCATCTGTGGCAGTTGAGTTTCCCTATCAGTACAATTTCTCAAACACTTTTGACATGGCCATTAGTGTGCAGAAGTGGTTGAAGACTCTCCACTCTCCCTGCCAGGTCACCACAGTCCAACAGCTGCCTCCTGACCTTGTTTTCAAAATTAGCCAGTTCTCATTTGTCTTCCTGGATGATGTCTTTGAAATAAAGCTAAGAGATAACTATGAGCTGATGAAGGACGAGAGCAAAGAAAGTGCAAAGCGCCTCCAGCTTCTGGATAAGAAGGTGGCAGATCTGCGGAAGCAGCATGGAGAACTTTTACCTGCCAGAAAGATAGAAGAGCTTTACAGCTCATTGGAGAAGAAGCACATCGAGATCTACATCCAGCGTTCACGGCGCCTCTATGCAAACACACCCATGAGGAAGTCTCTGCTGACCTGGACTGTGTCAGACTTGGAGTTGGTGGTTCTAGCTGATCAGTCTCTCCATGGGCCAGAGAGGGTGAGAGAGCAGCTGAGAGACATTGATGGGGTCAGTCCCTTCCCCAGAGATGGGCTCCCACTGGTCGTTCAGTGGTGCCGTGCTGTCAAGTTTGAACTTTCTGCATTTCTGGGTAAGTCTGACTAAACTGGAAAAAAAAAAGGAAATGAAGTCTATCTCTATCTCTCTCTTTCTCTCTCTCTCTCTCTATGCGTGTATATATATATATATATATATATATGAAAAAATTTATGTTTTTTACTATCTTTGCCTTTCCCCAGTGAGAATTCGGGATTACCCTCGCTACCTCTTTGAGATCCGAGACTGGGATTTATCGGGGCGTCTGATCGGGACAGAGCAGGATGGACAGGCAAGAGCTCATCGCAAAGTGACTGTACCACTTGGTCCACCATGGGGTGATGTGACAGTCCACAGAAATATGCCCCCTCTCAAGTTCTACTATGATTTTAAATGTAAGCGATAGCATATGTTTTGTGTCTGTTGTCTAATGTTTACATCTAATAATGAAATCACTCTTCTGCAGCCAACATCTCTCAGTACACCATTGTGTGGGGGCCTTGTTGGGACCCTGCCTGGACTCTGATTGGCCAGTCAGTCGACCTACTGACCAAACCCACAGTTGATCCCTCACCTCCTCTGGCCTGGTGGGACAAAAGCCGTCTTCTTCTGCATGGACGCTGGGTCATGAACATTGAGCATGCCAATCTTCATCAGCTAGCTACAGAGGTAAGACGCTGCATGTTTTTATAAACTATGTTCCCAGTCATTGCATCTTGTTAGTATTTTTACTTGGAAAGTTTTTAGCAAATTCATGTTTCTGTCAAGTTATCTTTTTTATCAACATAAGTTAGATTAAGTTATCCCTTTATTAACTCCGGCCTGCATTCTTCCAGGACCCGTATAACACTACAGAAAACTTGCACTGGGAGTGGATTAAGCTGAACTTTGACTGGAACCCTGGGCAGTTTATCTTCACAGGGGATTTGGATGTAAATGTCAGAACAGCATCAAAGTAAGCACTGGTACTTGGGCTAAAGTAAATGGTATTTGTAACTGTATTTTTATGGGTTAGTAATAAGATTCTGTGTTTTCCATATTAGGTATGATGATATCCGTTTCCTACACCTTCCCAACCTGTTTATGACACTTGACCTCCAATGGCTTTGCCATGGCAACCCTCACGATCACCATGCTGTGATGCTTTGCTGTGCTGAGAACATTGGAGATGTGACATCAGGACAGCCTCATGACTCCTACAGAGCCTTTCGCTCTGAGAACCTCAACCTTTCCATCACCATGAACTTAAACCAGCATTGTGGCCCTGGTTTGTGCTACTCTTTAAGATCCAGCTAAGCTAAACCTCCCCAACTCAAAATTCACGTTATTGCCTGTTTTCTGTGTTTTTTCCCTATAGAACCTTCTCAGCCCAGAATCCTGCTGTACAGCAGTACTCTGCGCTGGATGCAGAACTTCTGGGCCACCTGGACAAGCGTGTCTCGACCAATCTGCAGAGGCAAGCTCTTCCACAGCCTCAGGCCAGTCCGCAAGAAACTGAGTCAGCACTACAAACAGATGTCCTACACAGCTGCTTTCCCACAACTACAAGTAAGCTTTTTCTCCTTTTATTTATTTATTTTCTCCTCTCATTTCATCTGCCCTCTTTTAAAAGTTAACTGCTTGATGTTTTTACTATTGAGTAAAGATTTGTATACAGTGCAAAATGTGCAATTTCTGGTGCTCTTTATATCTGCATCTGCCATTTTTATTCATTACACTTTGCATATTGTTTAGGTACATTACTGGGCCTCCTTTGCTCAGCAGAGAGGAATTCAAGTGGAGTGCAACAATGGCCATGTCTTTACGCGTGGGGCTCAGAGACTCATTCCACAGGGTAAACATATGATTTATTGAAGTGGCTTCGGTTTCTAACATCCCTTTTAAATGGCATACTTTCTTCAACATTGACACATGTCTGGTGTTTTAGCTGGCACTGTGATGAGGAGGCTGATCTCTGAATGGAATGTGACTCAGATGGTTAGCGAACTCTCTCAGGTGACAGTTCACCTGATGGCGTCCACCTGGGATGAGACAGCTGACCATCAGATGAATGCTCAGGTGAAGAAGACTCATCTGCTCAGTCTGTCCTCCCTCAGCTACCAGCGACAGAGCAACCGTATGGAAGAGGTAAAGGCCAGAGCCCTGAGGCTTGAGTTCAAATTTATTTCTTAGTAGCTTAATAATTAAGTTATTTTTCAATGGTGTCTGACAGGAGGTGAACCTAAAAGACGAAACAAATGCATCCTACACTCACAAACTGCGTCTGGTGGACCTGCGTGCTTCCTGGACAACCACAAACAGAAACATAGCCTTTGGGCTTTATGATGGGTATAAAAAGGCGTCTGTACTGAAGAGAAATCTTTCCACTGAAGCTTTGAAGGGTTTGAAAATCGACACACAGCTGCAGACCAAGAAGCTCAAACGGTCGCCGTCCAACTACTCTCCTACGACTGCACCTACCACACCAGTTGTAGCCACAGTTAATCGCACAGAAAAAAGTCATCATGAAGGTCAGTGTCGTGTAAATATATCTATACATATTGGACTTGTCAAAATTCACAAAATGATTATTTATTTGCCATTAAAAAAAATTTTAAGTAAAATGAAAACTTATTCTGCAGCCCTTTAGAAGTTCTGTGGATGTATTATTTTTGAAGAATTGTTTTAATGAAAAAGTTGTAGCTATCACCTTTAAATAAAGAGTATGCTCAGTTTTAAGATTCCCTCATTAATCTGTATATTTCTTTTTATTTTATAGGGACCTCAATGCTTCAAAAACTAATTGAAGAAACGGACAAGTTTGTGGTGTTTTCAGAGGAGGACTCCGGTGTCAGTGACCAGCTGTGCGGCATTGCAGCCTGCCAGACTGATGATGTATATAACCGCAACTGGTTTATTGAGTTGGTAAACTGTCAGGTAAGTTCATCAATAATGACAGTTTTATTTCTCATACCACTGCTTACACAAAGTCAATGTAAGTTCCGGTGTATTGTCACTATTGACTGAAAGTTAGAGCCCATTTTTACTGCGTTTTAAACTAAAAGTATCCCATGTACTCATAATGTGGGCTATAAAAATCATAAAATACGGTACAACTCTGTGAACAAACTCTGTTACCCTTTAATGGAGAAAAGATTATCTGGTGTATTATGGTGTCTTAATCCTCCTGTTTCTTTTTCCTTTTTTGTTTTTTTACGCAGATGATGCTGCGTGGCACAGAAACAGCTGGCTGTGTGCTGGTGTCTGCAGCAAAGGCTCAGCTGCTGCAGTGTGAGCACCACCCTGCCTGGTACAGCGACACGTTAAAGCAGAAGACCACCTGGACGTGTCTGCTGGATGGCATGCAGTACTTTGCCACCATGGAGCTCAACCCCTCTGAGCAAGAGGACAGGCAGCTGTGGCTGGAGGTAGGCTGAGCTCTCATCTTGTAGTTACTGGGGTGGTTGGAAAGTCGTAACGCTGTGATATTTTAAGAAGTACAAAATAATAGTTTTTGTGGTTGTTAATTTATGGCTAATTTTGTATTAAGAATAACTCAAAGTAATTTTTTGTTTGGAAAAATAAGCAATGTACTTTTCACACAAAAAAGATGCATATTATTACGATCCCAAGGGGTGTCCTATGACATGAGATCAATGGATGAGTGAGGTATTCTGTCTCATGACTGTGGTCCTGATCTAACTTGTCTCAACCAGTCAGCAACCAGCAATGTGCTCCAGAGCAGTTTATCTTCAGTGTAGGATTAAATAGCAAAGAATGGCATCTGAAAATCAATAAATCAACCTTCATCTTAAAAGGACCCCAGATTAAAATTATTTGTATGTTTTATTAGATTAACACCAATTTACTACTTGAATAGATTAAAGGATGTCTTTGTTTTATAGTATTAGAGGAAACCATTTCACTCATCATCCACCAAAGCACAACTGGTGGTAGTGACATCTGCACTGTGGGGTGCTGACATTTATAGTTTCACCATATTTGAATAGATGTTTAGATATCTAAGTAAAAATGGCATTTAGTTGCAAGCGAGGAGATGCTTACCAAAGATGATTTCAAGCTAATTAGGGCACATATGACTAATAAACCCCTTTTAGATTTGCTCTGGAAAGCAGTAACAGTGCAGACTTTGTCTTTTATACTGTTTGCATCCCGACAAACATTCCACTGTTTTACTTCAGAGCTGTATCGGACATTTACTGGCTAGCCCCTGTGTCATAAGGGCGGAAATGTTGCAGAAATATGTCGTTTTGGCTGAACGCACAAGAAATGTTCCAGGGTTGAAGGATGACTGTCACTGTGGCGACTCATCCGCAACATTTTCCAATATATGAACGTGGCTGGGACATAAGAATTCTGCTAGGAAGCAGCATGTTTAAAAAGACAACTTCTGTTAGAGTGAAAGGACTTTACAGCAAATATTCCTCAGTGCAAGTCTGAAAGCGGCTTTAGAGTCCAGTCCATATTTTGAACCTTGTATTGTCTTGTGTGTTTTTGTGGGTTTGAATGGTGGAAAACGGTGATAAATTGTTGGCAGCTGCATCTTATTGCTTTGTGAGAAACGGCAACTCACATTTTTTTGAGGAAGCGGCATAGACGACAGGTTTGCTGTGATGCAGAGAGGGAAATTAAAGTGATAATAGAATTGCTGCAGTACATGACACAAGTTCTGCTTTTCTATCACAAATTGTATTTTTTGTCTTTTCTTTCATTTTGTGTTCAGGTGAAAAACATTGAGGAGCACAGGCAGCGTAACGTGGACTCAGTGCTGGAGCTGATGGAGAGTGGCCAGGCAGTGGGAGGAATGGTCAGCACCACTACAGGTGAGAAATAACACCAACAACACTGTTCCTGTGTCCAAACAAAAATGTAAACGAGAATGCTGTAAAAATATGAAATGATTTAGATTTCCAGTTAAATTTTCTGTCTGCTAACCGTAGATTGGAACCAGCCTGCACAAGTGAACGAGTCTCAGCAGGTTCAGCGTATTATCTCGCGCTGCAGCTGCCGGATGCACTACATCAGTTACAGTCATGACATCAACCCCGAGCTGGCCACACAGATCAAACCACCAGAGCTGAGAAACAACCATGAAAAAGAGGACCTGCTGAAAAAACAAGCGGGTACATCTGATCTCATGAAGACAACACTTCCTTTCATCTCTGGTGATTTTTACCAAGAACTTACAGAGTGCTCCTGTGTTTTTATTTTTCTAGGGGCGGTGGACACCTTCACTCTCATTCACCATGACCTTGAGATATCAACAAACCCTGTTCAGTACGCCATGATACTGGACATTGTCAACAATCTGTTATTGCACGTGGAGCCCAGACGCAAGGTAAGCGAAAAATCAGCCAGCTCATGGTCAGTTTACAACAGGGTTCTTGCAGGGTCTTAAAAAGTCTAAAAATGTCTAAAATTCTGAACTTAGGTCTTAAAAAGGGCCATTTTTTCAACCAAGGTCTTATTTTTAATCATTCCAGAGAAACATTGGCCCCATAGCATACACTGAATAAAATATGAAATAGAAATTTTGATTCTGTCCATCTTTCTGAGAGGTTCAGATCGCAATGAGGGACATTTTCAATTTCTTTTTCAATTTTTTTTTTTTTTTAAATGAAATACAACTAAATGCTTTTGGCTGTGCTTATTATTAGATTCAGTCGTCCATTAAAATCTTTTTTTATGTACTTTTTTGGGGGCAATTATTGTTATGCGATTAATCAAGATTGATTAATTACAAACCCTCTTATTAATTAGTTTAATTTTTTTTTAAATCCCCTATTTTGAATTGCTGGGATTATTTTAATGTTTCTGGTTATGCATCATGTTGGTCTTAAATTTGATTTATAAAGGTCTTAAATTTAACTTGCTGAAACCTGCAAGAACCCTGTTACAAAAGGTTCATTTTTACACCTTTCTGTTTCATCATTGCTTCCTCTGTGTTTTTATCTCCTATGTGGTGCGTTCAGGAGCACAGTGAGAAAAAGCAGCGTGTACGGTTCCAGTTGGAAATTTCTAGCAATCCAGAGGAGCAGCGTAGCAGCATCTTACATCTGCAGGAGGCCGTCAGGCAACATCTCGCTCTGATTAGACGCCTTGAAAAACAGATTTACTCCAATATCAGGGTAAGCCACACTGTTTTAATGGCCTGTATTCACTCTGAATGTCCACTTTAATGTATTTCCACTTTAATGTAAAACAAGAAACATGTAAGAAATCTTTTTTTTAACATACTTATTTACCAGCTAAAGCTATACAAATGATGTATGCAGAAAAGACATAAACAGTGTTGAATTGGCCTTAAATGTCTGAATCAACAGATCAAATGGGTCAATTTAATAATCTACAATAAAATTGAGCGCCCCCCTCCCTTTTTTTTTCCCCCCGGAAAATAGGAAATGGTTGTGACAATCCATTGAAGCATGCGATTGTAGATGGAATTCTGGCAAATAAGGCACAAACAGAGTTTGTGAAATTCTAATAAGCTTGAAAGTAAATATTTGCTGTGGCAACCTTTATTCAGCACACCCCGAGCCTGAACATTTACAAACTATTCTCCAAAAGAAGAGGGGGTGCTACAGTTGCATCCTCGTGATTTTTTTTGTGATGTAGTACTGCCAACTAACTCAGAATGGCTAATATTTATAATGAAATAATCAAATGTGTTGCTTCTTTTAACTTTGCAGGCTCAAACTGAAGAAGTAAGCGGAGACGAGCTGATGGAAATCAACATGCGACTGCAGAACCAGCTGAACCAGGAGAAGAACGACATGCAGATGAAGAGTGAAGAGCTTAACATTCTCATCAGGTCTCACATCCGTTCTCATGCGTATCCAGTAACGGGAAGACAGTGGCACAGCAGTAACTATAAACTTCTTATGCCATCCAGGTGTTTTAAAGACTTTCAGCTGCAGCGAGCAAACAAGCTGGAGCTGCGTAAGCCCCCAGAGGATGTAAGCGTGGTGAGGAGGACTGAGATCTACTTTGCCCAGGCCCGCTGGTGTTTGACTGAGGAAGATGGACAGCTTGGGATCGCTGAGCTGGAGCTGCAGCGATTCATGTACAGTAAGGTGAGCAGAGGCTGGTAAAGACATCCCTGTCGTCTCTCTGTTCATTGCTTGATTTATGTTTTCTACATTTTTAAGAACTACCTGAGAACAACAGGTGGTGTAATGTTCTTATTTTGAAAGTACAGGGTTTCACACTCCTGCATTGTAAATGTTAAAATTTTTTCCTTTTAGTTGAACAAGTCTGATGACACAGCAGAGCATCTCTTGGAGCTTGGCTGGTTCACAATGAACAACCTGCTGCCAAATGCAGCTTACAAGGTAAATGAATTATTCAGCTTGCACCACTTTTAAGTTTAATCTGAACGAACTATAAGCTGGTACTGTCATTAACGTGTAGGTGTTTTTTTTGTTTTGTTTTTTTTAGATGAATTCATTTATCATTTTTAACTTTATTGTACGCTATTTGATATTGATACTAAGCCCAATTTGCATTTCACCACTACCCCTTTTTAGCCAACAAAGCACATCCTTTATGAATACCTTTTTGAAAATGATGCTGAGGGAAGTTGTCAGCCTGTTAACATATTTATACCTGATTTCCTCTGTGCAGCGTGTGAGGGTATGTACACTGCTAATAAAGCAACAAACCATGATGTCCCTGTTGACTCCATCTTGTTTGTTCAGATTGGATTGTTCAATGGCTCCTCTGTTTCATATTCTGTGTTGCATGCACACTCGATGATGAATATACGCATGTATTGCCATTGAGCTTTACAAATTCACTTAATCTTAAGGTGTTAATCCCACTGTTCTCATATGATTAGTAAAATGCTTTATTGTGTGTTTTAAAACCAATTATTTCTGGGTCTCAATCTTCAAATCCCCCTTCTTTCCCTAGGTTGTGCTTCGACCCCAAAGTAATTGCCAGTCAGGACGCCAGTTTGCCTTGCGCATCTTCAGCAAAGTGCGCCCCCCTGTGGGAGGAATCTCTGTGAAGGAACACTTTGAGGTGTCACAATGCATCCACTTTGAAAGCTTAACAAAGTTTGTTTTGCTGGATACTCTTTTAACCTTAAGCTTTTTCCATCCCATCAGGTGAACGTGGTGCCTCTCACCATCCAGCTCATGTACCAGTTCTTCAAACGAATGATGGGATTTTTCTTCCCAGGAAGAAATGTTGAAGAGGAGGAGGTCACTGATGAGGAAGACAAGTCTAGATTGGTCACCACTGGTGTGTTTCTGCACAGTTACAGCAGTTAGATGAGTAATGTTTGCTCTCCAGTCTCTGTGTGATCACCAGCCTGCAGTTTATACCAACAAACCAATCAATAGTTTCCATTTTCTCTGCCAGACATGCAGGGTCGAATTACCCGTGTGTCATGGCATCCCTCTGAGATGAGAAAGGCTCTTTCACTCTGGATGTGACCTTGAGAAATGTGTGTGTGTGTGTGAGACTCTGTGGGAGTATAGGGTGCACTCACCCAGTGGCCACAGTGCTGATGCCAGTGTGGTCTGTGTCACAGGTATCGCTGTCAAGGCCCGGCCATTGTCAGAGGACACCATGGGTGCTATGGGCCCCAGCAAAAGCGTCACCCAGGGACTGAATCGCAGTGCGGGGGTCAGAAGGTCATTTAGGAAACCTCCAGAGGTGGAGACACCTTTTGTGTTGGCTCAGGTTTTCAGGAAGACTTTGTTAGACAAACTAACTTGTATTATTTTATTTCCTTCCTCAGCATCCAGTTGATGACATAGATAAGATGAAGGAGCGAGCTGCTATGAACAACTCCTTCATCTACATTAAGATACCCCAAGTGCCTCTGTGTGTCAGCTATAAGGTAGGTTCCCATGACAGCTGCTGATGAGCTCCACCAGTCCTTACTCAGACGGTGTCTGTCAGCAAGCAAAATTCAGATCATTTGTGGAGGAATGTAACAGTACTTCACTCTGGACACAAAACAGGCATATGCCAGATTATTAGCCCCATTTTCTTTTTATGGTTTTGCGGCTTGTGCGACTTATAGTCCAATGTGACTTATATATGAAAATATACACAATTTAACATATTTTTCAGTATCAATTCATACTGACTGACATGAGCCAAGAAGTAAATATTACTGTCTAATGTCAAAGGAGGGCGCTCTAGGCTTGTGGCAACGATATTCTGCTCCAAGGGCAAAAATTCCAAAATAGCTTCATCTTAGTGAAGGAGTTCATTTTGGACATCTGGCTATACTGCCTATGCGGTGGAACAAATCCTCAAAAAACATGTTTATCCTCCTTAGTTATGATGTTTAGGATCATTTACTGGCAATTGGAATTGGACTGATTGGTTAATTTTTAGTCGTAACAAGTAGGATATGAAAAATCACCCTATTTTAAATATATACGAAGTATAGTCCAGTGCGACTTATGTTTTTTTCCTGTTCACGATGCATTTTTTGACTGATGCGACTTATGCTCAGGAGCGACTTATAGTCGGGAAAATACAGCAGTGATTTATACGAAAAAATGTGGTTAACCTACCTGTAATTTAAATAGCTCCTCAGCTGAATTTGCTATGTTTTATCATTTTGTGAATTTATTTGTCACATCAGTGTATTTAGATGTAGTTTTTTATTGCATCTTTAACAGAGGAGGAAGTTTTTGGTTTAAGTCCCGGTCCTGTTTGAATGAATAGAGTAGTTTGTATATTTTTATATACTAATATTTGTAATCTTAACATTAAAAAGAATCTGTTTTGGTCTTAGTAGTTCATTTTCATATCCAAAACTCTTTTGAGCTACACTCTGCCTATATTGTTGCACCTGGTTTGTTAAACAAATGCTTAGTTCAGTTGTGAAGTTTCACCATACAACAATGCTACTTCAGCGTCCTTGCAGTTAGCTACAGAGATTTATACCTCATCTGTTTCCTGTATCTCTGTTTATGTTTCAGTTAGTCTTTGTACCTTTTGCAACTTCTGTTTAGCTTTAACTGGATGGATGACTGACTACAAAACATTCTCTCAGGCCACTCGCGTGCAATTAAGCTGCTACTGCCTTCGTCCCTCTCTTACTTCACCTCCTGTGCTACAGTTTTGTCCGTTTACTGCTGTAGATGGAAAATTGAATCGTCTGTTGGCCGAATCCATTTTGTGATTTGAGTTCTCATTGCTGTATTTCCATTACAAAATAGAATAACTTGGATATTTTCTTTGCTGCCAAAGACCAAAACACTGGCTGATTGTTAAGTTCCACTTTCTAATGTCTCCTCAGGGAGAGAAGAGCAGTGTGGACTGGAAAGACCTGAACCTGGTTCTGCCTTGTTTGGAGTACCATAACAATACGTGGACGTGGCTCGACTTTGCCATGGCTGTGAAAAGGGACAGCAGAAAAGCACTTGTGGCACAGGTACACAAATTTAAACTTTTATATCTTTGATTGTTAAACATTTACATGTGTAAAAGCTTATAAAATACTCTTATATCCCACTTCAAAACTTTTTGTGTGTTTTCTGCAAGTTTGTGTTTTATTTTGCTCAGTTTTAATGAGTAGCTAGGAGAAAAATAATGCATATATTTACTCTGACGCTGAAACTTTTGATATTTATAAAGTGATTTTTATTGCTTCCTGCTGCTCAGATGATAAAGGAGAAGCTGCGTCTGAAACCAGCTTCAGGCTCAGATCTGCGGGGGAAGGCATCTGAAGGGAAATCAGACAACAGCCTTCAGCAACAGGAGGAAGATGAAAAGGCCCGACTCCTCATCGGCCTCAGCACTGCAGACAAGAGCTCCAGCAAGAAGAGCATCTTCAGTCGACGCAAGTGACAACAATAAATATATAAGAACTTGGCTGGATGATCCTCTGCAGCAGCCAGTGTTTAGAGTCGGAATATCACTCCAACTTTGTGAATCAGATTTGAAAAGAGGGAAACATTTCAAATAGTTTAGGAGATACTTGCTGCACCACTTGAGCCTGCTGAACTTGTTTTTGAAAAGTTACTCCTGCTGTGTCTCTCATTTCACTCCAAGCATCGCCAAGATGACCAGAGTGCCATTATGACCAAATATATATATTTCTTTGTTTATTTGTGTGCCATTAAACTTTGATTCTGCATTTCATAAACTCTGCAACTCTGGAAAAAAATGACCACTGTGGTTGCATTGAATGTAGCGAGGAAGATTAACGGTGTATAGCTCGCACCTTACTGATCATGTTTCCTCTGCTTCTGCTAATGCACGAATGAGAATACTTCCTGCTGGCTCAGGAACACACTGCAAGAATAAACTTAAATTAGATTTAAACTCTAGAGAAGAATATATCAGAATATGTTTTATCATTTCAGGAAGTTGATGGGGGCTGCATGACTGTCACCGACAGGATGGCCCTGTCCTGCTACAGATTTTCTCTTTGCTGCATCCCTCAGTGTTTTACTGTACCTCACCTCAGTGCAATTTAAAAAAGGCAGCAAAAGAGAAAAAGAAAACATGATGTGTTGTTAAATGTGGCATTTGGCGGTATTGTGGGGAAAAACAAATTGCAGCTAATGGCAGTATGTGTGTTTTGTAATTTTAACACTACAGCACTTTTTATGCAAAGTATTTTGATATTTTTGTAACCACAGATGTTTTCTGTTGGATTACTTGTATAACTGCTTTTTGTCATTTCACTCAGTTAACGTTTCACTTTGAAAGGAACATGTGGCAGCAGCTGTTTTCACATTTCTATCAGCTCTGTGGCTTTTTGTTTATCAGTCAATAAAAGTGTTAAAGCCTTTCTGTGTTCGGTCTGTGGGTCGCAGTTAGTTGGGGAACAGCGGGGTGATTGGTCATCGATCTGACAGCTTTAACTGGAGCGGAATCGAGCCCTTCCCGTTCTGGACTGGAAGCGCTTTTCCTCTTCAGACTCACAACACAAGCACGTGGATGTTACGAGACGGAAAATGACGCCAGAAAAAGCGCCGAATTTGTTGCTGTTTTTACTTGTTTTGGAGTGAAATAGTTAAATCTGGAGATGCGATGGGCGGCGAAATAAGTAAAAGCGATAAGGTGAGTAAATCGCACGCAGGAGTTTCTGATTGGAGATCGTAAACAAATGCAACTGCTATGGAGGGTTTTCCTTAAATGTAAAGACTGATTTTCTGTCCATTTACTGTTCAGATGTTGTTGTCTCCTGGTAGAGTTTTTGTTCTTTGTTATTGTGATTAAGAAAACTGCTTCAATGAGTCAGAAATTGATATGGATTAGATCAGTGGATGCTGATATTCCAACTGACCTGTAGGATGCCCCTCATTGTATGTTTGATCCGGATGATAAATTCATAGTTTATTTGTACGTGTGTGTGTGTGTGTGTGTGTGTGTAAGAGAGCGAGATAGACTGAAAATTGGGGATGTACTAGACAGCGCTGATGAAATCTAAATTATATATATAGCTTAATTGATAATGGCTCATTGGCCACATAAGATAGAGCCTATACACTGTATAGCCTACTTTCTCCAAAAAGACACAAAAATATGCCAACCCCGAAATGATAATCCTAATAAAATAAGCCTAATAAAATTCAATAATTGCCTGAATCACTGTGTTGCTTCCAGTTCATTGCAATTCGTTTTGGCCAAAAGAATTTGGCCCTTATTTAGGATTATTTTCGAGAAATACTATGATTACCAAGCTTCAAGTTTTACACTGAGGCTATCACAGTATTCAGATAAGTAAAAGAGTCCATGATGCCTGTCACGTGTACCATGATGGACAGCTCGACCTCAAGTCTGCTCTCGCTGTCAGGTAGGATTTACTCTGCATGGACTGAATCTTGTACAGGTGCAGATCCTCGCAAAGAATTGCTTTTTCTGATACCCTCCCTTAAGCTAGAAGGCCACTTCATAAAATTGATATTTGTTACATCAAAACTAAATGAAAAGGTAAGTGGACATTTCAGGCGTCAGAAAGTAAAAACCCCGCCATATTTTTGGATTTGCCTGTACATTTAGAACAGGTATTTTCACGAGCTCATCTACCTGACAGAGGAGCCGTGCGATTACTGGTTTAAACAACTGTAGGGTGGGGTTTTTACTTTCTGGACCAGGGATGTCCATCTATGATTAAATCTGTTGCATTTCTCCCAGAAAAAAAAACAAAAAACTTCTTGTTGGAAAAGCTCAGACCACTGAAACTTTCACATTGACATGTCTCTTATACAAACGGATGATTGAAGTCTGAAAACATGGTATGTTAGCAATTTAACAAATTTATTCATTTAACAAAATGGGGTCTCAGTAGCATGAGGAGGAACCAAAACCACAACAGCCAGGCACCTCATCCTCATGTGCGTGACCAGCTTGACTGTCCAGTGTTGTGGAGAGGCATCCCTTCCTCCAGCTGTTGCTTTAGCAAATCAGCCTCTGTGTTGGAAATAGAGCTGTGGTCCTGGACTGTGGCGATATGGCATTGCTACTGGTTGTAGAATCTCATCTCGATATCTTTCTTAGTTTAAATTGCCTCCAATGATGAAAAGCCAAGTTTTTTTTTTAGTGCAGGATATTAATCCCCACACCATCACACTGCCCCCACCAAATCTTTTGCAATGGTGTGATTAGCCTACAACTTTTAACTATTTACAGCCTTTTTTCTGTGTTGTCTACATAAAAAGATCTCATTTTGATCATTCATACTGAAAAAATTCAAAACAGCAAAGTAGTTTTACTTGTCCTTTTTTCTATCTTCTGCATTTTATTTGAAGATTTGATTTATCTGTAGTTTGGAGGTTTGTATGTGGAACGTAAGAACATTGTTCAGGTTGTCCTTTTATTTTTCTTCCAGCTGTTCATTTCAAATGGTTCACTCCTCTTGGACAGACATAAACCTTCCTCTGCATGTTTGAGAGTCCAAGTGGTAATTTAAAAATTTGTCCATGACTTTATTAACTAAACATATTTCACTTTTTGTCCTAAACTACACACTTATGGTGTAATGATGGGATTTGCAATGTGGTTAGTTTTTATCTCTTATACAGAGATGCCAGAGGTCTGTTTACCTGCTCCAAACCTGTGTTGAGTACTTTTGATTACAACTTTGTGTACAACACACCCTTTTGCTCTTACTCCCATTACAGCTGTATGTCAGGGGTGCCCAAGTCCAGTCTTCAAGGGCTATCCTGCAATTTTTAGAGCATACCTTCTCCAACACACTTGAATGTAATGGTTAATCCCCTCATGCATACTGTATGTCATTCAACTCTTCAGAAGCCTGGTAACAAGCTATAAATTTGATTTAGGTGTGTTGGAGAAGGGATGCAACCAAAATGTGCAGGATAGTAGCTCTTGAGGACTGGACTTGGGCACCCCTGCTCTACTACATGAAAGACAGTACGTACCTCTGAAATGTATCAGTACACTGCAGCAATAGGATAAAGATGTCACATTCCACTCCAGATAAAATCATATACTCTTTGATGTCCTTTTCCCCATTAAATATAGAGAGAGGGATCATCTGCTCAGCGGCGACTCAGTCATGGGTTTCTTTCAAATGTCCGGGTTTCCATCGCTCACAGACTTGGACATTCTGCAACACTTTCTCAGCCTGTAGAAACGGACATCCAGCCGGCCATCTCCAACCTTCTGCAACCTCCAGAGGATGGAGGGGAGAGGTCAGACACAGAGAAGACCCCTCCAGTTTTCATCTCTGTCTTCTTGCCTGAATTCCCACACTGTAAAATTCCTGCAAGAGAGCGTTTCCAGGTACTCTGGCCTAATAGAACTGATCTTTATGAAAGTTAATGCAAAGGGCACAGAAACAACTTCACTTCTGTGCTCACAGGTCCTGGGCTTCATTGCTAAAGGGTCATTTGGACCCATTCTGAAGATAAAAGACAACTTTAAAGAGAAGATTTACGCTGTTAAGGTTAGTATAAAAATAATTACCCCAGTTACAAAGGCACTCAATTATTTTAGTTTAATAATATGCATACTTCCATAGGTTCTACCAAAGTCAGAGATCTTGAAGCAGGGAGTGCTGGAGCAGGCAAAAGAGGAAGTCATCATTCAGGTAGAATATTTTTATTGCCAGAGATTAACAGCAGTGCCACCTTACAGCTAGCAGAAGTAAAACTATTCAAATTATTTCTCTTCATTTGCCCCATTTAGCAATAATAAATCCCACACTGATATAAAATATAGTAATGTTATTGTGTTCATTCATTTATTTGACAATAAATAACTCATGTGAGAACCGATAAGTGAAAGATGGAGTACAATTAGACAATAACACATTTTATATTATTGTCTAATCAAGCAGTGATTGGGCCAATTGATTCAGCCCCCTGTTGTTAAAAGAGAGCAAGATGTGTGTGACAACTTGGGAAAAAAATGCTGTTGAAATGACACGAGTCATTACCTGATATACCATTTTGTTTTGTGTTTGATGGATTTTTTTCTGCAATTTCTGTCGGCTGCAATGCTTCTCTGCATCCATGTTATAACTTTCAGGGTCAGCATTTGAAGCTGGATTTGCCAGTTTTACTAAAGACAGAAACAGATGTCTGGATTTTGTGAAGAAAAAGTTTGTTTGTTTTTTTTAAATAACATTTTACTTCACTGGCTCTAAAAGTTATTTTAAGTTCACCTCCAACTTCTGCCAAGTGATGAAAGACTTCAGCATTAGTAGAAAATGAAGAAGAACATACATATGACTGTGTTATTAGCCATTGATCTATATTAGCCTATACACAACATTTATAAACAGTAGCTAGGTTTTAAAGTGTTTTAAATGTAGCTACTGAGGATTTCACTGTGAAAAGTGAGATTTTTGCACTGCTGCAATTTATTTTACTTTGTGTAATTCAGGAGTTTTATAGTTCTTCAAGTAATAATGGACCGAGACTTTTAGATGCATTACATGTATCTGTATTAACACCAGTCTGACCTTAATTGAATTGTCTCAAGCTCCCCATCCATCTCTCAATGTCATATTCACTGTCAATCTGTATGTGTCGACTGTTGCATTGCAGCGGCAGCTCAAACACCCATTTATCCACAATCTGCAGGACTGTTGGCAGACGCAGCACCACCTCTTCATTAGTGAGTTAACAGAAACAAAACAGTGGCACATTTCCATCCTCCTCTTCTATCCTTTTTGTGTTCCTGACATGTTAAGTTTTTAATCCATCTATTCAGTGTGCCATCTAATGAGAGCGCTGGTAAAGTGCAGGGCAGCTGCCGCTGCTGCATGACTCTCCAGTTTTCCCCCAGTTCTAACCACAAATGGTATCTGTTGGTCTTTTCTTTACTTAAAGATGATATAGATTTTGATTTTTTTTTTAAAAGAAAAAAAGTCAAGTTTATTATTAAATGTTGCTCAGCTAACGGGAGAGCAACTGAGCAAAAGCATGTGTTTTTGACTTGGCTTGGATTCTTATTTTCTTCCTCTAGCAACATGTGGAATAAGAAACTAATATTTTTTTCTTTGTAGTTTGTATTCTTTTATTTCAGACTATGCTGATCTGCAGTAACTGCTCATCTTGTTCCAGAGACCTAAGAAATGTGTGTTTCATCCTGTGCAGTGTGTGACTACTGCAATACTGGAGACTTGTACACTTACTGGTTACTGAAAGGCCAGTTTGCGGAGGAGGAGGTTCGGCTTTTTGCTGCAGAGCTGGGCAGTGCACTGGGTGTGTAATGTATATGTGTAATGAATAATTTTGGTTGATGACTTTTGTTAATAATGTAATCGTGGTTCAAATGTGCATGGTGGTCAAATGGATATTTGGTTTTATGTCTCACACTTCCTGCTTTTGATTGCATTTTGTAGGTTTTCTACATGACTTGGGGATCATTCATAGAGATATAAAGGTATTATTCCAAATACAGAAATGTTTAATTTTCCCATATATTTGATATTTTTCTGAGTCTTGAAGGTTATCATTTGTCTGGCTTTTCAGATGGAGAACATTCTGCTAAGTGATCGAGGTAAAGCTTTGCTTTCCATCTTACAATTATAAACTATCATTTTTAGATTTATATTAGATGAAGCTAACAGTCTGATCACCTTGTACAGCAAAAGGAAACAGGACGCATCAGTCAGACAGGCTACATCAGACAAGCTACAAGAGTAACAGTAAAAGTATGACAAACTAACATCTCTGAGGATATAAGGAGTCTGCCTGGCCACAAAATGAAAACATTTAGTAAACTTTTGAAGAGTGTATCAGCTTTAAAAGATGTGCAAAACATTCACAGAAACATTTGCTGCTGCATATAGAAAGAAATCAGTTTCACTGTTTCGTCTTGATTCAGGTCACCTTCGTTTGTCTGATTTTGGACTCTCACGCCGCCTGAAGCGAGGAGGACGAGCATTTACCATATGTGGGACGATTCCATACATGGGTAAGATCTCATAAATGAAATCCATTTCTCAAGAGAATATTCTCTCTTGCAGCAGCTGTGTAGTTCGTATTGGCTATTTATTTCATTTCCCTGTGACTGAATTGAAACCCTGTCTTCATCATTAGAGCCACACCTGCGTCTTCCTCCCTCTTGATTCAGCTGACCCAATTATGGAAATAATGCCACTGTGATCTAGCAGCAATATTTGTCCTCTTCTCTATGTTGTCCGTGTTTTTATTATTTTGTTTAATTTTCACATCTTCACATTTAGTTTCCCAATTTTATTTTGTCATCTTGAGTTTTTCTGTTTGTCTCAACAGCTCCTGAGGTTCTGAATGGGGGTCCATATAACCATGCTGCAGACTGGTGGTCTCTTGGCATTATGTTGTTCTCACTGGTGATAGGAGAGGTAATATTGATTAAATATGCAATCATTAAAACACTGATTATTGCTCATCTATTAAATGTATACCTTTTTCACTTTTCAGTTCCCAGTAGCTGCAGAGCTGGACCACACCAGCATGTGGAAGAAGGTCACAGATTTTAATTATGCTCTACCAAAGACCTTCAGCTCTGCTCTGATCTTGCTTCTTACTGAGGTCAGTTAACTTGATTTCCTTACAGCCCCTAGAATGAAATATTGGCACACTTTCACTGCCTCTCTTCACTGATTCAGCTTTTATGTAAGGATCCAGTGACCCGCCTTCGCAATCTGGAGTGTTTCAAAATGCAGACCTTCTTCCGCGGCACATCGTTTGACCCTTACATCCTCCAGAAAACACCAGTGAAATTCATCCTTGACCTCAGGACCCATCCTGATTGGACATCCAAATCAGTGAGAGGTCCTTCACTGGACCAGTTTGATAACTTTGACTGTAATCAAATCCTCAACTCCCCTTTAAACCCCAGCAAGCCGCCTCCCACTCTGGCCAACGTGGGGTTGAGCTCGACTGCAGAGCAGAACTGTGAAGCATGAAACTGGACTGTTTCTGTTCCAGAGACTGATTTAGACACTTCTGATTATAGATATTTCTCGACGCAAATGTTTCACCTTTTGTACTTGCAGTGTTTGAAAGTTGCCTTTTCCTCTGTATAAACCTAATGACAGATTTCTTCTGTTACATGTTTATTACAGTGTAAAATACCTCAGTGTTGTGGGGTGCTTTTAATTTTCTCATCCTATTTGTTGTTTATTAACAGTATTAGAAATGTAACTCTGTTAAATGGCATGAGAATTAAGATTAGTTTGTTTTTTGTGCCATGTTGTCATTTTAAAGTTCCAGTAAGACTCTCTCTGGTATTAATTACAATTTTTAATGTCCCATTAGTGTCTTCATGTGTTTTTAATTTCAAATGTTTTTTATACCAAATGATTTAAATAAACCATCGGTTTTCTATTTTTTTCACAGTGGAAAGTATTTACGCAACACTTGTTTGGTTTATATTTCTACAGAATCATGTTAATTTTTGTTCAATCAGAAATTTACCAATATATTTTGTTTCATAATCAAATAAATGATTTTACAAATTGAAAGATGACCTGAAAAGTATTTTCCCCAAATCAGAAATGATATGAGTTTAGATCTGAACAAGCATTTATGCCAACTATGTACTTGTAATTGTATTTGTTTGGATTTGAATTGCCACAAACAAATAAGATTATAATAATCAGTCAGAAAAAAGAAAAAAAAAATAGGATATGTGGTTCCAAAGATAACATAAATCTCATCCTATTCTCCATTAATGATAACGCAGCACGGATAATAAATATAGACGTACTACAGCAGTTATATGAGCAAGTCAAAGAGAGCTCACAAGATATTTCTGAAGCTTAAACTCATTAATTGCTCTTTGTGACAAAATGAGTCAGAGTTTCTCTACATAGATCTCATCATGACGGAACAAAACTCTATAACCTAAAGGTTATTTCAGTCTTACAGAGTAAAATAAAAGTTTAACTGATAACCTCCAAAAGTTGCTGTAGGAGATTTTGGGTCTGTCCCCTTGAAAAGAGAACAATAAGAAGAGAAAGCAGATGAGTAGCTACAGTATAGGGCAGTTTACTCTGAATTTAGACAATAATCCATGTTTGAGCCTTGTTAGAATAATTCGAGATCACATTTAAACAGACTTTAGACTGATAGACTGCAGGCAGTCCAGCTTAGATTGATTCCAAATCGTATCAGAGTACTGTAAGTTTAAGCCATGTTGAATTGGATAAAGAATAAATAAGATACTTTACCACAGCAAGTTCTGATGTTATTAAAGATGTTCTGAAAATTCCCAGTTGCTGTTCTATCAAATTTAATACAATAAAAAAAGAGGCACGTTTATATTTCATATATTTTTCAGCCACTGTTAAAATTAGGTTAATTTATCTCATATGAGCTGTAGATGTATAAGTGTTGCACCTGGATACATTATGGCCAACTTTCATCCTCTAATTGACCTATTTAGAGGATCCCTCACAAACCCACTGAGGACAACCAAAATAGTACAGAAAATTGAGGACCAGATAAAGTATCATCATTAAATGTTTTAATTGGGTAACAGAAAAAAAAGTCAAGAGTCCCAGCGGAGGCAGCCATGTATAATTGCTGTACTTCTTGAAGTCGTGTATATCTATTTAAAACTGTATCTCCTGAATGGGAGAGCACCGACTTCTCCCTGCGCTGTCGCCTGACATTGAATTCCCTCTCAGGCCCTTGTCTTAGACAGGTCCACCAAGTCTGTGTTGTGGTTCTATGATAGCAGGCAGTCCAGTGACCCATATCTAGTTTTAGGCACACTGACACACAATAGTAAAGAGAGGAGTCCCCCTGAAATGCTGGTGAATCGCTCCACTCGGGGCCACCAAATGGTGACATTATGTAACTGAACTCACAACATAAAACAGCTTTAAAAAGGCTAAACTGCAGCTGAGCACAATAAAACTGTTTATTTGATCAAAACTATTTTCAAAAACTTAGAACTGATGCTATAAACCAACTAAAAAAGCATAATGTCTTCCAGTTAGGTTTTTAAAGCAAATATCACATGCAAATAATTTTTTGTTTTCATAAGTTTAATTAAAGACACACATGCAACCAAAAAGGCACAAAAGAAAGATATTTCCTCCTCAAAGTGGAGGTGATAAATTTGACCTCCTTTTTGATCTAATTTGTGCCATATTGCCTTGTACGTTTACACTGAACTTGGAAATTATTTCTATTTCTGACATGTTCCGTCACATTCTTTACAGTTTAAAGCTCAGAAGAAAAGCCACTGAGTGCATGAATTGCTCAGAGACTGGAAGCCCCCGCATGAGTTTGGGTGTGCAAAAACCAAATTATCAGGAGAACTGGAACCTTCCTCTGGGCACATTTTTACTAATTAAGATAAAAATAGGACACCTCAGGGATTACTTAAATGCTTAAATTAGGTGATAGGGACTCATGTTTGCAAAAGAATATATGATTTGATATTTCTCACGAAGCCTGAATGCAGAGACCCAAGTGAGTTTAACACCTGAAGTTGTAAGAACTTACATGCATGCGCTGAAGTTAAATCACTTCTAACACAGCATAGTTATAAGTGCAAGATCCAGTTTGTTTTGGGGACTTGACTTAAAAAATTTATAAATTGTTGCATCAGAGCACAAAAGAAGAAGCTGACAAAAGGATGATGATATTCAAATAGAACAATGAATCATCAAGATTTTTTTAATTTAAGTGGGACAAAGGTGGGTGTACAAGCCCCGCCTAGGGGTGATGGCGTATGAGGTGTGACATACTTGAGCTGGATACAAACTGGAGCTGATGGAAAGGCTCCATCACTGTTCATCACATCTGTGGAGGGAACGCTTTTGATTTAACTATCAGGTAAGGAAGTTGTATTTCTTTTGTGAGCAAATTTCTTTACATAATCTATATTCTTTAAACCTCACTTTAGCTGCAGACTGTTAACTCTCAGCTGATGTATTCAAAGAGCCTTCACATTTGATCGAATTTAGAATATTTATTGCCCAAATGCATTTTTTATATGCAAAAATTCCACAGTTAAATCTAATGTTACACCAATAAATATTTTGCATGTTCATTCTGCCAGTGTTATGTGTATGTAAAATACAGAAATATATAGAGAAATGGCAATTTTATAATAACAATTATAGGGAGCTGCAGTGAGAGTATGTTCTTTTTATTATTATAAAGTTATGCATTCAAAATTTAATGGTAAACTTGCACATCTGAATAGTTACACAGTAGCAAGACACTAAGGTTTCAGAAATACAGATTATTTAAAGCTTAAACCAGTGGATGATTAAAATATATAAAGCATACAGAATACCATTAAAGAAACATCCACTTAATTTAAAACTCAGAATAGGTGGGATTGTGGAACATAAAGAATAAAATAAAGCAGCCAAATAGAAAAATTAACCATCATTATATAAGTTGAATACCTCTGCAGCTTTGGGATAATCCACTGCGAGAAAAAAACATTGAAAACCTGTTATTGCTTTTAAACCTCTTTAATTTCTTCTCTGTTCAGGAAACACAAAATTAAATATGTTCAATAAAAATAGAAATATTTTGCATCTTAACAAATTCCACAGCAAGTATCCTTTCCTGACTGCCAAAGTATGAATAATCATAAGGTCACATCTTTCACCACAGGCTGTTCAGGCAGTCAGTCACAAGATGACGCACCAGTTCCCAACACTCTCCGAGGCTCAGAAGAGGGAGCTCCATGAAACTGCTCTACGCATAGTTTCTCCAGGGAAGGGCATCCTGGCTGCAGATGAGTCTGTGGGTCTGTAGCAGTGCTTCTGTATTTCTTTATAGAAACAATCTTTTTCAAGAGCATAAAAAAAAGCTTTCTGTTGCTGATGAAACCACCCAGACCAGTGTCTCATATACACACAATGTATGACTACAGGCAGCATGGCTAAGCGACTGGCCCAAGTTGGAGTGGAGAACACGGAAGAGAATCGGAGGCAGTACCGTCAGATTCTCTTTAGTGCAGATGATCGCATTAATAGCTGCATCGGAGGGGTCATCTTCTTCCATGAGACGCTGTACCAGCACTCTGATAACGGCGTACTCTTTGTCAAAATGATCAGGGACAGAGGCATCCTGGTTGGCATCAAGGTCTGTCAGATGAACACTGAATATGCCATTTGTAGTTCTAGGTTTTATTCTCAGAGGTAGTTTTTAAAACAAACAAACAATATTATTGAAGCAAATAAAGTTCTTTCTGTATATTGTTCATCAGGTTGATAAAGGTGTTGTACCCCTGGCAGGAACATGTGGAGAAACCACCACACAAGGTCAGACAAGCTCATCTTTGTATAGGTGCTGATTTAGTTATTTTACCTGCAGAGAACCCCATAACATCATTTCTTTAAACCTCTCTCCATAGGTCTGGATGGATTGTCAGAGCGCTGTGCACAGTATAAAAAGGATGGAGCTGTTTTTGCAAAGTGGCGCTGTGTGCTGAAGATCAGTGACTCCAATCCATCCAAACTTGCAATCACAGAAAATGCTAATGTTCTTGCACGCTACTCAAGTATCTGCCAGCAGGTCAGTACTCTAAAGTGTTTTAGCCTATCTACAGATCTTTGTGATGTGAGGTAATGCATTTGCAAAGAGTAATAATCATTCCTTTCTTGACCAGCATGGCATCGTGCCCATCATAGAACCAGAGATCTTGCCAGATGGTGATCATGACCTGAAACGCTGCCAGTATGTCACTGAAAAGGTGGGTTTCTCCTCTCTTACTGCAAGAAATGAGACATTAGCCTCGTCTCAAACCGCACACTTGCTCAAGTGCACTGGAGTTCAGTGAATAGTGCGGTGCGCACTCTGTACTTTGTCTGTAGTGCACACTATTGTCGCTAAATGCTGACCCAAACAGAGCACTGCACTTATACAGTAAGTGGCGGGCAAGCATTGCCTGCTAACGTAAGCTAACTCTACTGAGCCGGTATAACCGTGGCCTCAAACACATGAACACATTATAACTGTCATCAGGGAAAGAACAGCTTGGTAGCATGCCACAATATATAATGGCTGTTATGTCTATATCATTTCATAAACGTTACTTAAATCAGTACAACACCACCTCTGATGCAGCAAGGGTCGCCACCGCTTCGTTCATCGCCAAAGTCCCGCCTCTTCCACTACGTCAGCAAGATGGCGTCCGTTGAGTGCAAGTAGTGTGCTTCGTTTTGCACTTCGTTTCTGGCCATTATGAGGGCAGCGTCCTGGTACTTTCAGTGCACTGAATTTTTGCTTTAATGACAGCATGAATGCACTACACTCTCAAAAAGAGTGTTTGAAGTGCACAAGTGCGCGGTTTGAGACACGGCCATAGACAGTTTTCCAGAAGTTGGCGCCTCTGTTACAACACTGCATCTGTTGCAGGTCCTGGCTGCCGTGTACAAGGCCATGTCAGACCATCATGTGTACCTGGAAGGCACTCTACTCAAACCCAACATGGTCACTCCTGGACACAGCTGCCCCACCAAGTATAGCCCAGAGGAGGTTGCTATGGCAACTGTCACTGCCCTGCGCCGCACTGTTCCCCCTGCTGTCACAGGTGAACAAAACTCCTGCTGCTTCTGAATAACTAAACTGAAATATATGCAATCTGCAGACAGAGATGTGTGAAATACTTGCTCCCCCCAGGAGTCGCTTTCCTTTCGGGAGGTCAGAGCGAAGAGGAGGCCACAGTCCACCTCAATGCCATAAACAACTGCCCTCTGGCTAAACCCTGGATCCTGACCTTCTCTTTCGGCCGAGCCCTGCAGGCGTCTGCACTGAGAGCCTGGAGAGGACATAAAGAGAATGAGAAATCCGCCACTGAACAGTTCATCAAAAGAGCAGAGGTACTTTTAAATCTCATTACCTGCAGATAAAACAAACACTAACTGGCATTTGTTTAATTTGCCGTCTGCTTGTTCTGTTCTACCCTCAGGTGAACAGTATGGCGTGTCAGGGGAAATACACTGGTGGTGATAACTATGGTGAGGCTGGCCATCGTGTCTACGGTTCTTGTCATGCATATTGAAGAGTATAACAAGTCAAGTTTTAATTAGTATCATGTTGTTTAATCCCATATCAAGATATATCACAGAAGAATTGTACTGTAGATACACACGTTAAGTCAGAATATTGACACACACAATGATGTTGAATGAAAACTACTGACAGCATGTTTTCTTGCCTTGATAAATAAGGACAATCACAATAAGGCCTTGGATATTTCTAATGCATGATCTGAATGAGGATGTTTGCTTTACTTATGCTCTGGGTGTGTAGTATGTCCATAGAACAGTGCCATGAAAAAAAGCTTTGAAATATCACATTACTGACCTGCCATTACTGCAAGTACATTGAATTTTGGCAATAGAGCAATGACATTTGTATATGTCAAATTAAGCCAAGTTAATTAATGGTAGAAAATGCTATTCAGTGTAAATGATGTGGATCCCTTAACACCTATTATATGAAGGCCTACTAAAATTGTGTGTTTCTCTGTGTGTGACTGAATCAATTTGCATAGTTTATTTGTTAAGCCATGGATATGCAGAAATAGAAATATTGCATGGAATTAGCTTTTGGCTAATTTTCCTCTGCAGTCCCTAGGCATAAAGCAGCATCAGCTCAATGATTAACACAACAGTTATGGTGTTATTCTCTGTAGTATTTTGTGTAAAATAGTCTGATAAACATAAATAACAATGCAATAAAACTGCTATCTGAGTAAGTCTGGTTTATTTATGAGATGTCACACATCAAAGGACTCTGCAGGCATTCATATGCATAATTTGAGGAATATAATTATTTGTTTAAAAGCCACATTGCTCTCACAACAGGACAAAGTAAAGCTGAAGAAAAGTGGTTCTGGAGGCCAGCTATTTTATAACTTTAGGCGCTTAAAGTTTTTCAAAGAAAATGGTCAGTTTTGATATCAAGATTTTAAAAGGCTGTAGCTTAGAAGTGGTTTGGGTATAAAGGCATATACAAAATGGAAAAATGTTGAATATGGACCTGAGGTCATGATAGCACAATATTTTATCAACAGTGAATATCTGAATATCTATAATCTGCTCATCACTGAACATACACACACACACACACACACACACACACACACACACACACACATATATATATATATATATATCAATACACTACTCACAAAAAGTTAAGGATATCTGGCTTTTTGTATGAATGAATCTAAAATCCACTACAATCTTTCCAGGTGAACTGAATTAAACTTTCTCTAAACTTTTCAATGCACATGTACATTGTTCAATGGTTAAATATTTATTCTGCATCATTCTGTTCTCCAAAAACAGAAAGTTGAAGATCCCTAACTTTTTGTGAGTAGTGTTTTTATCTATATATACAGTATATACAATACATACAATACAATATATATATATATATATATTAAGAGAAGATACATGACATTTCTGTTACCTTTAGATGTATATTGTAAATGAGGTTCTGGCTCTTTAAAGATATGGCCTGTTTCATTCAGTTACAGTACTTTGATTGGTGCAGTGTTGTTTTCTGGTGCTTAGAGGGTCTGTTTCGAGGGTTAACGCTCACTGCAATAACTAATAGCAGCACATCTTTTTAAAAACAAATATAGAATTAGCCAATTATCAACACAATACTTGCATTTTGTAATTACATTGTACAGTACTTGTTTCTGTGACCTTTCATTTTAAATTTAACCTTGATTCTAACTTCATAAACTGCAATACGTGTGGTTTGGTTTTTTAGATTTGATTGAACAAAAACACATAATTGAATTATTGCATTTATTTACAAACAATGGTGTGGATAGTGTTTCCTTTTTTTAACTTGATAAATGTGATTATGCTGTAAGTAAATGAGGTTGTGGATGATTTCAACATAATGATTTCAAGTTCAGCTTACTTAAGGAACTTGATGAACTCAAAATTATTGTTACTACGTCGCAAGAACTTAGGCTAGGGTTTTAGCTAAAACTAATGTCAGACTACAGACGTCATTTTGCGGTGCATCAGCTGCTGGATAGTATATGTTATATACAGGAAACAAACAAGTTGAGAGCAGTCACATGACACCAACATTATTTATAAATCCCTTATTTGTGAATTATCTCCAATTTATTGTTAAAAGAAGTGAACTGCATTGTGGGAAACTTGCTCCCTCACCATCCCTAATTTCCCTGTACTCATGTTAATTAAACTGATTCAACTTAAGTAAATTAAGTTATCTAGCATGTTGCCCTCCAAAGTTCTTACAACTTGTTTAAAATTAGTCTTACTAACAACTAAGTTAAAATTAAGTTCTATCTACTAGATAGATTCTATTAAAGCCAATATTACAATTTACAGTTAATCTAATATTTTACATTAAATGTTATATGCCATCAATAACTATTAAATGACCTTATAGCCTGTCTTTTTATGTCTACAGTTTAAAAAACTTAAATCAATTCCAAATGAAGATAATTTATTTTATCTAATCCTCCAACATAATGTTTCATTAAAATTTCAGCACTAATGTTTAAGATAAGAAAAAGAATAAAAGTTGAGTCATCAGAGAAAGAACTGTCTCCTTTCTAAATGAACTGTTATGTTGGACACACACACACACACACACATGCATGTTTGTTTTAATATCCCTGTGGGGTATATCCATTGACATAATGTATTCCCTAGCCCCTTACCCTAAACCTAACGCCCATAACTGATTGCCTAAACCTAACCGTTGTCCTAACCCTAACCAAAACCTAATTGTAACTTAGGGGCTGTCCACACGGCGCCGAATTACATCAAAACCATCAAAAAAATCTAAGAAATCTGCCCTATCATCCTCACGAAACCAGGGATTAGCCTCCTGAAACCGGTCATCTCTGAAACCGGGTTCCAAGGTGGAAAGGCTTGAAACCTCGATGGGTTTGTGTTTCATGGGAACGGCGTAACCGCGGAAGGAGGGGGCGGGAAGGAACTAAAACTATAAAGTTCATTGAAAAAAAAAATTCACAACAGCAATGGCGTCAGTGAGCGACTGTTTTCAACTGTGTAGAAAACTTTAGCATTTGCCTCGTAAATCCTCGGCCATCTGTACCTTTCTGCTCTTCCTTTGTTGATTTCCAGCGACATGCGGGGAGTCTTTATCTGCGCATGCGCTGTGCCTTGTTCTAAGTTTGAAGTGTTACTAATCATCATAACACCACCGACAGCCTTTTATGATGTGCTACAGCGGTTTCATGGGGATCGTGAAACCTTTCCCCGGATTTCTGCTATCGGTTTCACACCTAAACCGGCTTCAGCTCCGTGTGGACTAGGCCTAAATTTCTAAAATCTAATCTTGACCCTCAAAATGGGGTTCGTACCCGTGGGGACCGGGAAAATGTCCCCACGAGGGCAAGACGTCCCCACAGTGATGGTAAAAAACCCGGAACATGATCCCCACAATGTTGCAAAAACGCGCCCACACACATACACGCGCACACATTATACACAATATATATATATATATATATATATATATATATATATATATATATATATATATATATATATATATATATATACATATATTCAGTCATCCTCACATTTATTCATACCCTCCAATTGAAGAAGGAAAAAAATCAGCTGCCAGTGACATAAGTTGAAATTGACTAAAGTAATAATCAATTAAAATTCTACGAAAATCAAGACATTAATGTTGAATTGTATGTTTTAAAAAAATATTAAAAACAAACACACACAAAATGAAACAAGTAAACAAGTATGAGTTGACGAACAAGTTTTTGAGCAACACTTTGAAGCAGTCTCTGCAATCAGGTGTTTTCTCTATTTCGGTATTTCGGTCCCCTTCATGGGAAAGGTGCTGTCATGTGTTTGGGATAGTTTTTTTTTTTTTTAATTATTCTTTTCAAGCACAATTCAAAAGCAAAAGTTTATTTCACTCAGTTATAATTTTGTAAATTTTTATTTATTATTAGTTTCTTGTTATTTGAATTGCTATTGTCAATGTAGCTTCTTTTCCTAATTGGAGGGCATGAATAATTTTGAGGACAATGTATATGTATGTATATACAGTATATTTTATATATATATACATATATATATATATATATATATAATATATATAGGTATGAAGATGCCTAGACTGGAAGAAGAAAACATCTAAGAACCAGACAGAAAATTATGTTTGTTTTGTGTCTCCAGTCTTTCTTTCCTATGTTTTCCTATGTACATCTCTTCACTGTCATTTCTTTGTCCCTTTTTGTAATTTTTGCATGTTTCTCCTGTTGTTTGCATATAATTTAAGTTCTCTTTGCATCTCAGCCATTCTGAGGTGTGTCACATTTGAGCAGTGCTGTTTGTCTCATGCCAAACTTTGCATTGTGTAGCCTACATCTTTTTGTGGTTGCCACAGTTTAGTTGTGTGAGATGATATAAACGCTTTTTATGCTCTAACTTTGAACAAAACGTTATGTTATTACGCTGTTTTCAACCTCGCAATCGGGTAGTTGTTTTGTTGACACCTGATCCTGTTGTTGGACTACTTTCTAAGGCGGATGTGTCTGATTCAACTGCGGTGTTTCCGGTATTCGTGGGATTCTCTGTGAAGAGGCGCGGACCCTGAAGAAAACTGGAGTAGATAGGTTCACGTCTAGAGTACGAACATCTCGAGTTTTGAACACTAAGTAAATATCTTGTATTTTGTATTTTAAACGGTGTTCTATTTTTCAACTGCTCATATTTTTCTTACGCCGATCTACAGTCGTGCGGAGTCTAATATCCTCTTTGTGAGGGGCAGCTACTCTGAATTGTGCATAGAACAGACCTTTGGCTTAATAAGTTAGCAACCATGTCTGGTGTTGTGCGAGGCCCCGCTGGAAACAACGACTGCAGGATTTATGTTGGAAACCTTCCCCCAGATATACGTACAAAAGATGTAGAAGATGTTTTCTATAAGTACGGAACTATCAGAGATATCGACCTGAAGAACCGAAGAGGGGGACCACCTTTCGCCTTTATCGAATTCGAAGACCCGAGGTAACGAACTGTTAGCATGCTAGGCCGCAGCTAGCTCCATTGTGTTGCTAACGCGTTGCCTGGGGCTCAGACTATTACCTGGATTTGCATTGTTCTCGTAACGAAACGTGGTGTGCCCTCATAGGGTTTATACTTCATTAATATTAACATGAAACTCTTGTGTGGGTGTGCCGTCATGAGTTTATATTCCCATTTGCACAATATTGCCACAATATGTGTATGGAATGACACACCGTCTCTGCATTTTAAATGAGTTGAATCAATATTTCAACATTACGTTTGTGACTTTAATCTGCTGGCTCTGTGGGTGTCTATTTTAGATGTCTATATGTAAAGAAATCTGGTTTTATTATTAAAGTGGTTTGCATGTCTATAAGGCGGATTAGCAGAGTTTAGGAGCCACTAACATGGCTGCCGCCTGATTCTTCACGTTCTCTGCATGCATGAGCACCCTCGCTACCCTCGATGTTAATTTCTTGTGTGAATTTTCCCTCGAACAGGGATGCCGATGATGCAGTTTATGGACGCGATGGATATGACTACGACGGCTACAGACTGCGCGTGGAGTTTCCTCGGAGCGGCAGAGGCTCGAGGGGAGGCGGTTTTGGAGGGATTGGTGGAGCACCCAGAGGCAGATACGGGCCACCGTCTAGACGTTCCGAATACAGGGTCGTTGTTTCAGGTAAAAGAACAAGTTAGTCAGTCATTAATTTGCCTTTCACATATTGGAAGTTAATGTCTGATTGTTTTGCTTGCATAAGAATTAATATTAGGACAGTTTTAACTTTGAAGCATTAGCTATTCGAAAAGACACCTCACATGTTACACACGTGCGCATGTGCATATGTAGATGTATGTACCTACGTGTATATGTGTGTATTTATATATATGTGTGTGTGTATATATTTATATATATATATATATATATATATATATATATGAGAGAGCGTGCAGCAGGTTAAATGTGGTTAACATAAATTAGTTTTTAGATACATAATTTCCTGTTTATAGCAGATATCAGTAATTTGTCTTAATATTTTGCAATAATAGTGTTTATTGAACTCATTTCAGTAATAACGAGGGGTGTTGGATATGTTTTTTTTCAACAATTTTAACTATTGGATCATGAACATTTGCCTTTTAGAACTAACAAAACAAAATATCAGTTCATTTTATTAAGAATCGATCATGACACAACTTTGTAGAAATTTGTTGCACAAAACACTGAATATATATTTTTTTAAAAATTGAAGCAAACAGGAATGTAGTTTGCAAATTCTTGATATAGTTTTTTCTTTTTTTTTTTTCTCCCTCAGCTCTAATGGTTAAATTTAAATGTGTATCAACTTAAATGTCAAGGTTAAATGTCATATCTGGCATGAACAAATGTTTACCTTAGATGACCAGGAGGAAAGTGGAAACCTCCATGGAGTTTTTGAGTCCCTACCTTCACCCTCGTCCTGCCTCGTTTTTTTTTTTTTTTTTTTTTTGTATGCTTGAATTTGAGAAGTGAGGCAATGCAGGTGCCATTTCTACACAGCAGTTGAGCTAGCTTCTCCGGAGCCAATGCTAACAAAGGTATCCCGACATTGGTGTGGAAATCAGATGGAAATATTTAGTTTTGGGGGGGGGGTGTGTGTAAATTTAATGCTTTTATTCTGCACTAGTGTAGATGTTCTGTGGATGTGTTTTCTTTAAAAGGCATATGCCACCCCTGGATGAAATTGAACCTCCCCCCCGCAGTCCCCTGAGTTAGACAAGTGGGCGGAAGCGTTTTCTAGCTCGCCTATACTTCCGCAGCACATAGTTCCCCATTTAATGCCGCCTAGTCAGTCCTTTGATGTGAAATCGGCTTGTCATTTGTACTCCATCAGGATGTGCGGGCTATGAAATGTAATTGGAAAAAATTTTGAGTTAGTAGTTCACTTTTGCCAAGTGGTGCGAGTTGGAAACGCCAGATTACAGCAACTATGCTAAGCTAAAGTCAGTGCTGCCATATTCAGAGAATGACTGGGTCGGCTAGATAATGCTTCTGCCCACTTGTCCAACTCAAGAGACTCAATTTCACCTTTTTTTTTTTTTTTTTTTTTTTTTTTTTTTATTTTGTGTGTGTGTTGATGAAAAAGTTGTGGCTATCACCTTAGTGGTGCTTTACCACCACAACCAGTGAAACTGACATCAGAACATGGAAGTGAACCCTGAACTCAGCACTTCTCACTAGTGGCTAAATTGACTTAACCATGGCAATGTACAGGACTTATGAAGGCCGTGACAAGATTTGAAACAGACGTACCTATTATTAACATACAGTGCGGACGCAAGCATAAATGTGGTTTAAGTCTTTTAACTTGGTTTAAGTCTTGTGAGGTCTCTTTCCCAAGTGGACCTATACTCACCTTGGCAACTGCAGAAACGACCTCAGCATGAACAAACTGAAATAGCAAAAAAAAAAAAAATTGCATTTCAAAAAATATATTTTCCACAATATAGGTATGCTTTTAATCAGAATTTGTGAACTTATCAACGGTTCAATATGTGTCTGTTAATAATACTTTCCTGTTTCCCAGGTCTCCCTCAGAGTGGCAGCTGGCAGGACCTGAAGGACCACATGCGTGAAGCTGGTGACGTGTGCTACGCTGATGTTTACAGAGATGGAACCGGAGTGGTAGAATTTGTGCGCAAAGAAGACATGACCTATGCTGTTCGAAAGCTGGACAACACCAAATTCCGTTCACATGAGGTATGTGTACTGATTTGATCAATGGTCATGGAAAATATATCTTTGCTGTGTGGAGGTGAGTACTTGATGAAATGTATTGAATAGCGCCCAGCCCTTAAATCCAGATGTATTTCCACTTGAGAGAAGAATGTTGTCTTTTCAATGTCAAGTTTTTTGTGTCCGCTAGGGAGAGACTGCGTACATTCGTGTGAAATTAGATGGTCCCCGCAGCCCAAGTTATGGAAGATCACGCTCCCGCAGCCGTGGCAGCCGGAGCAGAAGCCGCAGTCGCAGCGCCAGCCGCAGTCGCAGCAATTCCCGTGGTCGTGGCAGAGGATCACCCCGCTACTCGCCTCGTCACAGCCGCTCTCGCTCCCGTTCCTAAACCTTACTACCATCAATGTTCTGCCCTTTTGATGTATTCCCTCCTGTTTTTACCTCTTATAAGTTACTCCAGATGTCAGCAATTGATTTTTAATTTTTGCATTTTTTTGTCCCGATGTCCTTGTGGATGGTTCTGGTATGTAGATGTACTCCCCCATCCCCTCTCTGCCTTCCCCTTTCCTTCTCAATCTGATTTGCCCTTTTGTTTTTCCCCTTTCTCCCTTTCTGTCATCTCAGTTTTTGCAACATTACAAATTGTGGTGTGTTGAACTTCAAAAATGTTGAGTTGTAATGAGCTGCACTCAATGTTTTTGCAAGTGTTGAAAATTGAAAATCTTGTTTGAGTTTTTTTTAGTAGGTTGTCTTTGGATATGGTGGGTGGGCGGTTTTGACGGGAAGCCCAATGCTTAACTGTATTTTACCCTTGTGTCTTCCTTTAGACATCTGAGGAGAAGGATTAAAGTGATTTGGAATAAAACCATTGTGGAGCACATTTCATTTGTATGGTCAGGATAGGACATCTAGGAGCAATCAGGTCGAGGCAATGGTATGCTTCATATTCCATAAATTGAACACTTTGATCGGTTGAAATGTCATGCATGTCATTTAACAAAGCCTTATGTGCTGTACCTTGTTATATATACAGTCCTTAACATGTTACTTTGGCCTGTGACAGAATAAGCAGTCCTAAAACCAATGTTGTGATGTAAGTGTAACACTTTTTGCTGTCAAATGTGAAAGATCAGAATCGCTTCTTTGTTACAAAAAACATCCCACTTTTAAATGTCCTCAGTGGTAAAATATTTTCAAGTCAGGGAGCAGTAGTTTGTGTTCTGTGGCTTTTTTTTTTTTTTTTTTTCCTTGACCTAAGATTAGCATTCAACAAGGAAAAAGATAATGGGCCCAAAACTATTGACATTTTATTCTAACAGTCTGCCTCTGATTTTCTTCCTGGTATTTCAAGGTTTTGATTGGAGGAGTGGCTCAGTGGATCCCAATCCTTGGAGCTGGATGAGTGGATCGATTAGGAAAGGGATAGGCAAGGATGGATGCTCGGAACGGGAGCCGTTTTCGAGGATTCATATTGGTTGATTTCAGAACTAATTAATGGGAGTCCCAGAGCAACTACATTTTTTTTTCCTTCCCCTTCCTTTTTTTCTTCTTTTGTTTTAGGCCCCCTGCCTTTTTTAAGAAAAAAAACAAACAAAAAAAAAAATCAGTGATAATGGCTTTATTGTACAAGAGAAGGAAACAGAGGACCAGGAAGTTGGATCAAAGGATGGAGTCGTAGATGCCTGGTATGAGGGAATGGAATGGAATGAAATGAAATTGGGTGGTTGGGAGGGGGTTAATCTGGGTATACTTTGTTTTCATTTTTGCTTAATCTTTATTTTTTTCTCTTAGCGTTTTCAATAAAAAACACTTTCAAACAAGAATTCTGTTGTTTTTATTTGTGACCCAAACACAACAATTTGATAAAGCATTTCCATACTGGTAAAGAGCATGCAAGTTAAAAACGACAAATTTGTAAAGCAGGGTGTCGATTGAACAAACGATGCCAACACCACCAGTATAATGCATGTATTTAGTAATCAAGCACCAGTGTTAAAGCTGTAACGGGGACTGATGAAAACCCTTTCTACGCTCGGCCTAGTCATACCTACCCTCAGCCAAGGTCTCGTTTCCTCCCGCCCCACAGTCAGTTGTGTATACTGTGAATGATGCATTGTGGGATGAAATAAGATGCCGGCAGACAGGAGCTGGAGAAAAACGCTTGCAACAGCCGGGGAGGCTGTTATCCAGCCAATGGCAGGGTGAAGTACACAGCAGAGGGGCGGGGAGCTGCTGGAGCAAAGCAGAGAGACTGCCTACCTACATGCTTATTGTGTAAATCTTTAAAAAGCAATTAGCCGCAGCATCATCTAAACCTTCACTGGTTATCTAAAATACCCTTTTTAATAGGAAGTTAGTATAGTCGGCGCAAGAGAAGGTGAGTCAGAAATTTCTCAATTTCGGAAAAACCAACTTGCACATTATTACATAGTCGTATCTGAGTTTATCTTAAGGTTTTACTGTACGTTTATAAGCATTTTGAGTCATAGATGCATATTTCTTTGCCTCTATCGGCATTAAATTGACTTAGCTTTTACTTCGTCATATTTTAGTTTTGCTGTCCTGATGCAGATGCAGCTTTTATCCGAAAGTGATTTTTGCTAAGTAATTCAACTCCACCTGTATCAAGTTTCGTAGCTTATCAATGCAGTCTCCAAGTAATGATAATGTGAATAATAGGCAGAAATACACAAGCAGTAGCTCTTAATTTGGATCAGCGCTAACTGCAGGAAACGCCGTGCCAAATAGCTTTAATTTCCTGCGTGTGTTTGAGGAATTGCGAAGATCAGGCTGGCCTAAACCATCCCCATCATCACCACGTGCAGTGTCAATTTTCAGTGCGGTACGTCTAAGTGAACGTGCCTGTGTCATCCACAGCAGGCATCAACCATGACTGACAGAAAAGCAGTGATCAAAAACGCAGACATGTCCGAGGACATGCAGCAGGACGCCGTGGACTGTGCCACACAGGCCATGGAGAAGTACAACATAGAGAAGGACATTGCTGCCTACATCAAGAAGGTGAGACAGGACGGGTGCATGCATATTCCAAGCACAGCTCTGTGGCGTTCACCAGTGGCACATGATTGCCTTCAGTGTTCTTAGATCTACTTTTGCCTGATGAGGAGATGACAATCTCATGATCAAGGCCTAGGAGGTCCACAAATCTTCTAGCTCTTTGTTTACAAAAAATCCAAACTGGTACAAAAAAGACTGGTGCTTTTTCACATTTTAACTGATTTCCAAAGAAGTAAAGTTCATTCCTATTCTTTGTAAAGAACAGTGCTCTGTAGCGTGCTTTACAGACTAGTTAATGCGACAGAGCTGGCCACATAGTAAGACACAAAGATAAAAGGAAGTTGGGAAACAAAACTAAAGTACAACTCATTTAATAGTAGCATATACATGTAATGAAAAAGTTTAATCAAAAGAAAACAGTCTCACATACTTCTTAAAGTAAAACACCAGGCTCAACATAAAACAGCCACCCCTCTCCTCAACCCCAAAGAACACCCCCCCCCCCCCTTTTTTTTTTTTCTCTCTTTGCTTGGGACTTTTAAAAAACAGTTTTTATACTAGTTAACCTCCCACTGTGACCAACATGTCCACATCAGCATGATGACAGTAGATATAATTAGGCATCAGAGGACTTAAACATCCATAAGAATCAGGCAGGAGATTGCAAATTTTCATTTTAAATCTGTGACATCACAGATGATGTGACTCGTGGCTTCATAGGCTCTGCCTAAAAACAGTTGGCAGTCTCACTGTGGCGATATGTCAGAGTAGGAGAAAACACTTCAAATAAGTTCACTTCCTCTGATCTCTAACATGATAGAAATTGATCACGTGAACTGTTGTTGATCAGGTGAAATAAATGGGTAATTAGCTGATTGATTTAACCTTAAAAGCACCCATTAAAAAAAAAATCAAATAAAAAAGTTCAGGTATACAAAGAGGGATTTATTTTAGTTTTTTTGTCTCTTGTGACACTGTACATAATATCTTTGGTTTTACAGCTGTTGTTTGCATAGAATAAGTTTTGGAATATTCCCCTTTTGGCCATGGGCCAGCTTCCTCCTGCTGTTCAAACACAGGCTAATATAAGGTTCTAAATTTTCCACAAGTTTGACTGTGTATAGGTGTCTGTCTACCTCAGCACTGTAATCGGCTCACAAGCAGTTCACGGTTTATCCAGCTGGGACAGGCTCCATATCACACAAAGGGGGAATGGGTGTGCTTACTGTTGATTGATTAAACCATAAAGAAAATAAGTGCTTGTTAAAAGTTAGTTTTCCCCAGCACGTACAGAATGGTCACCACATTCCTGGCTACGTTAGACTAGGTATGTAATTTGCAGCGATGGGCATTGATTTATCTCTTCGTTTTGCATCTTTTTAGGAGTTTGACAAGAAGTACAACCCCACCTGGCACTGCATTGTTGGGAGGAACTTCGGCAGCTACGTCACCCATGAGACAAAACACTTTATTTACTTCTACCTGGGCCAAGTGGCAATCTTACTCTTCAAGTCTGGCTGAGAAGTTTCTGATGGGTATTGAGGAGTTTTTCTCCCTGAACCTAAATTGGAAATGCACTGGTGGCTGATGTCTCCCATACATTAATAATGACATACCATAATGATGCAAAACCCGCCGTGCGCAATTGCATGGACTATACACTATTTAATATGTATGTTACAGTAAGTTTACTTTTCAATAGTTGCCATTTGAATGCAACTGAAGTAGTTTTTGTTGATGCTGTTAAATTCTAGGTTGTAAAAGATTTTAATGTGGCCCTTGATTGTATAATAAAGGAAAGCTGTAGAATGTAGTGATGCATCTGCTTTCCTTTACAAGCGGCATTGCCAGATCCTGTATGAGACTCTGTTCTTTTGGATGATAAAATCATACTTTATCGGTATAATAATTTATCATAAAGATATGTTCATTCAAAAGATGTTGATGTCATGCTCTTTTCACATGACGACTTAGTTTATTTCCAGTGTTGAACTGATTTAAGTTTTATGGAAATTTGCATGATACAGAAACATGTTTTTCATTTGGATGCGTAACAAATCCCCAGCAGAGGGATGGAATTTTAGCAGCCGCATTCAGAAAAGATGTCATAACGTCAGACACACTTGACACTTCAGAACCAGCACAAGCCAGTGCAAACATGTCCAGGGATGTTTAGTTTCTCAACTCTTAAATTTTCACTGTGATTAATGGTAGAGCAATTAAGGCTCACATACACGGACCTTACTCTGTAATGTCCATGTTGTAACACAGACTGGTTACCAAGATTACCAACTCACCTACCTAGGTTTTAGTTGCCATCTTGTGTTACTGCATGCTTGAAGGATGGGAAAAATAGAATATATTAAAGTGGTGTAAGGGGCAAAGTTAATTTAGTGGAGTCAATTAACATTTTTAACTTTTAGATATTGGACAGAACAGATGTAACCTCTCCCAGTAACTGCAAGCTATGTTGTCTCCTGTGGCTCTTGTTACTTTAAAGTTGCAGCCTCCCAGTGTTCAGTTTTGGTATGCCAGTGTACTGCCAGATAGCAGGAAAAACAAAGCATCTGGAGTTTAGACAATGACGTATTTTAGTTTTTGTTTTCTAATGTTAATATGATTAGCCTGAAAAGTCAATGCACAATGTTTGGGTTCTGATTTAAAATGTGCTCTCTGGGAGGACTTGGAGGTTTTTAGATCATGCAGCTAAATAACGCCACACATTTCTAGCTACGTGTGTCTGAATGTTTACGAGTTGTTTCCCATATCAGCTATGGGTCAAATAATTATGATGTGTTGGCTTGAATTGATATTGCTTTTGAGGGACGTCTTCCTTACTATGGTTAATGTAAACTGAATTAGCGTTGTTTTTCACTGGCATGTAACTTTGCTGTGTATCTGTAGGAGCCGTTCTAATGCTGTTGAATTTGCACAAAACGTGTGCCTGTCATTGCTCTAAACTGTAACCGGCTTGAGTACAATTGCACTTCATTAGAATAATCCAGTAGGTTGCTACAGAACCAAAACAATAAAAACTCAATAAATAAAAAATCATTGTTGACTTATAAAACTGTGGCCCCTTTTTTCTTTAAAAAAAAAAAAAGAACTGCTGTTAATAGACTGTTAATTAATAATAATGGAGTGGAATTAGTGATACTTATTGTAAATATCCTGTCAAAGTTAAACATTCTGGGAGATACTTTGCTTTAATTTCAAAGTTTAGAATAAAAATGGCTACTCTGTGATCTGTGCACCAGTGATTTGAGTGATTAGAGTTTTCCTCCAGCAGCACTGCCCCCTACCCAAAGTGAGGCCCCAAGCGAAGGGTCATCCAGGTCACCGTCTGGAACCCCTGAAAATGCTTGTGTGTAGACTAGAGGTGAGTGATATGTAAAAAATCTTCAGCTGATATTCATCAGTCAAACAGATGACGATGGGCCATATGTGAGGTCATTGCAAGCAAACATAAAAAAAAGTCAAAATGACTGCACAGGATTTTGCTCTGTTCTATTTTTTGTTTTCAGATGTTCTAGATCAGATAATGTGAAAGTATTTTGTTTGTAATTCTCCCTTCATCCGCTAGGGGCTGGCTGCAAAACATTGCAAATCCCACAGACTCCAATGTTAAAAAGGCCAACGTCACAGCAGAAACAAACATGTTTACAGCCTGGTTCAAAAAATCATTTTAGGTTTAATAGGTCAAGTTTAAGTTCATGTCAACTGTGAGGGGGGTGAATTTTTTTTTATAACTCATCTGTTATGATGTTACTAGGCCCGAGCACCGAAGGCGGTGCGAAGGCCTTATGAAACCCTCACGTTTATCCTTATTTTATCTTGAAATTACACATAATTAAAGGTGTGTCTTTTTGATTGACATGCGGCAGACTGGAAGCCCGGCCTGCCAACTGGGAGCTCCTAGTTAGCTCCTTGTTTGCTCTTGGTAAGGTCTCAGTTTGTAGCAGAGTAGCACAACAGTGGTTTTTAGTCAGCGAATAGCCACGCCACTTAGGGGGCTAATCTTTGCTAGCCCCTGTTTGTTACGAGTTAGCTTGGTTAGCGTTTAGCCCAGAGTATGTCAGTGGTCAGTCATTTGGCACAAGGCTGTGCCAAATTTAATTTTTGCCCATTTAATATTTTCGGGGAATGACGACACACGTGGCATGACAAGATGGCGACGGTGGGACACGTCCAACTGGCTTCACTTTTAGCTCTTCAGAAACCAACGGGTCACGTGAGTGAAAAGTTCGCCCTCTCTATTAATGGTCTATGGTGAGAGCAAGTAAATGAATGTGTGAAATAAAAGATTGATAAGGTGTTGGAGGGATGAGGTGTGTGTTTGTTTGTGAGGGGATAAGGTATCCGTGGGCGAGGTGAATGCAGGTGGACATGGGTTGGTCTTTGAGAGAGTGAATGTGGGGGAGTGGCAGTAGGGAGGACTGTAGGTGGGGAGGTGTGTAGGAGGAGGAAGGGGAGTGTGTAGGTGTGTGTGGATGAGAGTAGTGACAGGGCACACATAAAGTATAGGAACTATTTTCTGCTGGCCTCAATCTATGTTTTTATGCTAATCAGCCATTACCAAGAAAAATGGAATGCGTGATTATCATCAGATTTTAGCCAACTGATTTGAACCGGGTGGTTTGCGTTGCAATGATGACACCTGTAGTGGAGTGATGTGACACTGATTTAAAAGTAGAGTCTGGAGTTCCTCTTCGTTTCTGTTTGTGAACAACATATTCAAACTGAGTGCTTCTTCCCTCAGGCCAGTGGCCACATCGTTCTTCAGCCTATAGCCTACAGCTTCAAGCCTCCTTCAAAGCTTGGAAGCGGGTAAAAGCCAAACTAATATTAACCCTGGTTTTCCAACGTGCACTCTCTTGAAGCTTTTCCTGCGGAGTACTTCCTTTTCTCCATCGCATCCGCCTCTTTTTTTTTTCCTTTTTTTACCTCGAGAGTTTGAGTGGTAGGCGTCTGCTCCAATCATGAGCTTATTCCTACACAGCATCATGCCCTTAGCTCTGTCATTGGCTGGCGAAATAAACAGAAATCTCTGCCCAGTAACGTCCGACCAGACGAAAACAAAGGGAAAAAGCAAATTATAGAAAGGGGGAGAGAGAGTTGTATTCAAACTCACCACCCCATGAGAGTAGAGGCCCAAAGGTGCGGATTGAGACGGATTTTACTTGCACAAGTCTAACGTTTATTCTCAGGGGGGAAACTCCGGACTCTACCTTTAACTTACTGAACTACATGTACAAAAATAATGCACGCCAGTTAGCATCAGAATTCTCACTGCCCATGGCATAAAATGGAGTTGATAATAATTTATATTCCACTGTGGTGAAATTATAATTTTCTTTTATTTATTTTATTTTTTTGTAAGGAACAGCATCAGTTAACCCCTTAAAATCCCTCCATTTTTGCTCAACAGAGGCTTTTGTGGTTAAAAGATTTGCTGTGTACCAACAATTTCACTGGACTACTTTTACTGGACCCTCGCTGATGTAGCAGGGATATTTCTTTGTTGCAGCACAATCTACTAGAGATTCCATTGGTGACTGGTCAGAAATAAATGTTTTCTGCATCTACAGTTATGACTGTAGCCTGAATTGGTGAGTCCTATGCTTTCATCAGAGCTGGGTAGAGTAGCCAAAAATTATACTGAAGTTACTGTTAATTTAGAAAAATATGACTCAAGTACAGTACAAGTAAAAAAGTAGTCAAATAAAAGTTTTTAAAAAAGTACTCACTGAAAAACTACCCAAGTACTGAGTATTTTCTGAGTAACATCAGATTTGTTTTAAATGAAATGGCAACAAATGAAATAATTTTAATAAAATTTGCTGACCAGAATCTAGTAAAGGACACATGAACAAAGTGATTGACATCTGCTAAATAACAGTCTGCCTGTGTTGGTCCCTTTTGCCATCAAAATACATCATATACAACCAGCTGCTGTCTAAATGAAAGTTGGCTGCATGCAGACAGTTTCTGTGTATTAGTGATGTTTCATGACTGTTTCCAGCCAAGACACAGAGGCTGTCAGCAAAACTGTACAGTATCACAAACAGAGAGAGAAAACTTAACAGCGCAAAAACAAGTCCCCCCCCCCCCTTTTTTAAAAAAAAATATATATATATATATATATATATTTTATAGATTTTAAACATACAAACAGTTACTCAGACAGAACAGATGGGACATTGGAGTTGAGCATGTATGTGATGTATTCACTTGGAATACATTCTAGTATTAAACTGTGCCATGACTTCTTTGTGCCATGACTATATCTATATGTATATATGTAATACATATATATATATATATATATATATATATATATACACACACATATATATATATATATATATATATATATATATATATGTGTGTGTGTGTGTGTGTGTGTGTGTGTGTATGTATGTATTGATAATGCAATAACTAAGTTTTGTGCATATGACACTTTGTTAAATATATAAATTTTAAATATTATTTAAATAATATTTAAATATTATAGTTAAATATTATTTCTTTGTATTTTTTATTTTTCATTGTATTTTAAATAGGGATGGATGTAATTACAGCATAAGTAGCCTGAATAACACTTTCTATGCAACAATGTTGCATAAACATTATTTTCATTGCAAGCATTTCAAGCTTTAAAGTATCATGATGATGCCAGTGTGTAAAAAAGCAAAGGTCAGCGGCAGTGAAATGTGATGTAAAATTCAAAACTGTGTTTCTCCTGATTCCACCATTTTTACTACGGTGAATGAACAAAACAATTTGTGTGTGAAGTGAGAACCCTCTGAACTTTAAAATCTTCTGTACCAGCTTTGTTTAATGGGAACTAAAGCACTGTTGGGGAAAAATAATGCCTTAAAATACACAAAAAGTTGTTTAGTACAGTCATAGCTACATGACTGTACTAAACAAAAGGATCCAGACACAGATGAAAACATCTTTATGTCTGGGAGAATTTTGGCTATTAACGGCCACCATACAGTTATGTGAGAAAGTGTTTGCCCCCTTCCTGATTTCTTTTTTTTTTACATGCTTGTCACACTTAAATATTTCGCATCATCAAACAAATTAAAATATTAGACAAAGCTAACACATATTAACACAAAATGCAGTTTTTACTGAAGATTTTTATTAGTAAGGGAGGAAAAAAATCCAAACCTACATGGCCCTGTGTGAAAAAGTGATTGCCCCCTCAACCTAATAACTGGTTGGGCCACCTTTAGCAGCAACAACTGCAATCAAGCGTTTGCGATAACTGGCAATGAGTCTTTTACAGCCCTGAGCTGTGGTGGCTGTCCCTTGTTTCTTTTTTCTGAAAGGTGGCAACCCTAGGCTCACGGCTAATTTGGAAGCAGCCGGAGAAGTCTTGTTATAACTGAGTAGCAGGTGTCTTTGTTCACAGCTGCACATCACTGATCTGATTAACAAATGCTGGTGAAGGAATGATTTCCAGTGGACATGACTGCAGTTCCATGTGTTAGAGGTCTCAACACGTTGGTTGCTGAAGCTCCAGTAAACAGAAGCCAGATAGAGCAACAGTAGCGGCCGACATGCATTCATTCATTCAGCTGCAAAACCCAAACATCTGGAGGCACATAACCACACTGACCAATCACAAGGGAGTACTTCCGCATCTCTGCCTTTGCGTAGTCATGCATGTCAGGTCTGAAGAGGTGCACGTAAGACCTCTGTGGACAACGGGCGAGTATGAATCCAGCTTAAGTCTGACCTGCTTTATCTACTTCCAATGTAATTCAAAATCTGTAGGAAACTTAAAGGTACAGTATGTAAGAATTACTGACATCTAGTGGTAAAGATGGGTATTTGAAAGAAAAGATGTTTTCTTTCAAATGACTTCATATTACAAATATACACTGCCTGGACAAAAAAAAGTCGCCACCTGGATTTAACTAAGCAAATAGGTACGAGCCTCCTATTGGATAATTACTGCATGGGCGATTATCTTTCAGCTGGCAACAAGTTATTTAACCCCAACTGGTGCAATGAGTTACTTCTCATTTCCTAAACAACCATGTGGAAAGACACATCCCGTGGTCGTGGAAAAGATGTTAGTCTGTTTGAGAAGGGTCAAATCATTGGCATGCATCAAGCAGAGAAAACATCTAAAGAGATTGCAGAAACTACTAAAATTGGGTTAAGAACTGTCCAACGCATTATTAAAAACTGGAAAGATAGTGGGGACCCATCATCTTCAAGGAAGAAATGTGGCCGGAAAAAAATCCTGAATGATCGTGATCGGCGATCACTTCAACATGTGGTGAGATCAAATCAAAGAAAAACAACAGTAGAACTCAGGGCTATGTTTAATACTGAAAGTAAGAGCATTTCCACACGCACAATGCAAAGGGAACTCAAGGGATTGGGACTGAACAGCTGTGTAGCCGTAAGAAAACCACTAATCAGTGAGGCTAATCAGAAAAAAAACGCTTCAATTTGCTAGGGAGCATAAAGATTGGACTGTGGAGCAATGGAAGAAGGTCATGTGGTCTGATGAGTCCAGATTTACCCTGTTCCAGAGTGATGGGCGAATCAGGGTATGAAGAGAGGCAGGTGAAGTGATGCACCCATCATGCCTAGTGCCTACTGTACAAGCCTGTGGGGGCGGTGTTATGATCTGGGGTTGCTGCAGTTGCTCAGGTCCAGGTTCAGCAACAGTATGTGCTCAAAGAATGAGGTCAACTGACTACCTGAATATACTGAATGACCAGGTTATTCCATCAATGGACTGTTTCTTTCCTGATGGCACAGGCATATTCCAAGATGACAATGCCAGGATTCATCGGGCTCAAATTGTGAAAGACTGGTTCAGGGAGCATGACACATCATTTTCACACATGGATTGGCCACCACAGAGTCCAGACCTCAACCCCATTGAGAATCTTTGGGATGTGCTAGAGAGGGCTTTGCGCAGCGGTCAGACTCTACCATCATCAATGCAAGATCTTGGTGAAGAATTAATGCAACACTGGATGGAAATAAATCTTTTGACATTGCAGAAGCTTATCGAAACAATGCCACAGCGAATGCGTGCCGTAATCAAAGCTAAAGGCGGTCCAACAAAGTATTAGAGTGAATGACCTTTTGTTTTTGGTGGGATTTTTGGTGGCCAGGCATTGTGTATATATATAGGGGTCGACATTCTAGGTGAACCACTGTGGTACCTTAACCTCCACCAACTGCTCCCCAGGTGCTTAAAGTAGCAGCCCACTGCTCTCTGGTACTACTGTACAGAGATGGGTAAAATGTAGAGCCCTAATTTTCCCTCAGGGATCAAAACTGTACATCCTAAAATGAAAAAAAAAAAAGAATAAGGAAAAGAAAATACAAGCACTGTTGTGAATGTATGGTGGCTGTTAGTGGCCAAAATTCTCCAGATATAAAGATGTTTTCATCTGTATGTGGATCCAGTGGTCTCAGGTGTAGCTATGACTGTACTATAAGTAGCTACTTTTTATGTCTTTTAAGGCTTTACCTATCCCAAACAGTGCCTTAACTTCCATTAAACAAAGCTGGTACAGAATTTTTGAAGTTCAGAGGGTTCTCACTTCACATGCATGCATTGTTTTGTCCATTCAGGGACACCGTAGTTAAAATGTTGGAACAATTATGGCAGCCTCCACATGTGCACCCCCCAACAAGTACATATAAATGACTTATTCTAAGAAAATGAATACATAGTTTTTGTAGTGAGCGATTACACATAAACAGTTTTGAATTATATATCACATTTGTTCTGCCGTTTACCTAGAGTTTTACACACTGTATCTTTAAATAAACTAATGCCATCCTCATGAGCTTTTAAACATTAACTGTCATTACAACTGAAGGCTGAGCCGTTACTGTCCGTCTGTAAAACTGGAAAGTAATTGACGGTTCCGTCAGTGTGCCCCAGGGCAGCTGTGGCTACATACATAGCTTACCATCACCATTTATGAATGAGGAGTGAATGAATAATGGACCTACTGTGAGCACTTTGAGCGCCTTGAAAAGCGTGATATAAATCTAATCCATTATTATTTATTTATCTTTCACGAACGTCACGTCCTGTTTCGGCAAGCAGCGGCACAGTCATATAAAATATGGCAAAAAAAAAAGTCAAAATTGTGTCATCAGTACTGTGAACTAGTCTGCATTCATAGCAGATGTAGGGCACTTTCCAAGTGTGTATTTTGCAAATTTTTTTTTCCTCATTTCCACCAGGTTGTCTTTGTTTTACAATCTTTTTGGCAGGGCAGAAGCTGTATGTCTTTCTCTTCTGTTCCCTCACGTTTCCTTCTTGATGAGGGCCAGGCTCAGATTGCTGCACTGACCTTACCAATGGTGATGAGGGTTATGTACTGTACAGGGCAGCTGTTGTTGCTTACAGCCATGATGTTTGTCACAGAAATGACAGCTAATACCTATTATGTTATGACCAAGCGGCAACCGCCGGTGGAGAAATGTGAAACTACCCAGAAGTATTGAAAAATTGCAGGTCACCTTCATCTGCTAGAGGCTGGCTCCAAAAAGGAGTCAGTCCTCATAGACTCCCATTGTTGTGACTTATTTGAAAAAGAAATGAGTTCTCTTTGTGTTAATAAATAATAACTAAGTTGATTCAGGAAAATGTTTAGTTAAAATGTTGAAGGCATCATGGCTAATGGAGTTTTCAGTGGTAACAGTATACTAAATATCTTAAAGTCTTAAACTCCAATGGATATAACAGTTGAATGGGACCATGTTAAGAAGACCCATTCAACTGTTATATCCTTTGGAGTTTAAGACTAACTATAGTTCATCGGCGAGGAGGATGTTGTGACTTATTTGAAGAAGAAATGAGTTCTATTTGTGTTGATAAATAGATGCTACGTTTATTCATGAAAATGCTTAGTTAAAACGTTTAAGAGAGCATGGAGTATTTAATTTTATTATTAATAATAAGTAAAAAGATGTACTTAAGTCTTTAAGATGTTTAATATACTTAGTCTTGTGTTACCACTGAAAACGTCATTACCCATGATGCCTTTGGTTGAGAATGTGTTGGACAAAAAAGGGGTTTATTTTAAAAATAAACTTTTTCTATAACATGACCAAAAAATTTGTGGACTGAAGTTTAATTTTGAGTGCAATCCAGAGTCTTGTCTCATCCTTTTGTTTGAAGCAGTCTGTCGAACTGCAATACCCATGTAAAATAGGCCAACTTCACAGCAAAAATCAACATGTTCACTGTCTGGTTCAAAGAAATCAGTAAATGAAAAAATGATTTAATATTTGATGCAAGTCTTAAGTGCATAAAACTGGCTCTAATACATTTCCATATGTATTAACATCAGGTAAAATATAATCAAGAGACATTTCCCACATCCTTCCTCAAATTCATTATGAATATTTACCCTTGCTGAAAGAAGATAACTGGAACTATAGAAATGAAGTCAAACAGTATAGGTATTGTAACAAAAGGAATATTCATTTGAAAACTTATTTTATTCATTTATGCTAGAATTGCTTTATTTGATTGACCAGCAAAAATAACAAATTAAAGCTGATATAACAATCATATGCCAAACCTTATTGGCACGAATCTATATAAAAGAACACAACACCTTATAGATAAAATAATCTGACAACTGAAATGTATAAAGTTCAAGATGATGGAGCAAGATGAGAGACACAGAAGAACAGGCTTTAATATTCATGTTTAAAAGCTACAGACAGTGTCTGAATATTATGTTCTCACAGAGAATAAATGAGAAGCAGTCCATGGCAACAAGTGTGTTAGATGGTCGCTCACAGATGAAGAGATCACACAGTCTAGTGTTGCGCTGTATACCCACATTGCAAAAAAAAAAAAAAAAAAAAAAGAAGCAATATGAGAATGACAATATATCGATATAATCCTTATATAGTTATTTTTTCTGTTAACTCAGCACAAATGTCCATATTTTTCTCTGTTTTCATCCAGGGAATTGCTCTTTTAAGCTCACTGGGAGTAAGCGGTGGTGCCTTTCAGATGCTATGCAAACATGTATACACATGATTCATGTCTGTTGGCAAACAGAGGTCAGGCAAAGAGGTCAGACAAAGAGTCTAACCCCTTCACTGGTCAGATTATGTGTCAGTATCAGGGCTTATGTAACAGTATACATTACAGTGTAATGAAACAGAAAAGGGCAACTCTTGTTTTCTTGCAGAACTGTAATTGCCAAGAAAACCACCAAATGGTAACAGAGGATTTTTCTTCATGCGATTAGTGTTTATTTTTCTCATTGATAAAAATGGTCTGAGCAGAGTGTGTAATGTGTTGAGTTGGTGTTGCAGTTACGTGACGTCTGTAAGTGGAAAACTACAGAAACAAGAGCTCATAGAGCCAGCAGAGCTGAGAAAGCAGACAAATTACTGGACAAGTGACTAATGAATAATTTCTAGAGACAGACTGAAGTCAAACTGAATGAAATGAGACACTCTTTGGGATTAACTTAGATTAACTTAGACAGTTATAATTTCTTCATACTTTTGAGCTAAATGCTTAGTTGCACCTCTACTGAGTGAAAAAGCCTGAATATAAATGAAGTTCTCACAATGCTCTTATCCTACTGTCTTCCTCTCCTTTTTTTCGAAACAAATCTTCACTGCTGTTTTACCCTACTGTTTTTTTTTTTCCCATCTTCACCACCTCCTCCCCCAACATACCTGCTTGCCTTCTCTTTCACAGCCTCTGGCTGTTTTCATCCATCTTCCCACACAGAGCTGTGATTTATGGTCAAGGCGCATTCACATGCAGACGACACAGATAATTGGCTGAGTGATGAAACTAACCTCTGCTGTTTAGAAATTAAAGATACAGCTGTATGAATTATTTATCCTGCAGCTGATTTAAATGTTTAATTTTTACCATTTAGGTGAAAAAATGGTTTATTGTTTGAACTGTGACATAAGCTTACAAGTCCAAGAGATTGGTAAATCACATTTCTTTAATTATGGTTTGTTTAGTGGAAAATATGTTATTTTGTAACTGGTGACTTTCTTACAGTATTAAAACAGATGCAAATCCAGTTAAATCCCACACTGACATTAAGCATTCACATCCAGATCTTTGAATGGGCTCAAAATGATCCTGTCATTGTGGCACATTTTTATCTTTCTGCTCCGAGATCACTCTATTCAGCTTTTCACAGGTTCAAACAGAAAAATATTTGAAAAACATGCATTGTAACAAACATGCTGCATGTTTGGCACAGTTTTATAATACCATCTACTTTTGTTTGGTGAGTAGCTCTCATTGATGTGGTGGATGTTTGTGCTCTGCAGATCTCTCACAGACTGTGAGATGACCAGTGGGCGGACTCAACACTGGCATAACACGAGGCAAATGACTCAGACTCAAACATCAGGGATGTTGAGAAAATGGGGGGGAAAGTGCCGCATTTATGTGTTGATTGCAGCAACTGCAAGCATAGGCCAAAATTACACGTGTGTAGGCTGAAGTGTGCTATGTTTTTGTCTAAGAAAAATCAGCTGTAACTGCATCATTGCATGAAAATTCTTGGAAATGGAAATGTGACCCTCTATACATGTTACTGGTGCAACTAACTTGGAAAAAGGCATCCAAGTGATTTATTTGTCTGATCTGTTGATATAAAAAACACAAATATTTGAGCACATTCTTCCCTTTGGATTTTATCCGGTGTTAATTTTGTTATGGCAATCATTTTGCATCATCACAGTGAGGAACATCCATGAAGAAATAGTAATGACTCATTTTGACTGAGTGTCTGGCATGCACAAAAGTTAGACCTCCCCTAAGTGAAACGCAGCCATAATCATCACACCTGCACTGCCTCTATGCTGACAAGTCTATTGTCTTGTCCTTTGGAGACTATACAGTGAAGGTGCACAGTGTGAATGGTGCACAGCTGTGAAAAAAACAAACAAACAACAAAACAAAAACAACTCCCCCCAAAAAACCCTCAGGAACACAAAGTTACACAAATAGAAGTGATGCCACGTTCACTGAGTTGCAATGACTTTGGTTTATGTACATGCTCAAGTAGGTTTTACATAAGAATTGTTGCCAGTCTTATGTGTTGGCATAAACACATTGATCTTCCAAAAGAGTAATTCATTTTTATTTGCAAATTTTGATAACAAATAAAATCACTGTATCAGTTTATTTTTTTGTTTTCATTGTCCTTGTATAATGTAGTCACTGCATTTTAACTTTTTTTTTTTTTTTTGTAGTCGTACACTGTAGTTATATCTGAATTTGTAACCTGCTGATAGATAGATGGATAGATAGATTTTTTTTGTTCTGCAAATCCACCTTCTGACCACAAGAGGGAGACTTTTCCCTTCAAAGGGATCGTCTCTTTCTTCTCGACTTTTTCTACATTATTATTTGGTCACTGACTATTGGTGGTGTAAAGACTAGGGCTGTCAAAAAATTAATCCTGATTAATCACATTACTTTTATCACTTCTAGAACACATTTAGGATTAAAGGCGTCTCACCAGGAATTCTGCATTTATCTTTAGTAGACTGAAACCCTGTCCTTAAATGTCTCCCTAAAGTCCTTCAGATGTCGGCAGTTTAGTCCAGAATGCTGCTGATACGGTCCTCATAGATTCGCTCCTCACAGGCTGACTTCACAACTGCCTTAATTTGAAGCTGAAATTCACGTCTGGGTCCTGGACTACTCCCAGATTTCTTGCTTGGTTTTAGCCTTTAAGTTGTAATGTGTTTTCTGCAAATAGCAGTAATAATTAATAAAAAAAAATCTCTTGTTTGACAATAGGATTAATTTAGGATTAATCTTTTGACAGCCCTAGTAAAAACTTCAGAAATCTTTGATATTGTTCTTTTGTTTTTCTTTTTTTTTTTCAGCAGTGTGACTGAAAGTTTTAAAGCAGAGCCCAATTTAATCAGGTTTATAAAAGCAATAATCACACTCTTTAAAGCAGAACAACAGAAAGTTTTGGGGTTTTCAATACATGATGATTTTGTTTGATACTTATATTGCTGATTAACACCTATTTGATTACCTTATTAGGGAATTGAGAAATGTTAGGAATGCCTTTAAAATGTAGTTGCTTTTAAACTCAAAGCACATCTTATTCATCCAATGAGATTATCAGACTATCAGTAAGTCTTGTAAAAAAAAAAAGGAAAAAAAAAGGAAATTTCCTGTGAATATAAGGGCATCAAATAAGTTCTACATTTTATACACACACACACACACAATATATATATATATATATATGATTTACCAACATGAATGCTGCTCCTAAGAAGTTAAAAGTTGTGAGATTTGCAAACAATCTATGCTTTGTCCTTGCACAGGACACCCAAAGGTGATATGGTTCATAAATGATCATGCCCGGTCTGCTTTGCTGCACCTGAGAGCAGTTTGTTCTAGTGGTTTCCTCCAAATGGACAGCATCCGTGAAAGTTTGCATTGCATTGCAGGAAATTGCTGAAGCAGTCACCCCCCACATGGATTCAGTCAGGTGTGGTATCACTCATATGCCATTAGGCTCATTAACAAAGCCACTTCTTCAGATCTGAAACGTGGACCTCTGCAAGTAAGAATGTCATTTGACCATAGACATAAGAAGGCAGACATTAAGTGGATCGACATAATAAAGCATCAAAGAAGTATAATCTCCTGTACAGATGCCCTGGTTTTCACGTTGTTAGTCGCAAAGTCACATAGACAACAAACTTAAGCAAACAAATACACAACACTCAGCGTTAACTCAGTTTTCACATCTTAGCAAACATCCTGCATGACTAAGTAAGAAGCAGGTTAAAGGTTGAAATGGCTGCCTTTCATGGGCCGCAACATTTTTATGACCTTGTCTGTATGGACACTACTGGAAACACAAACAGAAGTTTGCTCCTGGTTTAACTCGGCTCAACTGATAGGTATATATAAAGAAAGAGATCAGATAAAGCTTTACTTTGCTATAAGTGTCAAAAGCTGGCCTAATTTTCAGGAAAAAAGTGTGGGGGGGAAACAGTTTCTTCTGACCTAAAGTCACCAGTCCTCCTACAAACCATCTTATCTGAGCCAAATTCTTTATGGACCATCACCTCGTAATCCGTTCCTTTACTGCCCTTGCTGTGCGCTGCTGTCAAGGATAAGGTAATCAGCTTATCACAAAGACATGATTTATAAAACCTGTATCCAGTAAGGGCATTTCGGTGATTCAGATCTTCTTTGAAATATTCCAAAGAAGAAAGATCTGAGCCCAGGATTCTTCTTTAGGAACAACTGCACTTAGCAATTAATAGCACAAAATTTTGCATAAATTTTCAGGTTTGGGAGAGTTTATTTGGCTTTGTGTCAATAATCTGACCACTTTAAACATGTTCCCATCCAAATCTTTTCCTTGAATTGGCAGTATATAGAAGGAAGCGAGTGCCTTGATTCAATACTTTCTTGCCTTATCTCAGGTCATATCCCTGCACCGAAGGCATGTGATATTGGGCAATGGGGCAATAAAGCAGGGCAACTCTTTATGAGAGGGAGTGTGAAACTGCACTTCACAGACTGACTTTGAGGCTGCAGGTGCTTCTGCACTACGAAATGCAACTTATTCAGAAACTTAGCCTCCCTCTGCTTAGCTTGACTCAGCCAAGCTCACATTTCTTTATCTTATTTTATCCTCTTTTAACTTGTCTTGGTGATTACAGCTTATATATGCTCAACTTAGTTTTGTTAATTCAGTGTATCTTTACTTGGTTGCATTTTAGCTTTGGCTTAATTCAGCTTTTGGATTGTTCATACTTCAGTGTCACTCATTTAAATATTTTGCATTGCTTTAGTTAAACTAAATCTGCTGAGATTGCCATAGCTATTAATCAGAGAAGTGTCATAATTGCCTTAAATAATGTTCATTATTATTCTCAAACTTATTATAAAGTGGCCTGTAAAAGATTATTTTCCAGCTACAAATCTTGAACAAGTGTTATTAGAGATAAATTAGACCTAAAACTGGCTGTAGTGCAGGTCATCAGGGTAAATTATGGGGTTTAGATTGCCCTAAAAGGGCTTTAAAGCGTTATAAAGGTTGCTTTTTATGTGATTGCTGTTGGTTCTTGCTGGCCCTGACTCAAGGTCTGTTTGAAGACAATGCAGAAACCAAAGGACACGGGGCCGTGTCAGGTGGTGGTGGAGGTGTGTGTTCCTGTACTTGCAACATTATGAGAACCGTTTTGCATTATTAACCAACAAAGTGCCGTCATTTTTGGAAAGTGAGGACATTTTGGCCAGTCCTCACCAAGAAAGACCCTGTTTGGAGGGTTAGGATTTGGTTTTAGAGTTCAGGTGAGAATTAGGTTGTGGTTAGGGTTGGGAAAAGGGTTAAGTTTAGGCAATCAGTTGTGATTGTTAGGGTTAAGGCAGAGACACACCGGGCAGATTTATGGCTATCTGGTGTTGTCGTAGAGTCTTCTGAAGTTGGGGTCCTAAGTCACTTTGGTGTGTTCTGTGTCGTCGGCCGTCTGCAGCCGTTGCCAATACCGTTGGGGTTCTTTTCAGCCGATTGAACATGTGTAATCAGCGTTGGCCAGTCGTTCAGTCGGTGATGGGCTGACCAATCATATTGGAGGAAGCTTAACCTTGCTGGCGAATCAGCAAACAAGAAGACCCAAAGTGAAGGTAAACAAAACAAGATGAAGAGCGGACATAATGCAAACTCTCGCACATCGTTTGGCGTCATATTGGGACCTTAGCTAGCAGTCCTCGCTCTCTGCTAACACCAACAGCAGCAGCTTTTACGTGTTTTTGTCTTGAGAAATGGTCCATCATATCCGGTTTTGGGGCCAGCGCCGCCTGCTGTTGTGGTGACATGATATTTTGCACATGCGCAGAAGGTACGCCCAGGTCTGGAGACAGCTCGATGTTCTTGGGCACTTTTGTCACCATGTTGGCGAGACTGAAGCCGATTGATCAGCCCGACCCCATTTTCTGGCGACGACTGCAGCGGTTGGCAGTCTGTCCGGTGTGTCTCTGCCCTTAAAGAAAGGGGCTGGGAATGCATTATGTTATTGACTGTCCTCATAAAGATAGAACTACAAATGTGTATGCACATGTGTGTGTTGGTAGTTGTGTGGTCTAAGTATTTCAGGATTTAATACAGAGTATTGGTGATGGGGGTTGGGGAGGTTGGCAGTGAGGAAGTCACAGAGGTTGGGGACACTTATCCAGGTGGTGGGACTGTGCATTCACCATGGTTCACTCTTCAAACTAACCCTGCATGACTAGTCTTGGGCATCAGCTAATGGCCCCCAATTACAGTTTCTCTGTCCTCCAGAAAGCACCCAGTGTGGCATGACGCTTTGAAATGAGTCTCTGTCACAACTGCATAACAACAACTCATGTTTAAGACGAAGATGACTCAATTAGCTGTTGATTAAAAACAATGGTGTGTGTGTATCTTTACTTTATGATAAATTAACTGTGAGCAACAGTTTGTGTTACATTCTCCATAAGAATATGTGAACATAAATGTGAGGGTGGGAAAAAAGTAGGGAGAGGGTCTGAGGTGAAGAGGTCAAACTGATGTTTCACTGTGATGCCAGAGAGGGACATTTTTTTCCGTCAGGATGCCTCCTGTGGTCAGGGTTAATGTTGTGTTCTTGGGACAGAGATGTGCAGATGAATTAATTTTAGGGATGAGCAGAGGAGCGTGAAGACAGAGGGACAGAGTCCACTTGTGGTGAAGCAGTGGGTGGAGGCTGATTGGAAAATTATTCTTTTTTAGTTCATCTCCAGCTTTACTTTACTCTCAGGGTAATCTTGTAGGACCCTGAACATAAAATTTCTTACACATTAAAAAAAAGAAAAGAAAAAAAAGTTTAGAAAAGCTCTTTCTTAACCTTTAATTGAATGTATGATTAAGAAAAAATATCCTTAAAATATTGGTCAGGCTGCACATTTTGTGATCCAGTCTTTTCTTTGCATTTATAAGATAAAAGAAAAAAAAATCAACTGACTGTTTTGATATAGTAAGAATTTAAGCTATTTCATATCTTACAGAATATGTACATGCTGGATTCTTAAATGATCCCATCATTTCTAATAATTATGTTCATGTATGTAAAGCAGTCTTCATGAGCACAAAACTCAAGCTCGGGTTTACAACGAATGCCAAGTTTTCAAGTATTATTTCCAGCGCTCCTAAGTGCTGACCCTGAACAGGCTTCCTGGACAACCAGTCAGAAAAAAGTGGTGTTTCCTAAAGGGGTAGGGGATATGACTTAAGATGATGGGGTGATCCACAAAGGGCAAGGATAATGTAAATGATCATCCTATTAATCGTGCAAGGTTACACTTACTTTCCTTTAAAGAATGAGCTGAAAATGAGCATTTAACTTGTTTTGAGCCATCATAATGTCAACTTTTACATTTATCTGTTGGTCTCAAGTAAATACTTGAATAATTCTTCGTTAAGCTTTAGCCCTACGTTCTTTTTGGTTCTATTTCACAACTTTTAGCAAAAAAAAAAACAAGATAGTATACAATATACTTCTGTAACATCACCAGCATGTCATTGTTTGCAGGTACTCGCTTGAATGGGTGGGAGTAAATGACATTGCTTGCCATATTGTTAATCTTGTTGTTACAAGTAATGCTGCTTCTAATTAAATGTATCTCTATTAGTGTTGGGTTTAATTCCCAGCTTACTGCATATATAACTCTAGTTTTCACATCTTCACACTGGTTTTCTGTTTGTCAAAGAATTGACTCTAAAGTCCTGTTGTTAGTTTACAAAGCACTGAATGGTTCACAGTTGGGCCAAAATACATTCAGGATCTTCTGGTTGAACCAACCAGATCCCTCAAGTCATCAGGGAGTCTACTTTCAGTTCTCAGAGTCAAAACTAAACATGGAGAGACAGCGTTCAGTTTTTATGTTCCTCACACGCGGAACAAACTCCCAGAAAACTGCAGGTCTACAAAAAACTCTCAGCAGTTTTAAATCAAAATTAAGAATGTTTTATTTATACTTCTGCCTTTTATCAAGACAACTGTTAATTAGGCTATTATATTTCTTGCATTTTATACAATTCTATTAAAAAAAAAAAAGTTCTGGATTTCTTTTTAAGGTTTGTTTTCTTCTGCGCCCTACTGTAATGCTTTTGATGTTTTATGTAAAGCACCTTTAATTGTCCTGTACATGCAATGTGCTGCACAAATAAACTTGCCTTGCATACATTGCATATGTACATGCATGCACATTAACAGTTGGTAATTGACATGTTGGCACTTTTCACAAAGCAGGAGACACTCTTAACACCATAAATTCACAATATATAAGATTTTAGATCAGAAATAAAATACTTCTATTCCTTGCTTACGGTTAAATAGTCTGAATAAGTCCTGCTACTGTTAACGCAAGCAAAAAAAATTTTTTTTAAATAACAATTTTCTGCTTTGGAAATGTGCAGAATATTTACCTTTTTAATTTTTTTTTTTTTTTTTTTTTTTTTAAAGAATAGCTTATATGTTAATCTTTCTCCAGCCTTTAAAGATATCTTTTGTACAGAAATTGACCAGATATGGAGTAGCTTCTTTTGGAGTTAAGTAAACTAGAACTGAGTCATATCCTCTGTCTTTACAAAGAAGGTAACTGTAGGTGTTTTAAGCAATCACAGAGTGACAAGACAGACGCCATGGTTGACTAAGTGTGAAGCTTTTCTCTTTACTCATGAAATAATAGATAACTTGGGTTCCACATTATGTGGCTCAGGGCCAGAATCTTAATTGTTTAAAAGCTGACTAAAATAAGCAAAGTGGACTCAGAGGAGCTCCTGTGAGACCTCTCTTGTCAAAGTTTATGTTTACAGTAAAAACAGGTTATACACTTATGGAAACACCAGAGCTTATCATTAAAAAGTGACAGCTGTGACCACAGATGAAGCTGAGGAGAGTGACAGGTGTTTCATCATTTTCAGCTTTTTCTGGAACAACTGTCGTTACAATTCTTTTCGATTTACCGTAGAAAAAACTTCAGCAATACTGCATGACTGCATCAGTAGTTTTATGTCCTTCTTTCTTTACCAGTTTGCATGAGATGTGTTTTCTTTACAATGATCTCATTTAGCTCCCTCACAGCGAAGCCACGCCAACATCGATCTGCGTATGAGGTAAAAGGAAATGTGCTGATTCCTCTCACACTTGGTTATACATTAACTGTTAACAAAAAAGAAATAAAAAGAGCTTATAGACTTGGACAGATAACCCGCTACTGCATCTGACAGACAAGGTAAATAAATTGCTGACAGAAAAAATAATCTTGACACTAAAGGTCATTGCTGCTACTGTCACATTTAAGTAATACCGGTGTGTTTATGACCAAAATAAAAACCAATGGGTATTGAATTGTTTTAGAATGTTAAATGTTTTATGAAGAAATGGAAATATATTTGAAAGTATTTTTTTTTAAACAACGTTTACAACTTCTGAGTTTTCAGCATGTATGCTAATGATAGATCATTTCTAGGTTTTGTTTGTTGTAATTCATAGTTCTAAATGTTTCCTGCAGTAGTAAGAGATACAGGTAACAACATATTGTAATACTCTGTTCTTATTTACATAGACAGAGTTACAGACATTTACCTTTTCACTTGACTAAATATCTGTTCTGAAATTATATTAAGATATTCTGGTTATCCTCACTGGCAGTCAATGATCCTGAACAGGAAGTGATGTCATACTGCATCAATGCTAATCAAATGGACTCAGGATCTTATTTTGAGTATAAATACTTGTAGGATTCAATCTCACAAGGATGCTGCATATTGATATCTGTACCATAAATATGAATGTCTTAAATTTAAGTACCGCACACATTCTCTCCAGCCTGACAAAGGTGGTCAAAGAATGGTCAACGGGCAGCCCAAAAGACAATTAGGTCTATTCACAGCAAACATAACCGGTACCAATACCAAACTTAATGTACAAACTCTAGTTCTCACATATAAAAAGTGTCACCTGGTTACAGTGGGAAAAATGAGAAAATTACTTGTTTCTAATTAACATATTAAGTTCCCATGATAAATGTGGCCTGTCAAACTGCTCTGTCCCCTCATCACTGCTTACAAAAATGTAAAATGTAACACTGTATGTTGTTGGTCAGTTTTAAATATGCTGTAAGACATATGTGATTTGAATATCAAAAGTACTTTACATTGAAAAAGTATATGGCAATATGTAAGCACACATTTAAATGGAGTATCCAGCACTTGAATGAACAGACTATATAATAAATTTATTCTTAAGTAAAGAATCAGAATTCCTAAAAGTTTTATTAAACTTATAGAGCAGTTCGCTAAAAGTACTTTCTGCCACTGAAATTCTTATAGGTAGTCCCATTGAGGCATGTCTCACTTGCAAAACAGACCTGTTAACCTAACATGCATGCCTTTGGATGCTGTAAAATATGGTCAGATGAGACTGAATTTAATGCAGTAAAACTGCTTCTACAACAGTAATTGTAAGGAGAGTTTAACTTTAGATGGATAATTTTACTTTAGTGTTAAAGTTGTGTAATTCTGTGTTGTCCATGCTTCAGCAGCAGTGTATTTGTTCGGCAGAGTTTCAGCCAGAACATTCCACCTCTCATGGCTGCTAATGGCAGGTGTGCATGCCCCTGCATTAATCAGGGTGCTGTGAACCTGCTGTTAAATTGCAGAGGAAGCCGAGCAGGTAATTACTTTTGAAATCTCTGAATGCGCAGACAAGGAAAAGAAAAGGAAAAAAGGTGGCGGGCAGCCATGTATGGAGCTCAAAATCCCATGTAGCCTTCTGTGGAGTCCTGCAGTAGGTAGACCTTTGTCAGAGGTACACATGGGGATCGTCATTAGGAGGGAATTTGGGGCAGTAAATAGCTGTTCTTTCAACAGGTAGCTGGATCACACCAAATTATAAATGTTGATTATTCAGCAGGGAATTACACAGAGATGCCACTTTACCAGATTCACATAGCCACATCAATGCAGTCGAATACAACAGCACTGAAGTACACAGTTCTGCCTTCGTCACGGTTGGAAACCACGGTGAAAATGTGTTTCTATGCAATGACTTTTTCATTGCATAGAAAAACACAATCCAGAGCAATAATACTTCGCTAATCCCAAAATTATAGTATACAGTGTGGATGTGTACCATTTTTTGTTGCTGTGGAGCTGAAGAAGCTTCTGACTAAACATGCATTATTTGATCAATATGTTGTGTACAGCAGGGTATGCAACGCTGTCCATTATAAGCAGTTTGTGCATATTTCCTTTTCTACCATCAGCTCCAATGAGCCCCAGAGCAGTTCCCAGCTCAGAATCAGCCTTCTTTATCAGTTTGCTCAGCTTCTTTGAGTCATTGACTGTGATGCTGCTGCCTCAACAGATGGCTGCAAAGCGGGTTATATCCAGCATCTTTCTCCTGCCAGAAATAGGGCCTATCCTTTTTTTTTCTTCTTTTTTTTAAGAAAAATTCAGTTGTGCATATCTAGTTAAATGTACAGATTCGAAGTGGCTTTCAATTTTATTGAAAAAAAAAATCATGTTTCCAGGTAGATGTAAACACAGCAGGAAACTATGAGAGAGTAATTCAGCATAAAAAGTCTACATATTTTTAAATTAGTTTTACTTTTATAATTTTACAACTCTACTTGCATGCATACATATATGATACGCCACACAGGCGCTGTAAAAGTAGTCATGTTGTTATGAATAAAGTGTTTGGTGTGTTTTCTGATTCAGTCCATTGCATAAATTACATCAAACTGCAAAACAAATTCCCTCCAAAGAGTTCCCAGGATGTGGACGTTAACAAGGACAGAGTAAATATCTGATAACAGCATTCCAGTCTCGTTTTTTAAATGCACTGCTGAATAAAGAGACGTCTTATCACACCATTGTTCGTCACAAACTCTTCCTTGTAGGTATGTGTTTGACTTCCCGCTGACTGAGTACAGCAGCTAACGGCTTGGATTTGATTCACTTGTGTTCTTTTCTCAGAAGATTTATTGCACTGACACACCTCTCATGGAGCTGGCACAGTTTCTCTGATCAAAATAAGGTCAGGGGTGGTACTGGGGTTGGATATGTGTATCGGTCTCTACTTTATTTTGCTGTGGGTACACATTGATATGGAAGTGTAATAAAACCCTCTACTATGAATAAGAAATTAAATTTAGCAGATTTATTGAAATCAATGTGTTAGAAAAAAAAAACATGAAACATCCTGATGAGTTTTCAGGTGCAGGCATGAGTGTTAGAGAACCACATTCGATGCTCTCATCTATTATACACTTGTAGCTGTTTGCATCATTGTTCACTAGGTGACAGCAGTGAGTTCAACAAGACGTTCACATCCTGCAGCTAGCCTTTAGAAACAAAAGAAGTCTTATATCTTTATGCTTTCAGCTCAGAACTATGCAAAATGAACCACCGGTATGGAACCGCTCATGAGCGGGTGTCAGAGTCATGCAAATCTGCCCAGAGTTAACCAGTCTAACAGTCACTAATACATAACTGGGGAATAAATAGAGTTTCTCTGTGTAAGAAGAGGGAACATCTTTATACTTTTCACATAAATTTGGGTACAGTTGTGCTTTCAGGAAGGACTGCAGGATGCTGGAAATATCTGATGAACAATATTAACTTTCTGTATGTTGAGCCCAGTAGAGACGTAGAGTTTCAGTTTCTCTGCACATTTTTAGATGTTTTATCATATTTCTGAACAATGGAATTACATTAAAGTTTTGTCTTAAATAGCTATACATTAATCAGTTAATACTGGAGTAATATTTTGTACTTTTTCAGCCTCACAATATTTTGGCATGTTGTAGTGATTAGGTTTTAGTTTGGGCAAATATTTTGTTTTCATCTGATTCCATAGAGGAAGCAGGTCTGCCCCCCTTGCCTGCTGTACAAAGTGGCTGTTGCTTCGATTCCTGAGTCAATATTGACCTCTAGCCAAGAGAAGAGAGGCAGCAGCAGCAGCTGGAACGAAGACAGTGTCTGCCTGTACACACACACACCATCACACATATGCATTATCATCAGTAAAAATGAAATCACTTCCACACAAAAACAAACAAACAAACAAAAAAGCCCAGGAGTGGCCTGATAAGATGACGTCATGCATTGCTATGGTATTGTTAAAGTAGGGGGTGCACACTTATCTATGCAGAAAATTTTGTTAGGATAAATGTTCAGACTCAGGAGGCCAGGTTGCATACACACACACCAAAGAAATGCCAGACTTTACAATTATTTGTTTCCTAGTTTTAATAAATATTTGATAATTAAGAAAGAAACTTTTAGTTGTGAAGTATTTCATTTTCACCTGGAGCAACATGCATTTGCAGGATTCAAAACTGATTTTCTTAAAAATAAAAAGAAAGCAAAACAGATAAACATAAGAGAACATTTTTCTCCAATGTCAGTAATGTACAATAAAATCTTAAGTTTATACATTTAAAATGTTTTTTATTTCATGTTTGCAGTTTTTTCAGACTGAAAAATCTGAAGTTTCAGTGGACAGATTCAAGTTTCATGAATGGCCTCTTCTGAAGAGGTTATGTAATTGGTATTTGTAAATGTGGGGAAGGTTCAAAATGAAAAGGAATTGGTCTTTATTTTCCTTTTTTCTTTTCAGTTTTTTTTTTTCTCAGCTTTAGTAGGCCTAATTGTACTCAGACTGGGACTGTTCCTGTTGTTACCATAGAGACAATCAGGAAGTAACTGTTTTAAATCCAAATTATTTCCACTGATCATGTTTAAATCACCTAACCTTAAAGACATGTCTTATATTCTTTTCTTATTTTACATGATATATGATAAATGTGAACACCAGCTGTTCACATTTAAATACGACTAACGTTATAAAAGAATGAAAAAACCTTAAGTGATACATAAACCAAAAACTGATTAGGCTTTAGACAACTCTGAATGTCAAAAGTAGGTGTTGCCATTCTGCCAGACATTTCCCAGTCCAAAAAAAAGTGACTTTTGGGAACACCGGTCTTAAAGGTGCCATGACATCAAATTTCACTTTTCTGGGGTTTTGGGGGTATAATATGGTCTGTTGTGCACTGATGAGGCCATGTGAATGTCCAGAGTGAGAATCAAAGTTCCTGTTTATGGTCAGTCAGCTTTGTCTCTCTGTTCAGAAACAGTGGATCAGACAGCAGCTACGCAGTTCTATCATTCTACGTAATTCACACTATCAAGCAGCCTCCCTTTCGCTCTCTTTCCACCCTCCACTCCGCTCTCAGCCCCTCCCTCGCTGATTCAACTGCGTAAGTGGAGCTGAGTAGGCTAACTGCTGAGCAGTCAGGTCTGGGTTTTCAAATGGATTTAAAAGAAAACTTTTGGAGCAACACTGAGGGAGGCGACAACAACCTTGTCATAACCTGTAAGTTTATTTATTTTCTAAATGCTGTCTTGTCTGATAAACGTAGCTCACTGTCTGAAATGCACATGTTGCTAACAGATAGCCTTTAGCAAAGTCTGGCCCTATAGGGCAGCTTGACCTACTTTCTCTAAATAAGGTTATAGACAAATAAGGTGTAGCCAATCAAAATTAAGTCAACTTGGACTCCGCGTAAAGCTGCATATCATTACCGCACCCAACTGTATTACTGAGGAATGGAGGTCTAGCGTCCCAATACAATCCCCTGCTGTAAAAAGTGAAGTTTTTTTCTTTAGAGTATTTAGATATGCAGTAATGTCAACTACATGAACCATTATTTTACTGCTATGTCATCAGCTGCATTTAAACATACAGGAGTTTGAATGGCTTTTTTTAAATTAAGGGTTATTGTGGGAGTCACATAATACACCAGTCAGCTAAAACAGTGAGTAGTTGGTCTCTATTTTGACTCTTCCATTGTCCCTGGGCAGCTACAACACACGTGGAGGAGCAGTTGTCTGTTAATCGGAGGGTTGACAGATCAATTCCAGGCTTCCCCAGGCTACAAGTCAAAGTGTCCTTGGGCAAGACACTGAACCACACGTTGCCTCCTGAGGAACCTGTGTGAATGGGTGATTGTGACATGCAATGTCATTAATCAGTTAATATTGGAGGCAAGTTTTTGTACTTTTCCTCCAATGAAATGTTGACCAGTCATGTGGTCAACATGACTGGAAAAGCACTATGTAAGTGGAGCCCGTTTACCATCCCTTGCCCACTGACTCATGGTTTCACTTGATCTCTGACTGTAAATTTGTATGCATTTTTACTGGAACCAGTCCTTTTCCTCCAGTTTTGGACTGGACTAAAAATGGACTCACTTCTGTAGTGCATGAATAAGCCTTGGTGGGCTTCTGGCAGTGAGCCAGTTTTGCTTTCTTGGAGCACATTCGGAAAATTCTTACCTTTGCAGACCAAGAACATCATACATGAGCTAAAGTTGTGCAGATGCACTCTTGTCATTACATGCTATTGAAAGGTAATTTAAAACCACTCAGGTGTCCATTTTTTTCTGTTTTTGATACATCAAATTCAAGAACAGAATGTTCCCTTGCTGCTACACCCACTATAATAACATTATCAATGTTTCTCACTTCACCTGTCAGCGGTCATATTGTGAAGACTACCCGGTGTAAGATAAAACAAGATTTATGATCTGAGAATTATTCAGATATATAAGTCCAGAAGTAAAAATATTAAGTTGTTTTTTTTAAATAATTGATATTCTTTTAGCAAGCTAGACTAAGTATTTTACCTTTTTATCAAAAGAATATGTTGTTGTTATGAAGCTACGGTTTGTTTTGTTGAAGCCAGGAAGTCATTTAACTAATCTGGCCATATCCCAAGTCTGTAGTTTATTGGTTTATAGTTTCATAGGTTTGACAATAAGTTTCTGTTGACTGAGCACAATTTTTTTTGAATGCCTGACAGAGTGGTTGTGGCTTGGTTGTTAAAACTTGAGCTTGAATCTTCTGTGATTTTAGGTTTCAGGAGGCATTAAAGTTTGCTCAAAGTTCTGCAACTGAACAACAAAGGGTTCATGATCTTCCTCCCTGTTTCATCAGATGTTTGTTTATTCTGTACTGTCATAAATAATTAGTTTTAGTGCCACAAATTTAAAAGGAAGACCGGATACATCAACCATATTTTGGCAGCTTGGCTCAATTACATAGAGTGGGAGTATCAGTTTAGTGAGGGTGAGAGAGTGAGTACATGATGCAAGGGGGTGTCATTTCCCCGACAGTCGTCATGTTTGTGGCAGTCACAGAATGGAAAATCTTAAATCTCTCCTGTTTGATTTCTGCTTATTCAGCTCAAGTACAAAACTAAAAATAAATACTGCACTTGAGATGGTAAGACGCAGCCAAACAATGGTGAGACAGAGACAAGTTTACGGTGAAGTGACTAACAGCCAAACCTCAAAGCTGCTCTGATCTAATGTGATTTGACGGAAGAAAAGAGGAGGAAAAGCTCAATCCCTGACTACACACACGCCTTGTGCAGCCTCAAGAGCAAACAAAAGCCCGAGACTTTCAAGTATAACGCAGAAACACACTTAAATACACACCCTGCTACAATGCGTGTTGACAGAGCCAACACTGTCGCTGTGACATGCTGCTACGAACTTGCAGCCGCAGGCCTCCCATGCTCTCCCAGAGCAGGATCATCTACAGGTCATGTTTAAGAACTGGGAGGAGTGGATGGATGCCAGCATCTTCATCACTTTCCTCTTCCTTATCTTCACTTGGATCAGCTGCAGATTAAACTCTTCTCTCCTTGTCATTGTATGTGTTTATGTGTGCAACAATTCAACCATCTCCCAGTGATTTGTGGGTGTGATCAGGACATTATTGCTCTTGCGGAGATCAAAGCTGTTGCTTCATCTGATGAAGAGAAACTGTGATGCAATCAGAGCTCTCTGGGAGAGTCAGACCACAGATAGATCTATAGCTGATAACTGGGTAGAACATGACATTTCGTTAGGATACAGGATTCCCATGATTATTGAAGTTGTATGTGGGGAGTTGTCAAGGCCTAATGGGAATTAATTTCTGGTCTACTTAGAAATAAAATAATCTATAATATCAAGAGGTAAGGTGCCCTGTTGAGGGTTGTGTTTTTTGTTGTTGACACACTTTGCTCCCCCAGGAATTAATCTGAATAACTTCCTGCTTGTTTTAATGTACCAGAAAAATCTGAGAGGTTGTGAGATGATTAATAGAAGTTTAAAGTAAATACAGGCTCTGATACAGAAATCAAAGTGCTTTGATATTTGATTTTTGCTAAGATATTGAAATATTTGATCATTTAAAAATTTAAAGGTAATGCAAGTTTCATTCCTCCCGCCAGTAGGCGATGCACTCACACTCACTCACTCAGTTAGCATTAGCAACATTACAGAGCCGACTAAGCCTTAGTTAGCATTGGCAAATATTTATCTTACTTGTCCAGGAGGAAAGTGGCGACCCCCACTGGGCTTTTGAGCCCCTTAGCCACCTTCACTCTCATCCTGCTTTTTTTTTTTTGTTGCTGCTTGAATTTGAGAAATGTAAGGCAAGAAGATTCTGTCTCTATACGTAGCAATCCAGCGTGCAACTTCAGAGCTAATGCTAATGGCAAAGAACCCTGACGTTGGCATGGTAATGAGATGTAAATATTTACTTTTTAGACCCATCAAAATCAATAAAACAATTACTCATCATCATGACCCAGCATAAGACTGCTGTTTTCTTGTTTTTATTTTTTATTTTCCTTATTTCTATTGTTTTATTGTTTCTAATGTATTATTTCTTAAGTTGATGAAAATGTTTAATCACCTTTAATAGTAAAAAATGAAAAAACCCAAACAATTAAAGGGGAATTCAGTTGAACTATTATGACAGATGTGAGAACTGGTGAGTGTGTTTGTTCCTTACCTCTCATTCAGGTCTTCCCGCACGGAGAATCTCTTCTTCTTCACCTCAAAACCGAAACATGTCAAGGCCGCTGGTAAACGTGATGTGCTGCGTAACGCTACAGGCTAGGAGTTTTCATATGCGAAAACACAACTCATTTTTAAAATTTTTATTTTTATTCTATAAACACAACTCCTGAGTGTCAGCTACAGTAGCGGTTAATATAATGTCTTTCTATAAATTAGATTTTCTTTTTTTTTTGTTAAAATGAATATTTCTTATTTTAAAAAAATCCCAGGAAATATTTACCTCGGCTGGTTACAGCCTTGCCAGGAATGTGCATAATTAATCTCGGTGTGCAATCAAAATGAGTCAGAGGCACTGAGTTTTGAGTTTAGAGATTTATGAAGTCTTGCTCTAAATACCCAGAATTTGAGACTTAATACTTCATATTTTACTCTAAGGCTAAAGATTATACGGTTCTTTATTTTAAAAACATGCAAGAAATCATTTTGTCTTCGGAGTCAACTTCATTTTCAGCAAGACTCTCCTGCTCTTAAAGCTACAGTTTGTAAAAAAAAAAAAAAAAAAGCAGTTAGCTGTTATATGTTGATTTTCTTAGAATGAGCCATTTCTATTCTTGCTGGGTGGTGCATGGTCAGTGTAGGTTTTGGTCACTGGATTTTCCATTCAGATATCAATATAAAAAACAAAACAAAAAACGAGTGTTTATTTATATCATTTCAAAATAAAATAGAATAAAAAAAAAAAATTAAATATGAGGTATGTTTTATTTTTACTGTTTAAAGGTGCCATGACATCAAATTTCACTTTTCTGGGGTTTTGGGTGTATAATATGATCTGTTGTGCACTGATGAGGCCATGTGAATGTCCAGAGTGAGAATCAAAGTTCCTGTTTATGGTCTGTCAGCTTTGTCTCTCTGCTCAGAAACAGTTGAATCAGACAGCAGGCTATCATTCTACGTAGTTCTATCATTCTACGTAATTTAATTGCTCCAATAAGAGCACACTATCAAGTAAACAGCGCCCCCCCCCCCCCCCTCTCTCTCTCTCTCTCCTAACGGTTTATGCACCGTCCGCTCCCCCTCCCCTCCCTGTCTGATTCAGCTTCGTATGGAGCTAGTAGTAACTTCTGTGCAGTCAGGTCTGGATTTTCAAACAAATGGATTTAAAAGAAAACTTCTGCAGCAACACTGAGGGAGGGGGCCACAACCTTGTCATTACCTGTAAGTTTATTTATTTTCTAAATGCTGTCTTGTCTGATAAACGTTGCTCACACTGTCTGAAGTGCCCATGTTGCTAGCAGTTAGCTTTTAGCAAACTCCGACGGCAGCTTGACCTAGATTCTCCAAATAAGGTCATAGCCAAATAAGGTGTAGCCAATCAAAATGAAGTCAACGTGGTCTCCGGGTAAAGCTCCATATCATCACCGGACCCAACTGTATTACTGAGGAAGTGAGGTCTGGCGTTTCAAAACAATACTCCGCTGTAAAAAATGCCGTTTTTTTCTTTGGAGTATTTACATATGCAGTAATGCCAACAACATAAACTAGTTTTTAACTGCTATGTCATCACTCCTTTAAATGAGATTAACCAAAATTTGAAAATGGTTTGATTCTGGTTTTATAATTTGAAGAATAAAAAATTAAATCGCTCAAGTACAAAAGCAAAAAACAACCTGTTTTTATATATTATGACCGGAAGTGGTGGTATAATGGTGCGTTCAATTTGAACTCGGAAGTCGGATTTTCCAAGTTCCCAGTTGTGGGCGAACTGCTCTCGCCGACACACAGTCAAGTGTTTCATAAAAGTTGAACAGGGCCTGGCAGAGGCAGGCAAAAAACGTCCACTTCCCCAAAATATTGGCCAATAATGTGCATCAATTACTGCACTGACTGTGTATTATATCAGTTTTATCTGTTGAAGCAACATTTATTACAGTTTTAAACTTCAGAGAGAAGTGAGACTGTAAATACAAACATCACTAAAAACATTTACATTAGTTGTTGCAATAAACTCATCAATAGAAGCATGTTTGTCATGGATTATAACATTGTATACAATGAAAGGGGGGGGGCACACACTGCAATTATAACAGCCATGTTGAAGCGGCCTTCCATGGTTTTTCTCTGCATGCTGGCTACACCTCATCCTCCTACAGTGGGCCAGAGGTTTCCTCCCAGTTTACCTCCACATCTGCATCCTTACAGTCCTGATGTTACAGTCTGGTCTCAGGAGTCACTTGGCTGATGCGTTGACTAACTTGGAATTAATTCTTCTAATCTATAGCAGACACTATTATATTGTTACATTATATTTAACATTTCACTCTTTGTTGCATGAACTGAATACAAATATCTGTAACCCTGTTTATTGTGATTCTAGCCAGAAAACTATTGTAAAATATTTACATAATCTAAATAAAACATTTTCTGGTTAATACAATAATAAATAAGTGAATGAGTTTGTCAGGTTTGCAAAAACAACAGCTTTCACCAAAACATTATACAATATAGACATTTTAATGTACAATATAATTTTATTCTCCAGTCCCAAAGATGGAGAAGGAATGTGTGCTAGGTGGAGGAGATGGTGGAACAGGGAAGCTTTCTGGGATGTAACATGTCTGGGACATACAGGAGCAGCAACACATTCATGTTTCCATGTTTAAAAGAAGCACAAGATGGAAACAAGTGGGTTTTTACCAGTTCAGTGGAGATTCCACTACTTCTACTAGTAGTTCTACTGTACTTCTAAAAAAAAAAAGAAAGAAAGAAAAAAAGAATAAAACACATAAAATTCCAGACGTATGTGCTACGAATCACAGTGGTCCAGCCTGGAGGAGACTTATGGGAAACATTGCAAGCCAGTCAGCCTGGATATGACGGAGGACAGCCTCTATAGCGCTTCATATGGTAAACATCACCACCAACATGGGCTAATCCAGCTATGGGGAGGACATCTTTATTTTTTAAGACCATTTTTAATACGGTATCTCGGAACTTTCAAACTGCTGTACCAGCTTTGTTTAATGGGAGTTAAAGCACTGTTTGGAATAAGTAATGTCTTACATAAAAGACATTAAAAATGGTTACTCATAGCAGAGATGTTGATAAGTCTTTGACCTCAAGTCCGAGTCAAGTCTCAAGTCTTTGAGTGGCAAGTCCAAGTCAAGTCTAAAGTCACTTTAAGTTGTCCAGTAATGAGTAATCTGACATGCAATGCCTGTGGTCTGGTCTGCTTGAAGAACTCCATTACAATATCTAAGGAATTAAAAATGTGGACTCACCCTTTACCTCCCAGCATCCTCTAACCGCACTCATCTTTAGCTTTACATGACAAATACTCTGTCCCTCTCCTCTGGAAGATGTCTCTGCTGTACCAAATTAAGAAAACCTGTAGATCAACATGGACATTTATTCAGACTACTGTAGTAAATATGCTCTAACTTATCTAAGAGTTTTTAACATGTACAAAAATCCATCTGGACCAAATGAGAATTTTTCAAAAGTAATCCTGCAGTTTATAAATGTCTTCTGCTGCAACACACATGACAGCTTGTAGTCAAACTCTGCACAAGCCTCATAATGAGCCATAAATAATTTGACCCAGGTGTGCTGCAACACGTTAACATGTCCATACCTGCAGGACAGTGTCCACAGCTGGTGATCCTGCACTAGAGCAGAAATCTTTTTAATGCTTAATCTGTGTGAGCTGAGTGCAGAAAATATTGATTTTAAACTGATAAAGCCTCAACGTCTTAATTAATTTAGATTTAGTACTCGTTTAGATCCAGTTTCAAAAAATATTTCTGATCCTCCTAAACCAACAACAGCTGGACTTCTCTCATAAACAGAGCCAGTAAACCTGCGTTGTTTACAGCAGGGTCTGATTCCAGTTTGGTCCCAGTTTAACGTTGTCATGGCAACGTCACTATTAATGGAAACTATGTTCAGCAAACTTCTCATTCTTTTTCTGCATACATTCAGTGCAGCCAATCTGATGAAGTTAACATGACTTTAGTACAATGGTTGTAACGAGCTAACACAGCTACAATGCTAAACTCGTTGCTAATCCAGCTTTAGCAGGCTAGCTGCTAACATTAAGCTTTCACAGTGACTAATCTGTCCAGTTGTGTTTAAGGTGGATGAAGGTGGATGTAGGGAATCCAGCGTCCCGCACTTTTAGATCACAGACGTTGCAGCTTGATGCTCACATATTTGTCACTTTTATTAAGTTTTTAATACCCAAAGTTACAGCGATGCGCTGATGTGCTGTTCACTGGCGCTCTCGTTTTGATTGAGTGCACGTGTGGGCGTGTTTGTGTGACGTTACGTCAGTGCAGTCTGGGGGAATGACAGCAGTCACACAGACAGGAGATCAGACAGAGAGATCATGAGGGGGAAGAACATTCATTTTTATTTTATTTTTTTTAATGTTCACGAGTCTGAGGCGAGTCTCAAGCCGCGAGTCAAGTCGAGTCTGAAGTCTTTTGAGGGCGAGTCCGAGTCGAGTCTCAAGTCTGGTGAATGCGACTTAAGTACAACTTGAGTCCGAGTCCCTGACTCGAGTCCCCATCTCTGACTCATAGTACAGTCATAGCTACACCTGAGACCACTGGATCCACTCACAGATGAAAACATCTTTATGTCTGGGAGAATTTTGGCCACTAACAGTCACCATACATTCACAACAGTGCTTAGAATATGAAGTCATTTGAAAGAAAACGTCTTCTCTTTCAAAGATAAAACTTCATGTTCAAGCTTCTTTCTGGGGAGATGAGATGGTGAGGGTCTTTTCTTTCAAACACTCATCTTTACCACTGGATGTAAGTAATTCTTACATACTGTACTGTACCTTTAAAGGTACAGTATAGTATGTACTGTACTTACATACTGTACCTATAAAGGTACAGTATGTAAGAATTACTGATGAAATGATAAAAAATGCCAGATCTGACTACTTTCATCAGCTGATCATCTTAAACAACTCTTGAAGAAACCTCAGATTGTGTTTGACAGTCAGGAACCGTCAGGGCCTTCTATGCCTTCAGAGAACGCCTTAAAGAATTAAAAGAGAAAACAATCTCTCAGTTTTATCTTATATACTGTAGTATATATACACTGCCCGGCCCAAAAAAAAATTTGCCAACAAAAAAAAGGTCAAACATTTAACATTTCGTTGGACCACCTTTAGCTTTGATTGCGGCAGCATTCGCTGTGTTTCCAGAAGCTTCTGCAATGTCACCAGATTTATTTGCATCCTGTTGCATCAATTTTTCACCAAGATCTTGATGATGATTGTAGAGTCTGACCACAGCACATCCCAAAGATTCTCAATGGGGTTCAGGTCTGGACTCTGTGGGGGCCAATCCATGTGTGAAAATGATGTTTGATGATCCCTGAACCATCTTTCACAATCTGAGCCCGATAAATTCTGGCACGGTCATCTTGGAATATGGCTGTGCCATCAGGAAAGAAACATCCATTGATGGAATAACCTGGTCATTCAGTATATTCAGGTATCAGCTGACCTCATTATCTGAGCTCATACTGTTGCTGAACCTGGACCTGAGCAACTGCAGCAACCCCAGATCATCACACTGCCCCCACAGGCTCATACAGTAGCACTAGGCATGATGCTGCATCACTTCATCTGCCTTTCCGGCCACATTTCTTCCTGGAAGACGATGGTCCACTATCCTTCCAGTTTTTCATAATGCATTGGACTGTTCTGACCCCAGTTTTAGTAGTTTCTGCATCTCCTTAGATGTTTTCACCTCTTGATGCCAATGATTTGACCCTTCTCAGACAGACTAACATCTTTTCCAAGACCACGGATGTGTCTTTCCACATGATTGTCAAGGAAATGAGAAGCAACTCATTGCACCAGTTGGGGTTAAATAACTTGTTGCCAGCTGAAAGATAATCATGCAGTAATTATCCAATAGGAGGCTCGTACCTATTTGCTTAGTTAAATCCAGGTGGCGACTTTTTTTTTGGGCCAGGCAGTGTATAATTTAATCTATTTCTCAATTCAGTAATACAATACGTTTATATATTTTCTCTCAACTGCGTTATAAGGTTGAGCCAACTGTCAGGATGTTATCTAATCAAAATCGTCCATCTCTGTTAAGACCCGGTCAGGCCTTCATGAATTCCTGGTGGAAGCAAACGTATGTATTCTGGCTTGGAGAGTGATGGGTAAATTGACCAATCACAGTTTGATTTTGTGTGGGTGAGACAAAAAAAACTCCAGTTCTAGGCCTTCCTGAAGTCCTAACAACGTCACAGCCATCTGAGCAGAGCGGTAAGTTAGCGTGAGAGTTGAATGAGAAGAACGAGAGTGACTTTGTGGCTAGCTGGTAAAAACTCTTTTCAAGGCGGACTTTTGCTGAAAAGCATCAAATAATATAAAACGGACAACCAACTCCAGAATTAAAGTGGCAGAAAAAATTGATCCCTGTGTGCCCTGTTACATCTTCTGTTGAACGCTCTTTCTCGGCTCTGAAGTGCATCAAGACAAACCAGGAACAGAACTGTTGTCCAGCGCAAACTGCCTCTTGTTAAATGTGCAAGCCGAACCTCCACACTTTAACTGGTTGGCGCTCAAGCAGTTACAGAGACCCAAAACTGCTTCCAAACCACTTTTCCTCCTTATCTTAGACACTAGCTACCCCATACAGTTTGAATTTTTGATTTGGCAGGATTAGGTATGTATGTGTGTTAGTGTGTTATCAGTATCGGTATTGGCCTTTGAAGCTGAAATTGATATTATATATATCTATATATATATATACATATAAAAAACATGCACTCTGATGTATCTACTTATGGCCACCCCTATGTGAGTATTGGTCTCTCCATGTCCACCCCAATGAAAACTCACCTGTTTATGCTGATTTTTATTTAAATCTTCATATTTGTTGTATTGTTTTATTTTTTTTTTTTTGTATTTTACATTTATTTTATATTATTTTATTGCATTTTAGTTATTTCCTTTGTACAGCACCTTGTGACGTTCCCTTGTCTGTAAAAGGCGCTATAGAAATAAACTTACAACTACTATTTACTATCTTCCAGCTCTAACCAACAACTGTTGTTGCCTAAAGCCAATAAAACCAATGAGGAAGGGACAAAATGTTTTAGCAAAGGGTTGTCATGTGGTAATGAGGTATTGCAGTAGCTGTATGTTGTCTCAAACACTTCCCACAGAGGCTGTTGTTGCTATTAAAGCAAAGCCTTCAGAATCAAACTTTCTCCAGTGTGAAAACACTTGTGTAAGTTTTGTTTTTCCCTCTTGGTGCTTGTAGGATTGGAACCTTCAACAATGGGAAACCTTTTTAGATGTTTTGATAAGAGACACAAATCAACACAGCTGCCAATCAGTTTGTACAGTAGAAACTCACAAAAGCATTCATGCCTTATTTCTGGTGTGTCTTTTTCTGTAGTTGAATTTGATGATGAGCACTTTATGACTTGTGCTATGAAGTTGGTCAAAACTTAAAGTGGAGCTCTCGGGATTTGACAGGGAGCTTGAAAGATGTGAGACCTTATTGCTGCTAAGCAAAGCTAAGCTAACTGCCTCCTGGCTTAATTTTCAAACAAATATGAAGGATACACCGTTATTAATTACGTCCGCCAAGGAGGTTGTGTTTTTGGCAGCGTTGGTTTGTTTGTCTGTCAGTCTGTCAGCAACTTTACGGGAAAAGTTCTCAACGGATTGACCTGAAATTTTCAGCAGCCGTGTGCCTCGTTCCAGGGACAAACCCATTCAATTTTGGTGGTGATCCGGATCACTTTCTGGATCCAGGGATTATTAAAATGTATTTATTTATTAATTTTTATCATTGTGAGATGAGCCAAATTTGGGAATTTTGGCATATAATTCCATACAAATGGCCTGAGTGTTTAGCAAAAAATTATAAGAAAGGATCTCAATGAGTTCTATCATTTTTCAAAGGTTAATCCGGATCCAGAGAAAATTCTGGATACTAACAAAAGACACGTAGAAATAAAAGTTTAGGTGTGACTCACAATATGAGGGGGACATGAGCTGCTTGGTGGAGGTCTGTGCTCTCCAAGTGCTTTTCTAGTCTTTTAATATAATTCTTGCCATGAGAGTTAAAGCAAATTCCCACAAATATGAGACTATTCTTTAAAACTGTAGAGAAAAATAGGGGCCAAATTTCACATTCTGTTAGTTCAGTTTGATGATCAGACAACAAGCAGTCATCTGAGAAGAGGAGGGGTGGGGGTGGCTGGAAGGTTCAGGTCGGGGGTAAGGTCCAGATCAGTCTGTGGAACGGTACACGATCGCTGGTTTCCTGAAGCTCACGCACACATTGTGTAGCCCTTGCCCTTTTTATTTCAGCCATTTTCCAAATGTTCCGGTCTGTGCGCCGACCAGGCTGAGGGCTGACGAACGACAGGTCCCGAGAGGTCACCGAAGACGCCAGATGCAGCCAAGCACACCTTGAGCCTAAATGAGTGCTCACAATAGGGCCCTGAAGCTCAGCAAGTACAGGTCAAAATCTGGCTGGTGTGGAAAACAAAAAAACAATCATGTTTATTCTAATATGTGAAAGTACTTTTATTCATTTGAAAGCAATATTTACAGTTTTTACCTCAATAAAAAAATGTTTATCAAACAGCCATCAGCCCTGTAATTCACATTTGAATAAAGGGGCAGAGCCACAAAAGGCAAAAAACAGTGTATGGCTCTCATGCTTCCTTCTTATGACAAAAGCTCAGATTATGCTATTGTTGCATAAATCTTACATCTTCACTGGTCTACCTTCAAATCTAAACTGACTAAAAGCACTTTTCAACCCAATTTGTTGCAGAAATAGTTTACTGTATCAGTTCCCATCATAGATGGAGTCACACACAATCTATATATTTTTTTGATTGTGGAAAAATCCAGAACAAGCTGCCTTTCGGATGCGTGTCTTTGCTCGGTGTTATGAGCACTAGCTGGACTGTCCGGGTCCAGGATGGTCCTTGTTGCTCAACATGTGCGAAATCATGATGGGCAGTGCGTGTTCCTCTCCATGCTCCAGTGCGCCGGCTGCTTTCACAACAGGCGTGATGGTCTGTGTACTGGATAAACTGTTTTTGCTGCTTGTTATTATTTGTTGTTAATGGTTGACAGATTTTAAATGGAGACATGTGAAAGTGCCAAAAAACTGTACTGTGAAGTGTGCATTTCTTACAGCTTTTCCATTAAATCTAAGCAGATTAAGACTCTTTATTCCATTTGGTACCATTTATTTTACATCAGTTTTCTCTCATTTACATAAGACCCAACAAATATAGCTTTTATGTGAGAAGGTGTCAGATAACAAATAGCCCATTAATTATGTTATAAAGTTTTCTTAAACTCTAAAACCTAATGCATGAGTCTGGAGATTGAGATGACAAAGCTGCAGACAGCCAGTAGTTTATCTCTTTCCACTGGGTTGTTAACTTCACCCACATAACAGCAGCTGGCACTTTACACAGTGGAGCGAAGGGCAGCTGAGGTGTGCATCGCAGGGAAACATCATACAACAATGGAGGCTGGAGATAAGCGAGTGGTATAATCTGTGTAATGACACTGCAGCAGCAAGTGAGAGAAAACTGTGAGGTGTCACCAGAACAAAAAAGTTCCATTAATAAAGCATTACGGTAATAAAGCGATTAGCATCTAAAGGGGGCTTTAACTGTCTGCTTAGAGACCTGACTGAACTCTTCCTTTACCGTAACTTGGAGTTATTGTGTTCACATTAGGATCATCACTGGCTTTCTGCACAGCTACACATAAAAAAAGCTCCACAGCTTCATAATGGCTAATAGGTTTTAGGGCAATCCAACATAATACTAATGATCAACCACAATGATACTACACTAAAAGATTATGTCTGACCAATAATTGGCTCAGTACCTTTATCATATTCACAGCGGAGGTCAGCAATCTTTGTGTTTCTGTGTTGTGTTCACAGCTATAGCAGTAGCGCTGCCTTCTTGATGGTTGAAATGTTTCTCTCTTACTTCTCTGAAGAAGAGCAAGTAGGAAACTGCTGAGGTTTCTCAAAAAGGTCATTAACTTATCTTGAACTGCTTGTAAGATCCTCAACGTTTGTAAAACTGATCTAAAAAAGCACTGAAGCATCTAAAGAGGGGAAATCTGGACCAATTGCCAAAGCGATCAATCAAGTGTCCTCATCTGATGGACAACACAACACATTTTGTTTTCATTTAGACAAAATTCTTAACAAGTACAATGCTCATGTTGGTAGATTGAGTAGATTTATTTAAAACCAAGTTAAAACACTGTCGATTATTGGAGCTGTGACAAATTGAGAGGGGGAGAAAAAAAAAATTCACTTCAGTTTTAAGTATCTGCTTAATACATCCAGAACAAGCACTTTTGAGATTTTCTGCTGTGCTCTGGTAGCCAGCTAATCTCTGATTACTAATCTAGCGTGAAAATTATTTTTTTTAAATTAAAGAGTTGTTGAAGATTAAGATATTCTTTAGCTGTAGATCCAATGTCCTCACTGTCATCTCATATACCATCTCAAAACTCAGAATGTGACTACTTAAACAGAACAAATCTGATATAATACATCAACAGTTTAAACTTTAAATGTGGTCAGTTTTCGACAGATGCATGTTTATAAAACAAAAACAAAAAACAAAATACAAAACAGTTTCAGTTTCACATGTTTGACTGTCAGTCTGAAATTAAGTAAAGAATATCACACCTGCTGTCATGCCTATTCCTACCTAAACAGTATTTTTTTCTTATTTCATTTTATCATAGGCTTCAATGCAACTTTGTGGAATTTAATTGTTATTTTCTCCCCTTTTGACACAATTGTCGCCAAATGAACCCAGATATCAAACTGAAATTACAATCCACTTATATCAGCCACAAATGCTATAATGTAGACTACCATAAAGCCCTACATTATTTTTTTTTAAAAAAAGGTTTTGTTTACCTAATGACACAAAATCAGCTAAGACTACAGATGATCATAAAGTTTTGATAGCCTTGAAAACTTGGGCAGTTTCACAGAATTAAGGTTAAAGATCATTTGCTCTGACAATTAATAAACATTGAGCCAAATCTTAATAAAACTTATTGATCCAATCAAATTTTTGTTCTATCTCTACATATATAAAAGAAATGGGGCTTTTTAAAAACTACATTTAAAGGTGCTAGTTTTTTGTTTGTTTTTTTTAATTATGCTAATATCATCATAAGACTGGAGCTATTCTTAAGTTTGATAAACATTTGCTTAGATTTGAAAGAAAGTAAAAAAAAAAAAAAAAAAGCCCCAACAACTTTAAATAAATAAATCAGTCAAAACAAACATTTTGCTAAGGCTACAGCTATATTGTGAGAATATTTGCTTAAAACCTATTAGGTGAACACCCTTAACACCTAGTCCATAAAGACTATTAGGCCTAGCCTAGCTTAACAATATGAAATGTGTATAAATAAGTAGCCTAAATAAAGTTTCTCTGCGAGTTTTACCGGTCCGATACTGGCCTCGTAGTGCTTATATGGTCTAAAACCAGCGATGTGAATATGTGCCTGTCGCCTTTCTTAAAAGATTTAATGGCATATACAACAGGGTCCGAAGTCCATGAAAGTTTTGCTGATAAGAGGAGCCAATAAAAGCAACAGTGCAGCAGTGTAAACACGTCTACCTCTGCTCTGATCAGGCCTTCTTCTGCGGATTTACATAAGGCTGCCATCAGCCGGCCCACTCATTACCATGTTTTATATTCCCCTGCTCTCAGAAAGCATCATGGCAAAGTAGCTCCATCCTCCCCTTCAACAGGGAAGTGAAGCAGCTTCTCGGAGCAGGTGTAAGCAGCCGAAAACTCCCCACAGATCTGGAGCAGAGAAGAGGACAGGAACTTTAATTTTTACTTTTATATAACTCACTCTCCATCCCCCCTTTCCCCTACCGGCGCACAGTAGGCCTATGTTGTGTTTTTAATGTTCTCTAAAATGGTATCGAAGCTGACATCCCTTCAGCAGGAACTCCTCGGCGCCCTGCTGGACTCAGGAGTTACCAAAGATGTTCTGATCCAGGCCCTGGACGACATGGACCCCAGCCCGCCGGGCTTTGGAGTAAAACTGGAGAATCTACCCATGTCGCCCGCTCCTCCCCAAAGCAGCAAGATGAACGGAGCAGACGCGGACTCAAAACCCGTTTTCCACACACTTACCAACGGGCACAGCAAAGGCAAGCTGTCCGGGGACGAGGGCTCCGAGGACGGGGATGACTACGACACCCCGCCGATACTAAAGGAGCTCCAGTCGCTCAACACGGAGGAGGCCGTTGAGCAGAGGGCGGAGGTGGAGCGCATGCTGGCGTGAGTTTTCTGAAAATAAATAAATAAATAAAATAAAATAATATATATATAGCCTATATATATATATAAATATATATATATATATATTTTTAGAAATGTAGAAAAACGATGTGTCTAGAGGTGGAAAAAGAGAGTGAAAATAAACGGCACCTACTTCATGTGCGCTCTGGTAGCTGTTTTAAATAAAGAACATCTGGAAATGAACAGATTAATCTTCAGAAAAAAGAAATGAGCAACACTTACTTTTTTGTTTGTTTACAATTTTAAAATAACGCGCCACGGGTGGGTTTTAACATTCTAGTTACTAATTATCCACATGGATTATTACTTCGTTACCTTTGCAAAATATCAGCTGAACTAAGAGCTAGTTATTATTAACTATAGCCTACTCCACCTCTCAACGATAAAAAAAGAAAGCCGGACATGAGCAGCTAACACGAGGACGAAGCAGTTTCTCCCAGGGAATTATTATTATTATTATTATTATTATTATTATTATTATTATTATTATTATTATTATTATTATTATTATTATTATTATTATTATTATTCAATTGAACAAGAAAAAATTCCTTTCCGAGCCGATTAAATTTCAATTATCTTCACTTACGTGTAATTTTAAAACTAATATTTGAGGCTCCAATGTCTACTTACAGGACCGGAACTTTATCAAAACTAACCCACGTGTAGTGAAGTTATTATTAATTTTATTCTATAAATCATCAACTGAAAGATACACAGTGCGTGTGATTAGAGTGAATGGAGATCTGGTTATTCATTGTCAAAAGTTATAAACTAACATCTCCCACTTAACCCGCACATTGAGATGAAGGCCTCCACATTCTCCAAAACAAACAAACGTGTGTAGATTTGCTCTAATTACCGATGTCCGAGTGTCTGAGGTTGCTAATCTTTGACTGCAGGGTTGTGCCGCATTTTAAATCTCGATATTTCTTATTTATTAGGCTGCATGTTGCGCCGCGCTAAAAAAAAATCTGGCGCATTACGTCGGTTACAAACTGCAGTATTTGAAGTTGACTCTCTCCATGATTTAGCTACCAATGAAAAATTACCCTTTTCTTCCTTTCTTTGTCATATGACATTAATCTCTAATTAGAAAGAAGATGTGATCACAGTTTGACATAAATATCCTTTTCCTTTAATCTTAAGAAAGAGCTGCTTTATCGAATAAATAGGCCTATTGCACACAGTTATATAATTTGTGTTGGAATATGTGAGAAAATGTCATTATGTTTTTCATTATCAGTATTATTTTCTCTCAAATAATTATTAAAATCCAGCTTAAAGTGTCAATTCATTCTTTGTCAAAGAAATAACTTGAAATTAAAACAGGCTAAATGTATTTGGCTATTCATCTAAAGACCAATTATGACTCTTCAATCACTTGAACAATCCTTTGAAATTTTTTTTCAGCCTTTTAATAAGGTTTTCTATGATGAGGCAAATAATTACTTCAAACCCTTTAAACTCAATGCACCGAAAATCAAAAGAGCAGAAGAAAAAAACTAGCAGATGTGGGTCGGGTTTTACATTTTCATGTTTAAAGGTTCTGTCTTTCACAAAGTATTTTGTGGGCCTATTTATGATAATCTTATGGTGAGACAATATTCAAAAAACTTTATTTCAGCCATAAAACCCCATTCTGTTTTTTTTTTTTTTTTCATTTTGAGTGTAAGTTCTAATTTCTTTTGAAAGTTGCATGAGATTACTGAAATGTTTTTTTTTTCTGTGTTTTACCCAAACTCAGAGAAGACCCATGGCGAGCTGCCCGCATGATCAAAGGTTATATGCAGCAGCACAACATCCCCCAACGGGAGGTCGTGGACATCACTGGGCTGAACCAGTCGCACCTCTCCCAGCACCTCAACAAAGGCACGCCCATGAAAACACAGAAGCGAGCGGCCCTCTACACCTGGTATGTCAGGAAACAGCGGGAAATTCTTCGACGTAAGTTAATATTTGAGTTTCTCACAGCTCGACCTCGGCCTGCAGTGTGTAACGGGCAGCACCATGCTGTCTTATTTGGGTTTCAAACCTGCAAGCTTATCAAGTTTTCTAGCCCTAGTTGACAATATATACATGCAGAACAGCAAGAAGCTTGTGCAAGATCTAAAAAGACTATTTATTTATACAAAGCATTGTGTGTTTAATTTTGTGAGAGATTTTCTGTTTTTGTTTTGCAGAGTTCAACCAGGCAGCACATGGTTCAGGTAGCAATATGACTGACAAAGGCAATCAGGATCCAGCATTTTTTTTCCCAGAATTCAATCCATCTGGCCATGGCATGGGCCAGCCTGGGGATGAGGTCGGCAGTGAACCTTCCTGTAAAAAAATGAGACGGAACCGTTTCAAATGGGGGCCCGCGTCGCAACAAATCCTCTACCAGGCCTACGAACGGCAGAAAAATCCAAGCAAAGAGGAGAGGGAAGCATTGGTGGAGGAGTGCAATAGGTTGGCAAACACATTGACTTCTTTTACCCTGCTAGAATTAACAAAAGTGTCACTTGACCTATTCTAACTTTCACATTTTCACCTTTTCCCCCCCTGCAGAGCTGAGTGTCTTCAGAGAGGTGTCTCCCCCTCCAAAGCTCAGGGCCTCGGCTCTAACCTGGTCACCGAAGTGCGAGTTTATAATTGGTTTGCAAACCGGCGCAAAGAAGAAGCCTTCAGACAGAAGTTGGCCATGGACGCCATCACTGCCCCGACACACACCATCAACCCGCTGCTGTCACACAGCTCGCCACATCATTCCCAGACCAGTGCTTCGCCTCCAAGTAAGATGCCAGGTGGAGTTGCTTTAAAGAGCAGGTTTTTTTTTCCTTATATGAGAATGATCTGCTCGTTTTAGTCCACATTTACTCCTGAATTTCAGTTTCAGTTTGCTGTGAAACTTATGTCTGGAAAGGTTGGAGGCAGATGATGTGATCAGGGAGGCAGAGAAAGAGAAGACAAGTGATCAATGAGCGTGAGTGAGTGAGCTGAGCAAATGCCATTGTTATTCTGATCTTTGAAAACACACTGAGAACAATCCACATTGTACCTGCAATCTCCACTCCAAAGTCAGCATGGAGAGGCATGACACAAAGGGCAGCAATCCCGTGACAGGCCAGGGTCAGGCCAGGGTCAGGGAGGGGGGACGGACGAATCCAGATCACCTCGATGTAACACCATCATTTCCGTATGTCCTCCTCCCATCCAGCGCGCTAATGAATGGCGCCTTAACAAGGAAACTGACCATTTCACCCTGACCTGATGTTTGCATTCACAGTAATTAATATTGACTGAGTCTACCTGGCGTTTACAACATAAAAACAAAGCTCATTGGTCTCATGGAGCTTTATCCCCTCACCATCACTCACCTTCCATAAAACTGTGATTTGAGACTCACTCAGAGCCCATTGTTGTCCTCTCGTGTTCGAACACGAGGCCACCTTTGAAGGGAAAACAAACTGTTTACCTTGGCTTGCTCTTTTACCTTTGGATAAACTGGTCCCACTTGTAGATTGTCTGTTTGCTTTAGTTTTTTTGTTGTTGTTGCTCAGAACACCTGACCAGGCATTGACCTCTGGTTGCAAAGCTATCGTGGGGTCAGCAGCAAGGCTGTCGTGGCAGAAAGGGAAGAGTTGGTGGAAAGCTGCCCGAAACCCCCAAAAAAAGAAAAGAAAAAAACTCAGCTGGCTGCTTACAAGGTGTCCTGCTGGCATCCTGCCGACAGCATCAGCTGTTTTTCAGTGTCAGCCCTGACCTGGCAATAATATCCCAGCAGGGCGTCTCATTGCGTTGCTAGGGCACGGTCTGTATTATGCATGCTTAATGGACAATTAAAATCCTTTGCTACTACATCTCCCAGGCCTTTGATAAGGCGCTCCTCTGACTTCTACTCTCTATACTCTTCCTCAGCAGGAGTTCCCATTGTCTGTGGTGTATTAGAAGACTGCAGTGACTGTAACCTAGGTTCATTTATCTCCGCTGGGCCTGTAGGAGGACTGATTTTTAAGCCCCCCCCCTCCTCCTCCTCACCTTTACGGGCGTCAGTATAGCTGCTGAGGCTGAGCGCAGACTTGGAGCAGCAGGAGCTGTCCACTGGGGCACTGGCTCTTTTCTGGCCAGACAGGACTGATCACCCCTTCTTCGCCTTTAGAAAGAGCAAGGACCCCCCCCCCCTCCAGTCTTTTAAACCACTGCCTCACCTTCAGTCATACGTGAGAGGTCACTTCTGGGCCATTTCAAACAAACTCCTCTCGCTCTGGGAGTTTTTATTGATTCTGTTTTGGTTCGTTGATCAGTTGGTCACAACTGGATAGACAGTCAAACAGTGTGACGTGCAGTTTTGGTGGTGACCTTTTTTCACTTTAGTAAATGAAACTGATCTTATAGGCAGATTAGCTTCTACCTGTGAACTCCTTTGTCGTATTTGCTATGTGCTCATCATTTAGAAATATCTATGGAGCTCATCAAATCCATCTTATTTACAAATTTGCCTATGCTTATTACAGTCGTCCTCAAAATTGTTCATACCCTCCAACTGAGGAAAAGGCAAAATTTACAATAGTAATTCAAATAACAAGAAAGTATAGAGACTAATAATAACCCCACCCCCCCAAAAAAAATTATGAAATTATAATTTAGTGAAACTTTGTTTGTTTTTAATACTGACACATTTAAAAATCAATGTCATATTTTCTAAATTTTTATTTATTACTTTTGTGAAGTTCAGCTTATTTCACTGACAGCTGATTTTTTTTTTCTTCTTTAATTTGGGGGTATGAATAATTTTGAGGATGACTGTATGTCTTCATATTCAGCAGGAGCAGTCTTGGGCTTTACAGGAAAAAAAGACAGACATGCAAATGTAAGCAAACCATACATGATGGAGCAGAAATGAAACACAAGTGCAGTTACATCCTTTTCAGACTTGGTAGAATAGTTGCAGTTGAACTCAGTGCAGGAGTCTCCAGGGGGGAAGGCTTTTAGGGGTGTTTCTTCAAAGCAGAAGCTTTCACAAAGTGGGGGGAGTGGGTAGCCTAGTGGCAATGTCGCAGGCTTTGGCGCGGGGGACCCAGGCTCGAGTCCCCGTCACGCCACCCAGGTGAGCCAGCGTGGACCCCTGAGCAAGGTCCTTAACCCCCACCAACCGATCCCTGGGTGCCTTAAGTAGCAGCCCACCGCTCTCTGGTATTACTGTACAAAGATGGATAAAATGCAGAGCCCTAATTTCCCCTTGGGAATCATACCAGTATCTCAAAAAAAAAAAGTAGTTTGTGAATATGTAGCAAAACCCAGAGCAGTCTCACACGATAATATATTATTAGTAAGTTTGAATATATAGCATGACAATTAAGGAGGAGAAGTTATACAATGGTACCGTTTGTTATTGCCGTCCCCTCATTCTACTTCTAGTGGGAGTTTTGAAGCTTTAAATAGATGTTCAGTATCACATTTGTGACAGTTACCCACACACATAAATATGTTTAAGCTAGTGCAAAATGTAGCATGTTATGATTTTAGAAAGCATATGTAGACATATCATGATTATGTAGTCCAGAACATGTAATAATTTAACAAAATATGTGCAAGATTTTTTTTACAACTCTATGCAACATGTAAACCTAATCAAGAATTGTAACCCCAATCATATGGCTTAACTCCCAGCCCTAACTATTTACAGGTGAGATACATAAAAAACTTGGGAAATACGATTTGGGAGGAGGCAGAAACTATACTGTTGAAAAACATTGTGCAGGAGTTTGTGACAATTTAAATTAGTGATCACGTAAGGAACGTGCATGGAAACGCAGAGCATTGACATGTTGAGGAACTAAAGCTTCAGTCAGGAAAAAGAGTAAAGAAGTAGAGTGATGTCACAGTTTCTGAGTCTTCATAGGGAAACAACAGATTCTGTGATGTGGACTGATTTAGTCATTTCCAGTGATGTCAGTGATAAAGCGCTGCAGTGTGTTGGATTGTGACATGATTGCACATTGGATAAGGGGACAAATGTGTGCCTTACATGCTTTCTGGTATGAGTAGATGGGAAAAATATCCCCCAAAAGAAAGTGTTATGCTTTAAATGCAATTTCTCAACAAACTAGACATTTTTTAAAAATGAAATTATTATTATTATTTTAAAACTGGGACTTTGAATGAGCAGTTTGCTTAAAATCAAGTATTGCAAGTGATACACTGTCAGTTAAGTTGCTAAGCAAAAAGATCTGTGCTGTGTTAGCTGGGATGTATCGTTCTGTTGCGAAACCAGCAGACTCAGAAGTTCCAGATCAGATACAGTAGTACGTAGGGGGATTATCTGTGGGTTACACCACTTTTTGTCCCCTCAGGCAAGCTTGAAACAGATACCCATGCAGAAAATATGGCCTAACTCTGCACTTTCCTCTGCCCTGTTTCCCAAAGAGCCACAAAGAGGCGACTGGATACGTCCTGCAGAGACCCAGGAGGTCTGTCATATGCAGCAGCTCTACAATGGGCACTGCCTGGGGTTGGGGAGGCAGGCTTTGATATTACATGGGTCACACAGGGAGCTTGAGCCCTTTAAACCTGCTGAAGAACTATTGCTGCCACTCCCCTTCTGAGGTTCTCGTCCTCCCCCTGCTCTCAAAGAGCAAGCCTTCGTTTTTTCTTCATCATTCCATCAAACCAAATGCAACATTTTTGTTGGTTGTAATCTTCAAAACAGGATCACAAACTTGTGAGGAGATTATCATGTTCAGAAAACCCTTTTTTTTCACTTTTGATGGTGGAAGTCCTCCTGACACTGAGGTTCCCTGCAGCTAGAATTCCTCCCAAAGCCAGAGAAACAAAACTGGCCTGAATAGCATCCTTTTCTCCCTCTGACACTTAAAGAGGTCGCCTAGCTCCGAGATAACTGACTTTTTATGAGTCCTCCTCTATTGTGTAGCAATGGGGGTCATGAGTCCAATGGAGTGCTTTATTGTTCTGCAGCGGTGTTTACAAGGCATGGCGGGCTGTTGTGGGGTTGATAGTATGTTGCAGTAGACAATATGAAGTCTGCTGGCTGTGCAAAATGGAGGACAGATACTTAAGAGGATGAAATATGGCACTGTGGCTTTGCGGTATCTGTATTCAAAGTAACATTATCGGAAACATGCATGCTGAAATGTGTTTGCTTTCTTGCAGATAGTTAAATGAAAAGTTTGCTATTAGCTGCATGTTTGTCTTTTAAATGAGATGCCAGAGGCTGTCGTTCAGTCAGCAAAAAAAAAGATACCTGAAGCAGGAAGTAAGTCAGCGATAATCCACAATTATGCCGGTGTGTTTGAGGAAAGCGTAAATATACATCTCTTGAAGCATGCATTAAGAAATCGATGCCCACCTCATTGCTCACCTTTCGTGTCAGAGCCTCTCCCTCTTTTTATCTCAAAACGGCTGTATATCAATACCGCCTGTCATGACAGACCAACTTCGGCTGGGCTCTGGCTGTCACGCCCGGGTCAGGGACGGAGGGCTTGGGGAAGATGGGAGATCTGAATGCAAACAGAGTCTGTCTCTGGACTGTCACTGAGGGAGGGACGCTCCCTGTGTCCATGTGAGCCCACAGGATAAGAATGTGTTTGACATTGCTTGTAATTGTGTAATGTTGACTCTGTTGGTATCAGAGGGGGCCTGCATCAGCAAACAGGCATTTGATTGTCGACCCCAGGGGGGGGGCAGCATTCCTTCGAGCCTCCACTAAGAGGCCAAAAGCAGTCTAGACATGGGATTAAGTGATGGTGCTAATTTTATTGTCACTGCTGCAGTGTGAATATGTGGAAATATGTAAAAGTGATTTTATCCTGATAACTTTTGAGCCAACTTCAGTTCTAGCTCACCAACAAAGCAAAAGAAAGGAAAAGCTGCACAAATTAGGACAATTTTGTGCAATATCACTAATATCTGTTCATTTAGTTCTCCTCTGTAACCCTCTATATTTACTGGAGCTTCTCCTGGTACAGTCTGAATTCAATGTTTTTACTTGCAGCTGAGTACTTTGGATCAAATGTGAGTACTTCCTCCACCACTGGTGAACCTTCACACTGACGTAATTAGGCTCATCGTCAGCAGCATTTGTGTGCTGATCAGAGAATCTGATGGGAGTTGTGCTGTTGTGAGTGCGTGTACATAGTAAGTGGCCTTGGCTGAGCTACACAGATAGCAGCAGTGCACGGGTCAGTGTGTGTTTGTTTGCTCTGTCCTCCCCTGTCTGAGTCAAAGAGCAGGTGAGTCTGGTTGGTTGGGGTCACAGCGGCGCTGCCTGCTCTGCTGTCTCTCTGCCCTACATACCGGTAACAGCTGTGGCAGGAGCTGTGAGCCGGCACGCTAACCCACTGTCTCTGTCTGCTTCTCGCTCTCAGTGCGTTACAGCCAAGGCCCGGGTGAGGTCACCTCCTCCTCCTCCATCAGTCACCACAGTAGCAACGCCATGGCAACCAGCCAGTCGGTGCTCCAGCAGGTGTCTCCAGGAGGACTGGACCACAGCCACAGTCTGCTGTCACCTGACGCCAAGATGGTGAGTGAATACACCTGGGTCTTTGTGGCCTCAGATTAGATAAGAGAAGGCCAGCAAAGCAGAGTTCCTACACCTCCTCTCCCATGGACGTTCTCAGTCCATGAGCCAACAATTAGCACATTGTGCTGGTTTGTTTGGGAGGTGATGCTCGGCTGTATGAGCAGGCAGAGTGCACCAGGCAGGTACGTCGCTCTGCCAATAAGCCTGACAAAGAAACAGTCTGTCCTTATTGATTAAATGCCGCTCAAAGAGAAGCTTAAGGTGGAGTGGCACTTGCTCTGCCAGAGGAGTTACGCCCACATTTAACTCTGCACGATACTTTTACTTGCATCTACAGTACTTCTCCCCACTCGTCTAATATTTGATCAGTGGTATGGAAACCTGTGTATGGACCCATAACATCTGAGTGGTGGTGCTAAAGTACTTTTGATATTGTATGTGTGAACATTCAAAAGACAACATCCTTCAAACTGTCATGCAATACAATATCAATCCATTTTAAGTATTTGTTTTTTTTTAAATGACAGAAAGCATCAAGTCGGGGCCTTCTGATGTTCAAACTTTAGCCTAACTTCCCTCTAAGGTCACTTCCTCCTTTTAGAGCTACATTATGTGAAATGAGGACAGGGAGTGTGTTGTAGCAGGTCAAAGTTGTCAGGGTTTTTATTTTTTCTGCAGATGTAAGTCTGGTTGTTCAAATACAGTAGATGCAGTCCCGTAAGGGGAGTGTCCATGCAGACTTTACTGTAAATGCTTTGATGTTTTCTAAACCATTTGTAGAAACTCACACTTGCAAATGTGCAACTAAGACCCACATATGGCCTCTTTTGTGACCATTTTTAATTTTTTTCCTCACATTTTTTCGCTATCAGTATTTGTTTGCTTGCTGTGTGTGAGTAGAATTACTCAAGAGCAGTTTTGTACAAAAGAATCTGAACCGAGTCAACATTTATGTCTGTTGTTTGTTTAGCAGCCAACATCTGTTTCACTTTGAACGTGAATTTACACAGCAGATACTTAAACTCTCAGAACTCTGAGTGTTGCATTCAGCTAAAAACAAAGCAGCAGTAAAACAGCACTGTAAGCTTTATTTCCCTCATCTCTTTTCAGATTTCAGGTTCAGGTGGAGGACTTCCTCCTGTCAGCACGTTGACAAACATCCACAGTTCCCATCACGGCCATCAGCAGACACAGAACCTCATCATGCCTCTTTCTGGAGTCATGGCCATAGCACAGAGTAAGTCCAGAGTTCCTCAGTATGACTAAGCATTTTCATTTATTCTACCTTTTTTATAAATGCTAGAAAAACTTAGATCTGTTATGTTAATTAATTTCATATAAACATAGAAGAAGGATGAGTGAGGAAACAAATTCGGCTTCCCAAAAGATGAGATTATGCATCATATTAATTCCCAACATACCTATTATCATTTAGTTTGCAAATTCCATCTTGTATCTTCATCTTCCAGCAATCTGTGTGATTAATTTAAGATTAATTTAAGCCTAATGTCAGGAATAGCTTGTCTTTGCCCTGGATTCTGTTGCAATAATTGCTTGAACCATTTTGTTAACCCAATATACAGGTCACATGATAACATCCCATGTAGTTGTCCTCTCCATATTTATATGAACTGGTCTTTAGGCCTCTGATTAACAGTCTTTTTATGCTAGGTAATGTATTTCTGTTCAAATCATTTTAAACTTGCTCAACACACACGATCAAAGATGACACATAAACTTTATTTTTACAATTAAGAAATCAGTCATACATCTTACAGCTTGACTTATCTTGGTTATTTTAAAGATTTCCCTCTCAAAAGAGAGATGAATATTAAGAATAAAGTACAGTATACAATTTTTCCATTGCAAACAAGCATGCATTTACTGCGCATGAATTCTTCATGAGGACTTTTTGTAGGCCTGTCTTTGTGGTGAACATAACTGTTGTGTTGTCTGCAACTATCAATTCAATTGGCATTATATATTCATCAATTGTTGTTCATTTAATTATATTCACATATTTACAGTCAATTAATAACATGCACTCTTCTAAGGTGGTTTGAAAAGTAAATAAAAGTGACTCTAAATTTTCACCCTGTGTGATGACAGCTGATGAAGTTGTGATAAAATTATGTTTAGCAATAATTTACACCAGCCTTCTTATAAGTTATAGATTAAAATGTAAATAAATTGGAAATAGGAATTCTAATCATTGCAGTTTTGCTTAAGGAATTTGTGTCCATTGTTGCTGAAAACAAGATTTCAATTGTTCACCAGACTTTAGTCATCATCATCTGATCACCATTATGTAGCATACATTTTCAGTAGGCCTCAGATCTGATCTAATGATGGGTCAGTCACGGCATGCACTATGTGTCAACGAAACCACAAATCTAACCCTAACCTGTAACCCAAGAGGGCAGCACTTTGGTGGCATATGTCTCCAATGTATACCCCTGCATTAATGGTTTACCAACACAGATACAGAATCCAAATAACTCTTGACATGGGCACTGTTGCACCATCATGCCATCACCACTGCTGCCTTTAGTGCCTTTTGCTGATAATTTTTTGGATGGTATTTTCTCTTCTATGGCAAATTTTAAAAAATGTCTGTTTTCTAAAAAGCAGCCAAAATGTGAACTTGTCTGACTGTGTTGACTGAAAAGATTTAAGGTGCTCTATTGTTCCTGTGATTGTATTAGTCATGGTGGCATGGAGGTTTTTCACGCATCCACAATGGTATCCAGCCTTGGCCTTCATGCAGAGAGAGTTTCTCAGATTCCCTGAATCTTTTCAGAACACAGTGCAATTTTACATTAACCTTTTTAGAAAATAGGCTTCTTATAAATACCTTTTTTTAACCAATTAATAATCTTCTGGTGGAATTTGGCACAAATTGATGAGCCACAACCCACTCTAGCTTAGAAGAATTTAACTTTTGGTGGATGCTCCTTTTATATCCCACCATGACACCCTCACCTGTCACCAACCAGTCTGGTGTTGGTTGAATCTGACACTTGAACTTGTGTGTTTATATTATTGCTGTTCAAAGAAAAGCTCAGACCCCAGGAATAACATTTATTACTGTGGTCATAACTAATGGGGATGCGTAATAAAGAAAGAAAAACAAATAGAAACCCAGAAACAAATCAAAGATTTGAGTTTTGTTGCATTTTAGTAAACTTTACAACTTTTCATTAAATGAGTTTTTATAACCTGACTTGGTCTATCTGTGCTCACCAGGTTTAAACACATCACAGTCTCAGACGGTGCCAGTGATCAACAGCGTGGCAGGCAGTCTTGCAGCGCTGCAGCCTGTGCAGTTTTCCCAGCCGCTCCACAGTCCTCACCAGCAGAGCCTGATGCAGCAGTCTCCCAGCCACATGAGCCAGCAGCCTTTCATGGCGACAGTCACACACTCGCACAGTCAGTAACCAAACTTTACTGTCTTCACTGCAGCAGCCTTCAGAGGGAATTTTAAATCCATTGCCAGTGGCTCCCAACTTTTTTGGCTTATGTTAAAAGAGTCAAATTATACCTTTTAAGTATTGATGGATTTTTTAATTTTAAAAACTCCATTGGGGCAGTCTTTAGCTTAACTGGTTGAGCTCCATGTAAAGAGACCACAACTCCTTGGTGCAGTCATTCCTGGCCTAAGACTCTTTGCAGCAGATCATTCTCAGCTCTCTCTGAGCCTTTTCTTGTCCAGCTACTGTAAAAAAAAAAGGGCCACTAAAGCCCCAAAAATCCTTTAAATAAAAAAGTCTATCAAGTCACAAAACCCAACATGCACACAAAAAGGGGGTCAAAACAGAGGATACCTGGCTTAAAACACCTTGTTTTTGTCCTGATGTTTTGTCCGTTACATCCGCATGAAATACATTTGCATATCTTCTAGATGCCTTCTTTGGTTCGCACCAACACAAAAAGCTTTTTTTCATTTTGGACCAAACACCTGTCCAGTGAGAGAAGACTGGGCCTTTTGTGGGCTAAAAAGGGTTTTAGGCAATATTGGCCACAGATGCTGCAGTAAACAAGCATTAGGTGTGTTTTTTTTAACATTAAATACAAGAACTTCATGTGAATATTTTCAACGTTCTAGTTGAAAATAATAATAAAGCTGGACATATTTATATATATATGTATATATATATATATATATATATATATATATATATATATATATATATATATATATATATATATAGAGAGAGAGAGAGAGAGAGAGAGAGAGAGAGAGAGAGAGTCCTGAAAATTATCATACCCTCCAATTAAAGGAGAGGCTAAATTCACAATAGTAATTTAATTAACAAGAAACTATAGAAACTATAGAAATAAAATATGGCGTTTGATTGTGGTTGGAAATAACAATTAAAAAAAAAACAAAGAAAACTGTCCCGGACACATTAGAGCACTTTTCCCATGAACATTGGACCAAAATACCTGTCAACAGGTGTAGACGTCTTTTTGAACATTAGAGAAAACACTTGATTGCTGTGATTGTCTCAAAGTGTTGCTCAACAAAAATTTAGCCTTGGAGCTCCATCATGCTAGTTTACTTGTTTTATTTTATGTGTTTGTTTTTAATATTTCTTTGAAACCGCTATTCAAAATTAGTGTCAGTTTTCATAGAATTTTTATTTATTATTACTTTGTTAATTTAAACTTATCTCACAGACAGCTTATTTTTTTCTTTCTTTAATTCGAGGGAATGAATAATTTTGAGAACGACTGTAGTGTATATAAAGAGTACATGGTTTTATTTTCTTGATGATTCTGTGCAGAATTATTCCAAAGCAGAAATATATTTTTATGAATACAGTGACCTCAAGAGTCTGACACTTTCTTTGCCAGAATTCAGTTTTCGTGTGTGTTCCCTAAATATCTCATGTCATTAAAAGCAAAAAGTTTAACAAACAGCTCAATTAAACCATTGTGATTGTTTAAATCTAATGATATGCCCCATATTTCTTTGCAGTGTATTCTCACAAGCAAGAGCCCCCACAATACTCCCACCCGTCACGTTTCCCCTCAGCCATGGTGGTCACAGACGCTAACAGCATCAGCACTCTCAGCTCCATGTCCTCAAGCAAGACGGTGAGTTTTCACCCACAAACCTCAGTTAGACTCACCTCTGACCTCTCTCTGCCTGCTGTTGTCGATTTTAGTCGAAGTAATAATTTATTTTGGGGCGTTTGCATGAGAATCAGCATTAAATTTTGTGATGTTACTGCAGTTTCTGCTGCTAAGTAATTCTTTTGCAACTCGTTCCAGCAGTCTATTAATTTCCTGCTGATACACATAAATCATCCTCAAATACTAGGTGCACTTGTGGAGCGATCAAAACACACACCAGCAGCAGGAACTAGATCACAGCAAGGAGAAGTGTGTGCGAGTGTGTGACATGACTGTGTTGACTTGTTTGATTCCTGTCATATTAGGATGCTCCTGTAAACAAGATGGTGCAACTTGGGGGTCTCTCCTGGGTAAATACAACTTTATTAGTTCAATCACGCACTCAACGGGTGAAACCGCACACAGAGCTAATCACTGAAGTTAGTTGTTGCTGTGCACGCTGATCCTTTTACCTCTTGTTTGGGTTGCTGATGATGTTTAAACACTTCTAGACAAATAAATGAGATGGATGTAAGGATAGGACACTCCTCACAATCCCTATTTCCTCTTAAACAGCTGCCTAATCAATCACATGCTCCCTCAGCCTGAACATCTGCTGATTAATGCTCCCTCTTTTCACTTTCTCACTTTCATCTCATTGGTGAGAGTCACTTCTGTGATCAGGAAATGAGTCTGGTTAATCAAAGTTCTCAAGCCTCATATGCTGCTACTTTCTTCTATGCCACAGAGAGGCTGTAGATGAGATGAGTCAGGTAGGGGGTGGAAGTTTTTTTTTTTTTTTTTTTTTTTGTAATTATGCCTCTTCCTCTTTCCTACTTCTCCCTCCTCTCCGTGATCACTGTAGCCTGAAATGTTGTCCACGGTGCTTTCACACGCTCAATTTCCCACGCTGAGGCGGCGTGCTGCTGCTGCACTCATGGGCTGGCAGAATGGCAACTGGGAGCCACATGTATCCTCTGTCCTGTCTAATATGCAACAAAAAACTAAAAGCACACTTATTTAATAGTACAATTTAAAGAAAAAAACAAAATCTGTTGAGATGAAAGCAGCACCCAATGGTGGATGTCCTCCAGTCTTTTAGTTAAATTTAAAAAAATGAATTTACAATTGTAAGTAGTGTGTACATGTATGTAAAAATGATCATATTTCACTTTAAGAAATACTGAAATTGTGTTGAAGAAAGTTTCATTTTCATATTTTCATATGTAAAGATTAAATATATGTTAAAGCAGACTTCATTTAGTTATGGTGGCGAGACACAAGATGCTGATTTAAACTCCAAAAAATTCATCATAAGGCTACAAACTATCATGATCTTTGATTACCAATTTATCTTGGTCATTTTCTCATCATCCGAAGTTCACAAACTTTATTAGTTTTATTGTTTAAAACCTTAGCACCTTGCATTCAATTCAGTGAAAATTTGTGAGTTTTAATGTTGTAGATCTTGGAATTATACAAAATATGCACGTTTTTTTGAATAATGATGTCTAACACATTTGCATCAGTAATAAACATATATTATTTTCTAAGTTTATTTTCTGTTTTGTAAAATGTTTGCCTGAAAAATAACCATTAAATAAATTAAAGGAAGAAAGAAAGAAAAAGTTACAAAATATATCACAACAGCATTTGTGTGTTTGATACGTAGCTAGGTTGTACCACCAAGTCACATTGTTATGTTGCATTTCACAATCTTTTTTTATTAGGAGAGCAATTAGCTCAAAAGCCCTGTATTTTCTTATCAGGGCGTCATTTATTGGGGGTAACCTTCTTCTCGTGACTTGACGGACATGGTCATAGTTTATAACACTCGCTGTTTACCAAGAACCCTCCATTATACCTGAGTCTGTTTAATGCTCAGGGCCGGCCATCTAATGACTCAAGTCTTGGCTTCAGGTCAGCTTTATCAGGTGAGGCTGTTTGCTGGCCGCAGTCACTCTGGGGTCAGCTGCCCCCACCCCCAGAGAGGCAGGTGAAAATTAAATTCCACTAAAAGTTTAAAAGAAGAGAATGGAAACTGAGCTTTTCCAAGTCAAGAGAAGAGGGATGGGCAATGTATTTGGTCAGGTGTGGCACATAAAGGTGGAGGGGTGAAAGGAGTATACAGAGTAAAACAAGTAGAAATTCTGCAAATTTACCTAAGAATGGATCAAAACGAATCCACTAAAACGGACTATAATTAATATTCATATGTGTGCACTGACATTGTTTGGCTGTCCACATACAATACTCCGGCTATCCCTTGAGTTTAAAGTAGTTCTTGAAGAGTTCTTTTTACTTTCCTAAACTGCCACCCTCTGCTTACACTTTGCTTCAAGCTACTTCAAGCTGCTGACATATAGAAATACTATATGTCCAATTCACTATTTTTTTCTTTTCAAGTGATTGTTTCAGAATAGTTCAACTTATGATTAAAAATAAACAAACAAATAAACAAAAAAAGAGGCTAATATCAGATTTGGATGGTGATATTCCGGAAATGGACTAAAAAAAAATGATCCCACTGTGCAATAGCTGCCAAACTCTTGTACACAGGAACAGAAGCAAATCCCAATGAGAGCTGTCAGAGCAAACAGAAGCAAACAACTAGATGTATAAATGTGCTCAAATATCAACAGAAACAGGCAGACCTCATTTAAGCCTTTTTAATAATAATAATAATGCATGTTTTTATATAGCACACCTTAAAATCCAGAGACATCTCAAGGTGCTTCACAACAAGGTTTAAAAACAATAAGATTATAAAATTAAGTATGGCAAACATGACAGTTCTACAAACAACAATACTAGGAATAAATAGAGTATAAAAAAACAGTTTAAAAACAATAATTAAAATCTAGCAACTGTATTAATGCTGGTTGGCTCAAAAAGCTGGCTGGCTTCATCAGTGAATCTGTCCTTATTTTCAAAATGCTTTGTGTTGTAGGCAGTTGTTGCTAAGTCAGTGCTGGAATAGAAACTTTCTTGCAGGTTTTTCTACCACTGAGCTAAATTTCAGAAGGAAGAAGACTATAATTTAGCTTTAACTATTATGCTTCCTGAACATAACCAACTTACTAAACTATGATAAAAACTAGTGAATAAATAAATATATATGTACATATCTATCTATATCTATATCTATATCTATATCTATATCTATATCTATATCTATATCTATATCTATATATCTATATATCTATCTATATATATATATGTGTGTGTGTGTGTGTACAGTAAAAAAAGAGACTATAGCATAGTTTTACATGGTGATTATCTTAATTTTAAATCACACTTAATAAACAAGTCATTGTTTGTAATTGGGAAAATTAATTTAACAACAAAAACTTAAAGCGTCGAAACCTAGAATAGTAGACTGAGTTGTGTCGAACAGGCATTATAACTTACCAGACAAATGTACATATATAATATATACAGTACATAAATATGTGTGTAACTGGACATATTGTGTTTATTGTTTTTATGTAATGCAGGTTTACTTTGTTTGACATCTTTCTCCTTCTCTTTTTCAGTGTCCTCTTCAAGCTTGGTGAGAGTGTCCACCTGACTTCCTTGCTGCCCGGCAACCAGAGCACATTTTTCCACCCTCTCACCGCGGTAACCATGACATCTCTTAATAGCTCGCAACAGCGTGCTGGATGATGAGTCAGTCAACAAACACAGAGGAGTGACGACGGTGGGGAGGCAGTGGAAATGAGACAGGGGAGTGAAAAAAAGAGGCTGGATTCACCTCTGTGGCACACAAATGATCAACAAGGATTTATGATTTTAACTCAATCTTTGATAAACAGTGTTCAGCTCTCCACACCCCCTTTTAAAAGTCATCTTCTGTTGTCACATTTCAAAGGAACAAAAGCACCAAAATGAACTTTGTGGACCTAAATGAAGGCTTTGAGATGACTTACTGTGATTTAAGGTGGAAATATGAGGATGCAGTGACGCCAACAAAGGCAAATGTGGACAAGGAGGCTGAGGGACGCCTGGGCTGAAAGTGTGTCGTCTTGCTTGCAAGCAGCCTGTATGACAATCACAATAACCTGTATTGATCTTGTGCATTCATTCATTCATTCGTCACTGAGCTTTAAAGGAGTCTTCCATGTTATTCTTTCACACTCAGTTTACTCTGCTTGCATCAGTACAAATGATGAATGTCCCGTTCATCATTTCAAGTTGTACAATGTGTATACTGTGATTGAAAAGATGTTGACAATCTTGAAAGGACTATGCAACATGTTTATAGGTGTAAGCAACTGCTTTGTTTAACTGGATTCTGCACAAAACTCCACAAACTTGAGGCTGGAAATTAATCTGCAGGTGGAGCTGCAAAATAACACAAATGGATGAATATGTAATGAATATGCCAAAGGGAAGGAGCTATACATGCACCTCATAAGCTGCCCTCCATATAAGAAAAAAAAAAAGAAAAAGCTGGTTTTGCCCTAGTTGGGGGGGGAGGAGTGACTCATGCTTTAAATCTTGCCCTTCCCCTCCATGGAAACCTCTGATTGTTTGCACACAGGTTCAGGTGAATTTCAGGAATGGGACTCACCCTCCCTTTATCGCTCCTGCTTCCTGCCACAATGTGAAATAGGACAAATATTGTTAATAACTCCTCCATATAAATCAAGGCAGGACCCCCCTGGATAAAATGAAAATATTGAATGGTATTCAGAAACCAAACAAACATAAAAGAGGACAGTGTTGTGACAGCAGCAGCTCTAATCATACAGGAATCCAGAGAAGCTGTTGTGGGCCCAGACACCCACGCTGACAGTATTAAGGTGTGTTAGACAGAGAATTTGACCACAACTGAATTCTATCCTGACTGAAATTCGCTGCATGCACTGGCTCCAAAATTAGCCTCAAAATAGTTTTTCTCTCACTCAAATTCCCTGTGAGATGTAAAAGCAGTTGTGATCACAAGTGTGCAGATCCAGTCTCCTGCTCAATATTAGGTCATTACGTTGTTTTTATGATGTGGTTGGTTTGTGACTGTTATAAGCATTTCTGCTGCCAGCTGATCTGAGGGCACTCATACCTATGTGACTGGACTTGATTTGTTTTCCTCCTTATGTATTATTTTTGTATAAAATTTAAATCAATCTTAAAATCATTATTTATACTTTCTGAAAAATATTGATATTTCAAGTAAAATGTTTGTTTTTTTTCCAATATGAACACATTTTTGTGGTTATTTTCATTCACATTGGTTCATAACAAATGGGACGCTTGAAGCTTGATGGTACATTTATATTTCTTAAGAATTTTTCAAATCCTTTTTAATTAGGGATGCACAATTTTGGATTTTTGGCTGTTGTCCGATATACCGATATTTTACAACTCATTTGGCTTAAAACCGATACCAATATTAAAGCTGAAATGATGTAATAGTCATTCCTTGTGCAAAATTTGTAAATACTTCTGTTGTATCTGCTGCAGATCTGGTAGTTGCCGGAGATGTCATAATGTGGCACGGTGTGGGCGCGGTCTTATATTGCTCACATACTCCACAGATTTAGGAAAAAAAAAAAAGTTCTGCTAGTTCATCACCAAACAGCCCCTGTTATATACTGTATTGGTTAATGGGCTTTATGCACAACTCCACTACTTCCTGAACTTAATGCAGCTCCTTTGTTTTTTGTCTTTCATTACTGGACAAACTGATTAATCCAGGTGTGTCTGGCCATTATCGTCATGGTTACTGAGGTCAGATACACCTTGATTAATCAATCTGTCCAGTGATGAAAGACAAGAAACAAAGGAGCTGCCTTAAGTTCAGTTGTGTATAGCACCAATTATATGGATTGATATCCGACCGATTTAGACTGATATGGATTTTCAGTTTTAAGGCCAATATTGGCCGATACCAGTATCGGGTCGATAATATTGTGCATCTCTACTTTTAATATATGATATTTCAAAGAAAATGCTGTAGAAATACGTTATAAGTGCAATAAATCCATCTGGAATCTAGATTTATAAGACTTTAAAGTAATGTTTTTTCCAGCAGTAGAAAGAAATGGTAGTTCAGTATGTTTATAACCTTGACAAATATGTGTTGCTGTGTGATAAGAAAACAGGCACTTTGAAGTTCATAGATCTAAAGTGCGCATTTCATTTCAGGCTGTAAGTTCACTGACCCCAATATGTCGACAGAACAACTCATGTCAGCCTTTATCTGTTCTTAACCCTAAACACACTGTAAAAAATAGAGCTAGGTAATTCTGTATACTGTAAAGTGCAGAGTTTTAGTATTCTTTCAGTGGTGTTTTAAGGTAACCATCAGTTATTACCTCTGTATTAGTGATAATACAGTGCGGTACAAAAGTTTTGAACCACTCCTCATTTGAAATTTTCTTCTAAAGTGCAAAACTTTCTAGAAATCTTTTAAAGTGTTCTTGTGCAAATAGCTTTCCAGTTTTCTTTCCAGTTTTCCATTTATTTTTAAGTCATAACTACAAGTGGGAACAGTGTAGTCATGAATCCTCTTCAGAGCTCAGACCTCAACATTAGTAAAGCAGTGTGGGATCCAGGGGTGTCCGCAGAAATTTTTTTAGGGGTGGCCACAGGGTGGCCAAAGAAAATAACAGGATGGCCAAGGGTTATTAAGGAATCACCTTTGTTTCTTTCAGCCTGGACGTTATTTCTGGAATTTATACAGAGTACGTGCATTTACTCATCAGTAACATTTCTGGATCCCTCTGATTCCTTTGGACACTATTAAGATTAGTCGTACAACTGCATATATCCATATAATGGCAGTGAAGGGGGCAGAATGAATGGGCCTCTATGTAAGGCATTATCTGCAGCAAGCATACTTAATTTCAACAATACACTGCAAAAACTCAAATCTTACCAAGTACATTTTTCTAGTTTCTAATCAAAATATCTCTTCACACTCAAAATAAGACAAAATCACCTAAAGAGAAACATTTCAGTGAGATATAGGAACTTGTTTTAAGACAAATACATCTTATTTCAAGTAATATTATAAGAAAATTTCACTTGTTCCGTTGCTAGAATGTTTTTTGCTTTTTGAAAGAACCCCCCCCCTTTCCCTTTTCTTAAAGTTGTACTTCCATGGTCATTTCATTAATATTTCTGTGTTCTCCATTATTATTGAATGCATTCTGCATCGTTTCTGTTTAAAAAAAAACCTTCTGGTATCTTTGTATCCAGCTGTATTTGTATACTAGAAGAGAGGCTTGTGGTCCAACGACAGGCTCTTCCGGGTCCTTCTCATGAATTTCCGTCTGATTGGCTGCCTCCCATCAGTGTATGAAGGAAGCTCCGCCCTCCGCTCTTATTTTGTTACAGACAGGAAATAGAGCCGACAAACAAGTTTGTTCCGCCATGCTAGTAAACAGTTAGCTAATTAGCTTCTCAACTCCGAAGCTACAGTCGTGCTGTCTTCACTTCTAGTGTGTAGTGGAGGGTTACCTGCCTTCCAATGGACAGATAGAAACCCCACGTGGGATACGCTATTTGAAATGTGACGTAGAAGTGCAAGGCTGTTCCCGATTCGCTCTTTTCTTCGAATTGCTTCTCTGATGAGAAAGCACAGCCAACTGGGGGTAACGCAACGCAAGTCAGCATGTGTAAGTAAACAAGGGGAAACCCTTCGTATTTCAGAAGGAGCAAGTTAAAGTGTTTTCAGTGGAAGGAGGCCTTTAAACTTATTTTAAGAGTGGCCAGCGTTTTTTTTGCTTGTAATAAGCAGTTCAGTGTGTGTGTGTCACAAATCCTTTGTGTAGCAACTACTGTGACAACCTCACTCACACTTAAAACCATAGCTAAAGTTGCCCGCAATTGTAATGTGAACAAACCACAGTAGGATAGTTTGGTGTCAGCCCAATGAGGGCTGGGCTAAGTAGGTGCTGGTGTGAAAGGGGCATTAGAAACTGGTTGGGGCAGTACTGGGTGGCACCTTCCTGGATGAATTTGCATAAGAAAGTGCGAGTTAATTAGGAGTGATAAACCTGTGGGAGACTATGGCAAAACACCAATGGCAGAAAATAGTAGTTCTAGTGTAATATAATATATATAATATAATGCTTTATTCCGGACACAAAAGGGAGGTCCATATCAAAAATAAATAAATAAATAAAAATATACATACATATATATATACAAAACATTTAAACATACAAAAACAAAAACACAGAAACAGTTAATAATACATAAACACACAATACATAAAAACACTGTAAAAACTATGTAGCACACCGTGCTACACTGCATTAAAAAAACAAGTTCATGTACCAGTGTCTCCACATATAAGATTTATATCTTGTATGACTTTTCTCAGGATTTGTTAAAGCCACTATGATGTCATTTTTGGATACGACAAGTCGACACATAAACTTGTACATGGGATTTCTTAAAAGTGCTTTAAACGTGGGCAATCTAATCTAATCTAATATTTTTGTTTATTTTATTTTTATTAGCTTAAAAAGATTTTGACATTCAAATATAAGCAAAGCATGCTGCACCATGTTAATAGTATAAAAATTTACATAAATGAAAAAAATATAATTTTTGCAGGGGTGGCCAGCTTTTTGTTCAGGGGGCACTGGACACCCCTTGGGGGCGTCCTTAGTGGGATCATTATGAAAAATAATTAAACAAAAGCCAACATCCAAAGAAAAGCTCTGAAATGTCCCTCAAGACATCTGGAGAATTATTTCTAAAGAATATGGAAAGAAATGAGAAGAAACCTTGTCTAAGATGGTTCAAGCTGTCTTGAAAAATAAGGCAGTCGTAGAATTTCCGCTTGTAAGTATCACTACATGTACACTATTTCTTGCTTTTCTAGCAGCACCTAAAGAAACTAGGGGTAGCTCTAGAATTTTTTCCTGTACTCCTAGTTAAACTTGTTTGTCCGATTGAGCTTATTTATGTCTTTGAATCAGTAAAACTGATAATCTTACTGTCCGATCTATTCTTTTGTTGATTTGTTTAAATTATTCATCTTTATCATAAAAAGGTTTTGCTAGTTTGACCTATATTTATTGGCTTTTCTGCCACTCGGGGGCAACAGAAACAATCTCAAAGCACAATATCACCATAATACAACATACATATGCTAAAATTGTAGTATTTTCTTTTGTTTATTATTTTTCTTTAGAGCAGAATTTTTCAGTCAAAATATTTAAATCTTTTTGCTCCTGAAATGTTCAGGTACTGACAAAAATGTACCACACATAGTTGATTCCTACAGACAGATGAGCATCTCCTGTAATTTGGAATCAGTTGTATGTGTACATACACAAGTCTGAAATCTTGTGGTAGGTTAGTGTAAAAGTAAGCGAAGACCTGAGAGAAAAGGAGAAGTTTGGGTTTAGTTTTGCAGTTTTGTCTTGATCTTGGTTCACAAAATGACAGAAAAATTGTTACTTTGGTTATTTGTGTTCATGCACCATTCTGATTTGCATCAAAAACAAAAATGAAATAGGTTATAACTATATAAAGTTTTCATGAGGCTACTGTGCGTGGGTGATTTCATTGTTCTGACAGTCAAAATAACAGCATTATTTGTTCACCAAGAACGAAGAAAATGTGGAAGAAACCATCCATTGCTCATGGTACCAGACAAACAGCAAATAAATGGTGTTGGTCATTAACAGCCACAAAATACTAGCATATGTTTACCCATATCAAAATAGTGGCTTCAAAACTTCATGAAACAAAGCTTTCACAGTCTACCTTTGGATGTCTAGGATATGCTAAAGCTGTGGTTGCCCCACAGAAGAAGAAAACACATTCACCTTTTCGATTGCAGTTTGCAGATCAGAGCAATGGCATCTTAGAAATGCTGCTCTATGTGCAGAGTGGCTGCAGACTGAACATAGGTCATTTCACCAGATAAAGTTAAAGATAAAATTGGCCTGACATCACAACAAATAGAAACATGGCAAGAAAAGGACAGAAACAAGTGCTTGACAAGTCTGGTATTCCCCAGATTACATTATAGCTATTTTGTGCTGTGAGTAAATATTTGTCAGATTCCAAATATTTGATCCCCTTTAAGTATTTAGACCCTAAAAGCAGAAGATCAATTGAAATAAAGAAAATAAGACCCAAACTTTCTTTTCTTAAAGCTAAACTTAGAGGGAAACTTTTAAAGCAGCATACAGTAGGTGTTATTTCAGTTTCCCTGATCAATGTCACTTTAACCATCACTGTCGTTTTAGCTCTGCTCATGGAAAAGCTTTGTTTTTGGGGTACTAAATGTTCCACGTTCATCAGCTGGATGATAAACATGCCTGATCTAGTCATTTTTTAGCCATAAAATCAAAACAAAGTAATGGTACTAGAAAGAACTGCAAAGAACTCAGAGTAACTGCAAAGTCATGAGATAATTGTCTTTGACTTGATGAAAATTTACATATTGGTTAAGATTTATTCTTCACATAACAAAGCTTAATTTCTGAAATACAAAAAAGTAATTAAAATAATAGATTAAACATAATATATGCAGGAAAAAAGAAAGTATGTCATTTGTCCTGTGAGCCATTTTAAAACTTAAAACCTCCCACAGATGTAATTCATTTTAGCAACTCATTGACCTGCAGCCTCCACCATGGAGCCCTGCTGAGGAAAGCCTTGTAATCCACTGATGTTGCTCCATTTGGTTTTCAATAAGGCCTTTGATTCCAGGACCTGGGAAGCCTCTAAAGATCTGACCATGTCCCTTTTAGTCTTTTATTTCAAGGGAAACTTAAAAACTGGGAGGCTTATTTGCATCTGCTAAAGTTTAAATCACAACATTTAAGTGTCTAAAATTACATTTGAGTCCATATAAAAGTCTAAGTATTATTCTAATTAATCCTTTTTTGTAACTGTTGGAAATGCATAGAATTTGTGCCTGCTGTTTATATTTACTCACCATTTATTGATTACATATCATTTTATTCGTAGGCTAACCCCTTCAAAAATATCACTAAAATGATTATTTGAGGGTTTTGTTGTTCAGATTTCTTTTACATTGACTATACTGGGACACTTTCACAAAATACCAGTCAGCACCTGTAAACATACTGCTCACAACACAGTTAATTTCTGCTGCAAAAATAGCTTAATATTTCCAGTTTAATAAATCATTCATAATGTTCTTTTTTTTTGGTGTTTTTGTTTGTCTTTTACAGAAATACTATACTTCAGGTGATTATATTCATTTTAACCTTCAAACTTGAAAGACTTAGACTCTTGAAAGAGACATTAGTGCCAGAGAGATACTTATACACTGGCGGTGACAGCAAGGTGGGACAGCAATAGCAAGGTTTGACTGAATGTCTGTGCTAAGCAAAATCCTGCATGCCTTAAAAAGTTTGTTGGAAATTACATCCTTTTGACAGAAAAACTTTTTATTGTTTGAACTTTGTTTGGGCCTCCAGCCTTCACCTGGGAAGTGAAGGGAACAGTTTCTTCCCATTTGCAGTTGGACTCACCAGTGAGGCTCCCCTCCACGCTCATAACTGACACACCCCTACAATAAAAACCTACATAATAACACATCACCATTGCTTAATTTTATATTCTTATCCTGTTTCGATATTTATGAAATGAAATGAAGTGAAATGAAATGAAAAATACTTTATCAATCCAGAAGGAAAATTCAGTATTGTTTATTTCTCCCTTCCTGTTCCATTACCTCTCCTTTGCATGTGTTTTTCTGTAAAAGCTCTTTGAGCTGGATTTTATGGATTGTGGACATACTTTAACAGTTTGATGTTGTTTATATGTATTGGTTATTTATAAGATCAGAGTTTCTACTGCTACTGCATGTAGGCATATGTGAGGTTGAACTTTATTCCATGTTAAATTAATTATGTAAAATTTTTATTTCAGGCAACGTTATAGAGTAACATAAATACTGTATGAGTAGTGCTTTTTTTAAAATAATGTCTTTTTGATGCACAGAAGACTTTGAGAGCACTAGAATATTGCTGAAACAACATTTTTGTGGTGAGAATATCATATTTATGTAAGCTATATTTTTATTAAAATGGGTGTGTTACTTATCATGATCAAATGAGAACAAATGAAGGTTGAGGTAATAATAAAATGAAAAACAGAGCTAAAAATCAGCAGACACAAAATAAACACAACAAGAAACTTTGTGGGGGAAAAAAAAGATTGCTAAAATGACCAAAGGTAATCAAAATAGAAGGAGGAACATTGAACATTAAACGCACAGCAGAAGATACACCTTTAGAGAATCTAGCTATTCAAGATGAAAGTTGACCAGCTTATTTAATGTGGCTGGGATTTGAGAGGTCAACACGAGAAGCAAGTTGACACTCGGGGAACAGAAGAGCGGTACAAAGAGACAGAAAGTGGAAGCTACAGGATGAATGTGGCCGTGTGTTTAGCAGCCTCAGAAGAAAAGATGCTACATCAACTCCAGCTGAGCCCCAAAGGGTTAATGGATAAGACTACCCGGCAGGGGTCAGGGGTCGGGAGGCCACTCTTTGCCGAGCCTAATTGGTCACTGCGACAAGAGTTTACACCAACCTTTTTATGGAGAAATACATACACATGCATGGAGCTGCTCTGACAGGAGTCCTCCATCAAAAGCTCTGATCAAGAAGGCCTCTGTTGTGCTTCCGCACAGTCATGGAGATCAGTCAGTAACAATCGGTGTCCTTCACCGTACATCCACACCAGTACCACCTACAGTGACAGTTAGGTGGCTTTTGATCTAACTTAGTTATCAGTTCTCCTCCATTAACTATCATTACCATTGTAAGGTTGTTTTATTATCCATCAAGTATAAGAACATTATTCAGTCTCTGCATATTGAGTCTGCAGAGTAAGATTTGAATGATTTACTCTATGAATGTAATACCTAGCAAACCAACAGAAATTTAAACTTAAAAAATGTTTTAGAAATAGATATGAAGAATTAAGAAATAAATACAAGCACTTCACAAACACATAATAGCCATAAGATTGCTGAAGGATGCATTTATATAATTTACAATAAAGGTACATGCTAAAAACCAAACTTGTCATCACAAATTCAGGCAAAAATGAGCCAGAAAAAAAAAGAAAAGAAGAAAATCTTTAATATTTCTGCTGTTAAGTTACATTTCCCATTTAATCACAGGACAAAATATAATTAGAATTATCAAACTGGCTGAAAAGAAATTGATTAAAGCCATTTAAAATGACCTCACAAAGCAAACACAATGATAATGTGAAATAAGCAAATGTGATATGCTATGTGATAGAAACACCCTGCAGAGCCTTAATTTCTGTTAGTTTGACACACAAAAAATACATTCTTAATAAAACAAATTTGAGGGCATCTAGAAATGTTCAATTAAACATGATTGGGGTCATATGTTTGTGTCCTGGGATGCATATCTTAGTCTGTTCTCGCCTGGGTCACAAAAGTGGACTCCATTTGCATCTGAGGTGGAAAAACTGTAAGAGATCCTGATTCAGAGGAATCCTGACAGATTGATGTTGTCATGCTGATGGTGTCACTGCCTGATGCTGGATAGATTAATGATTTATGAGGAATAGGGGGATGCCCAGAAAAAGACCAGGGTTAATGTTCACCTTTCTCGCTGGACCTCCTCTCTGTGGGGGGCAGCTCACATCCAGTGCAGACCAACCATCAAGGCGGTTGACTGGCTTAACTGGCCCCCAGCTAAACCCCAGCACATAAAGTGGGGAGGTAAGTCATGCTCTGGGACTTGGAGAAAAGGAGCATGTAGACGACTGGTGAGGCCTAATTGTCTTTTTAATAGGTCTCAGTAGAAGCAATAAGAGCAGCCCAAAATAATCCAAATAGTTCAATGAGTTCACATAAATACTGATGTCTTGTAAGGGAAAACCAAGCAAAAAAGATTTCTTTTCTTTTCTTTTCTTTTCTTTTCTTTTCTTTTCTTTTCTTTTCTTTTCTTTTCTTTTCTTTTCTTTTTCTTTTCTTTTCTTTTCTTTTTCTTTTCCTTTCTTTTTCTTTTTTTTGCACTTTTTTCACAGTTTTTTGGCAAATGGAGCATATAAAAATTCATAACATAGGGACAAAAGTTAAATGGTCAAAACATCAAAAGGGTAACTCTTACTTTTGGCATTACATACACAAGTCAAGTGGTAGAGATGGTTCGGGCATGCTTATTTAAACATTTTTTCCAAAATATCCTAAAAGAAATTGCTCTACCAAATGCAGGCTGTTATAGGAGAAAAATACGACTTCAAGTTGTCACTGATATGTGTGCAGCCGTCTGAGGTGTCTGTAATATTGCTATAGTACCAACGTTGACCTGAGCTGTGAGGCACACTTGGTCCGGAATGATTGCAGTTTTCATTAGACAAGTATGAAGGTAATGATTCCCAGTGCTCAGGACCAGTAACACTGTTTTCAGATTTTGAGTTTTTATTGGGGTTCCCATCTTTCAGACCAAAGGTAAGTGGAGAATCTCTTGAAAGGATCTCCTCCATACTGTAAGTAACACTAAATCATAAATATAACTTAAAGGTACAGCATGTAAAAAATCAAAGGTCAATGGCAGAAAAATGTGATACACAATTCAAAACTGTGTTACTATTAATGTGCAATTGCTGCTCTAGAATAGCTGTTATGTGTTTATCTTCTTAGAATGAGTCATTTATATTTTTGCTGGGTGGTGCACATATGGAGGCTGTCATATTTGTTCCACCATTTTTACTATGGTGTCCCTGAATGGACAAAAGAATGTGTGTGAAGTAAGAACCCTCTGAACTGTAAAACTGCTGTACCAGCTTTGTTTTGGATCAGTAATGCCTTAAATTACATAAAAATAGTAACTCATAGTACAGTCATACCTTAGACCACTGGATCCATTCACAGATAAAAACATCTTTATGTCTGAGAGGATTTAGGCCACTAACAGCCACCATACATTCACTACATTGCTTAGAATATTAAGTAATTTGAAAGAAAACATCTTTTCTTGCAATACTCATCTGTACCACTAGATGTCAGTAATTCTTACATACTGTACCTTTAAATAATGTATCATGTTGTGACTGTTAAATCCACTAAAATATAATCCTTTTCATTCCAGCTTTGTTTTTGTTTTTATTATTATTTCTTTATTGATTTGGATGGAAATTTTAGCCAGAAGTTGAGGAGTTGAGGGGGGTTGGATGGATGGCTAAATCTATTATTTCATTTATATTATAATGCATTATAATTTGGCATTTGTAAAATAAAAGAAACAACAATAAAAGGTAACTAAAAATGCATGGAGTTTACATACTGACAGGATGAGTAGATGATGCCGTTCCATAGATAATGAAGCAAACAAAATGCAGTGTTTCCTTGTTTCCATGGTTTTATGTGAATACTTGCAAAATGACTGCAAGATGATGACAGAATGCATCCTTCCCACTAATCACCTGCATAAGATAAGTAAAAACTGAAACCCTCATCTCTTATTTGTCTGTCACTGAGAAGACTAAATGGCTGCATTTGGCCCTCTGTCATGTATATGGACTCTGAATCATTACTGCTGAGGTAAAGTAAAGGCTGATGGCAGACTGGATGATGGATCGCTGCAGGATTTGTCATCGCTGCCTTAATCTATTCTCATTAGGCTGTAAATCTTTCACAACAACAGGTCCAACTAAGACAATGCTGGAGAGGCTTTTCCCTGTTGCTCCACCTTATCATCAGAGGAACAATGAAACTGAATCACTTTGTCAGAACTCTCAATGACCCAAATACTTCAGGCAGCTTAAAAAACATCAGTAAGCTACGGATAGATACAGATGTAGAAGTGAAATAAGGAAAGAAAGTAATATTTTTTCAAATAAAACGTGCACTTTATGGTGAAAATCTGGAAGTCACAGTACACTTTAAAAAAAGCCGAGAGAACACATGTATAGGAAGAGGTGAAAAAAATCAACTCAAATTATTTATGTTAAAGCACAAAAATTATTCTTGAGATACTGTCATCAGCAAATACTCAGTAACTTCTGAATCTCCTTGAGAATCCATTGCCGAGAGGTTAAATTCTCTCTAAAACAAACTTGAGATTACAGATGATTGTGAGGGTGTGCAAACTGACACAAAGATATTTATTACAACAAGGCAATGCTTCAGGAAACTTTACTGGATTTTTCCCTTGAAAATATATATGGATCATTGCAGAGCATCTTTGGAACACCAGAGAAGAGGAGCAACATCCAAAAATAACAGGAAGAGACAAAGGAGATTGCCTGGTTAAGGTGAATCAGTGTAAGTGCCCAAAACAGAGTAAGAGTTCAAACAAACCTTTCAGAGGTGAACCTCTCTGGAAAACTGAAAACATTTTGGCAGAGTATATTGATTAAATTAGAAAAGATTGGCAGCCTTGCATTCTCTCACCCCATTGACCTTATTATTTTGAAACATTGCCCAAATCACTGATTAGTAAAAAAAAGGAGCGCAAATTTTGAAACAACAAACTACAACAACAACAAACCCCCCCCCCCCACAAACAAATTAATAAAAAACAAACAAACATTTGTCTCCCTTTAAAAAAAAGGAACTTAAATCTGATCACAGATCTGGTATAATTGCAGAGGTTTTTCTTTTAAATTGTTAATTAGCTTTTACTTTGTTTCCCTCTACTTTTTGCACATTGATACATTCTGCACCTAATCAATCATGATTCCTGCACTATGTGCTGTTAGCCTTCGCTTCCTGTATACTATTTCAATAATGTATCTATTTGTTGTTGGTGATTTCCTTTTGTTAGTGATGGAAATCTCTGAAATTTATATTTTTCAATCGTGTTTTTGTTTCAAGTATAACAGTGCATAAAGCCGGTTTTAATGTTTCAATGTTTAGTTTAGTTTAGTTTAGTTTAGTTTAGTTTAGTTTAGTTTAGTTTAGTTTAGTTTAGTTTAGTTTAGTTTAGTTTAGCTTAGTTAAGATCCCCATTAGCTGTAGCAACTACAGTTATTCTTCCTGGGGTCCAACAAAAAAAATTATATGAACATTAAAAACAAAGTTAACAATAATCAAAACAAAAATATATACAAATAATCAAAAACAAACTATAAAACACAGCAAGTCAGGAAGATTTTGTACTTCCTCACAGTCATAGAACAATGTAATCTATCCAGTTCATTTGACCTTTATCATTGCCACTACATTCTTCTTTACGTTCACACATATTGTATTTTACATTTGCATTGATGTTCATACACCTCCTTAAACCATAACCCTATGCATCCTATTACAGTATGTAAACAATTTTCTATAATACACATATATTCTAATATATATATATACAGTATATATATATATATATATATATATATATATATATATATATATATATATATATATATATATATATATATATATATATATATATTTAAGGATTGTTTATAGAAGCTTAGTGATGGATATGTAGATATGGATATATATATATAATGTGTATGTGTATATATATATTTGAGTCATAAAAGTTGCATGTCTTCTTATAACTGAGATTCCTCTGCCCATCTTTGCAATGATGTTATTAATATGTTTTCTCCATGATAATTAGTTGTCAACTGTCACTTCCAGAAGTTTGGCCTCATGTACATTATTTATTTAATACAGGATTACTATTTACGTTGTAATTTGACCTCACAATCATGCTGTTAGTTTTTGATATATTCAATACCAGCTTATTTGCTTTCACCCATTTAACCACACCTAAGAGTTCGTTATTCATAATAGTTTCTAATTCATTATTTGTTCTTGCTGATGTATATATAGTGGAATCATCTGCATAGATAATTATTTTAGCTCTTTCGAGTATGTAGGGGAAGTCATTTGTGAAAATTGAAAATAATAAAGGACAAAGACAGCTCCCTTGAGGTACACCACATGTCACAGTTTGATTTTCTGAAAATGAACCGTTAAAGTATACTGTTTATGTCTGATTAGTTAAATAATTGTTGAACCAAGTAAGTGCAGACTGTTGAAAACCATAGTAGGAAAGTTTTTCTAATAGTAGATGGTGGTCAATTATATCAAAATCTAAAAACACAACTCCTACCATGTCTTTCATTTCAATACTTCTAGGCCAGTCATCAGACATACTAATTAGTGCTGTTGCTGTAGAATGAGCCTTTCTATGGCATTCATGTGGTCATGGCTCAGCAAAGTTCACCTCCACAAATGTGTAATAAGATACAATACTTTCTTTTACAAATTCCAGAGGCTGAGTTAGAGGAAAGAAAGAAAGAAAGAAAGAAAGAAAGAAAGAAAGAAAGAAAGAAAGAAAGAAAGAAAGAAAGAAAGAAAGAAAGAAAGAAAGAAAGAAAGAAAGAAAGAAAGAAAGAAAGAAAGAAAGAACCCTCTTTACGTGAAACAACGGGTCGTTTGAACAGACAAACAACATAATAAGGTCAACGTGCATTCATTCTGTGTTCACTGCAGTGTTTTGGTTTTTGTTTCGATGAAGCTGCAACAAAGCTAAACAATGACATCTGGTGGCCTTAACATTAACTGCGGAAAGGAAGACAGTTGAGATGTTTTTCTGGATCGCAGGGGCCAGTCTTTTCTCTCTTGCTACTCTAAACCCTCTGAATAGTGTGTTCAGTCAGGATTTGTGTTTCTGTGCTTTTTAAAATGATGCACAATTACAAGACATATAATTATTTTAAACACAGCAATGTACAAAAGGAAAAGAGACATTGCTGTAATATTATTATGACTAATATTATCATTGCATCACTAGATAACACTGAAGCAGTGTGCAAGCTGCTTTTAAGTATTAGAGATGCTACAAGTGGCGTTATTTTCGAAATATGCCAATTTAATGACAAATTACATAATGTAATTTAGGAGTTTCGTAATCACGGAACCCATGAAATAATGGAACAAAAATAAAGCAGCAACACAACGAGGTGCAGTGATCAAGCACAAGCAGATGTGCCTGTCAGACTAAACTCAGGGTACACCCTTTGTCCACATGCTGTCGTCACTGCTGACATCATCTCCTTACTAGGGACTACTGTTATCAAGATGGCGCTGCGGCCAGGATCTGGGGGAGGCAGCAGGTATTTTTGCCTTTTAAAATAGACTGTTGGCAAAAAATAATTTCTTTTGGAAGGCAGTCACCCCTGACTGTGACGTAGCCTCGTATTCGTCGCCGGAGACGCCTGAAAAATTGTGGTAGATGACGTTTATGTTGTCGAGACAAAGTGATGAAATGAGATGGCTGGTTGTCAGGTGTCACAGCTAACGTTAGCTGGTTGTTCTGCCTGGCTATGGTTAGTGGGGATCAAAATAACGCCACAACTTTCAAACTTTTACACGTCACATTCCATGTCTTCTATACTAATTGTAGTGCGTGTTGTTAGTGAGATTCTATGAAATGACGTGGAAGTACATATTAATCTCCGGTAGCATTGTTAGAAACAAAGCTAGCACCTACAGGTATCTGGATAGGCCTGTGGATGGCTGTTGGTTTATTTTCCCCTTTACTTTTATGTCATCTGCAAAGGAGATTAAGATTTTAATTTTAGTATGTGTTCAGTATTTGAACATGATTAAGGAGATGAGGTTTGAATATGTGTTGGAAAGCTCCTTTATCAGTTCAACTTTTCTTCTGTTATAGAGGAGCTGGGGAGGCTTGGACACGTCAAAGCTCCTCCTCAGGAGGCTGCACTTCATTTTATTTAATAAATGATCCTTGACTGAATCACATAGCCAGCCCTGTCACACATTTGTATCCCGAAGTAGTTGTAAATGTGTATAGGATATTGAGGTTCCTCATCAAAGTGGTGTGATAATGGTCTGCAGAGGAGATGAAAAGGCCAGACTCATGATTTTTTCATAGGAAGCTGGAGCAGCTTAAATAATAAATATGCCCTGGTTAAAGGCATCTCGATTTGCCAGGTGATACTGATCCGACAGGTGAAACCAAAAACGCAAGAGTAGTTGGGAGAATTAACAACATCAGGTTGTGGTTGTGTAAAAAATCTTTTAATTTTCTAAATCTAAAACCTCAGCTATATTACTTTTGATTATGTTTAAGTATTTGCTACCAAGGAATTTCTGGCATTCTTTTTTTTAATGTGTATATATATATATATATATATATATATATAGTATGTTTATCAGCATCATACAGTACCAGAAGTATAACTAGTAAACAGAAAATCTAATTTAGATGCAACCAACCAACAGTAAGACAGTCAATTATCAACTAAAATGTAATTAATGTAATTATGTAAATAGACAGTTTTCTTTGAAATCACAACAGCTTTTCAGGATTACAGATCTTTAGAGTTGATTTGTCAATAAAACTTATGCATCCACATTTTAATGGCTATACAGTATATCCTTCAGACAAACATCAGAATTGCATGGGATCAGATCAGTCCTCCTGTCATGTGATAATGGCTCTATGCAGATTCCCTGTCTGGATCGGGCCATATGTGTCAAACATATAAAACACTTTATCTTTATTCTGGCATCAAATACCATTAAAGAGAAATGATGCATTCATTAAGTGTATTTCCTCTTTAAAGGATAAAACAAAGGTGGAAGGCAGAAGGCCAAAATTATTTCTGACAAAACATGGGATGCATGTGGACCGTGGCACATCGGGTTGCAAACACAGACACATGGTGGGAATATTTATGGAAAATTATTAGTAGATATTTCAGGACGCTGGATGTAGTCGCTATGATAGATCATAAAGTATGTTTGTGTTTGAGAACTGCGGCTCAGCTGTGCCCAATTATTCACATATTTTTTGGTAATGCCCTAATTACAAAACTTGTGGGATGAGGCTATAAATCAGATCTTTAGGAGGTTATGCCAAAAGATGCAACAGTTGGATTACTCAGTATTATGCCAGCTGGTGTGCAAGGACATGGTAAATCATATCTTTTAAATGTTCTTTTTACGGCAGCCCTGAAATGCCTTACAATCAGGTGGATGCAAGTAGAGCCACCCTCCTACAATGCTTAGGTTCAAAAGTAAGGGAACTGTACCAAATGGAAAAGATAACATATTACCAAGACTTCAAAAACCTTCTTTTAGTCTACTTATAGGAGGATAAGTGAAAGCAGTTGTTTAGTCATGTGACAGTCATACAAGTTAGGGTTTTGGTTTATAGTGCCTAGTTCTTACACCCAAACTGGATCTTTCTTTTAGGATTGCATGGTGATGCTGAAACCACATGGAACTGTACAATGTTATGCTGAAATGTTTTTTTTTTTCTTTTCTTTTACGACTTTACATTATTAACATTTATGTTGAGTATTGCTAATGCATAGTGGTGTCATTGCTTTCTAAAGAATTATTAAAAAATTAAGCTCTTAAAAAAAAGTGACTGCAAATCCGAACCAAGCCAAAAGTTATTTTCGTGCCACCCATGATGCCCTGCCTCCTGCCCCCACACCTTCAAAACAGTATGATGTTAACTGTTGTGTGATTACAGGCCTTTTTATGAGCTGCCTGGTGTCCACAGCTGCTGTGGCTGCTTATCCCCTCCCATGTTAATCTGCTGAGCCATGACCTGTTATTTGCTGCAGGATGGCGAGCAATAGTGCAGTGGTGCTCCTATAAAAGCTTTTTAAGCTGCAAATCTTACAGGGAGCAGATGTGAGACTCTGAAGCCCTCCAAGTATAGCATCATCACTGACAGTTTTACATCATTGTTCTGTGGGAGGCACCCCCCTCAATTAACAATAGAAAATGTTATTGTTTCACAAACAGAGCTAAATGAATTATTTCAGTATTGTTATTGTGTTTGCAAGCCCAAAATATGGTTTAAAAGGCAAACATTTGCTTTGTCTATCAAGCGCATTCATTGTCTTTCTTCAGAAATTTCTTGCTTTTTTTTTTTCTTTGACTGAATGTAGGTCTGCATTAACAGTGTGTCTTGCCATTTGGGCTGCATTAGAAATAAAATGGAAACATGATTTTTGCCTTATTGTCATGTATCAAGTAATTAATTCATTCTGCCAGCAGATATACAACAACAACAAATGTAAAAGCTTTCGTTCTTGTAGAAATGTACATTCACACTGTTCTTGGTTTAGTTTTGCTGTCCTGTATCTCCTTACATCACGGTCTCCATTTTTACATCAGTAAAGCTTGAACTGTCTGACTCATGAAGCAGACACATTTTTCTTGGTACTAAATTTGTTATTTCACTCACCTATTGCAATGGTGATGATCAAATGTAGCTGGGAGTCAGAGCAGGGGCCCTCCCTGGCTCCTGTCTTCTTTTTGTCTCTGCATCATCAGTTTCAGCCTGAAGAGCTGGATTCAGCTGTAATAAGTTATTCGACAAATAGCTGAAGGCCCGTATGAATTGGCTGTGGCAAAGAGGGGACTTGGCTGACGTGAAGATATTTCTTCTTAAAGGCTTGTTTCTCAGCCCAAAACCAGCTACAGAGTCCAAGTTGCCCGTGGAAACTAAATTAAAGCCTGCTCATCAACATTGTTTCTTCACCCTACGGTTATTCTGGCATAAATTTAGCATTAGCTATTCAAGTTTTAAAGGGCTCAGTTTGTGAAATTCACCTTGGGCGTATTATTTGTGGATGAGCTTAAACTGCTACAAAACTGTAGAAGAGAACAAATTATTCACTAATGCATTTTCTTATTTATTCATTTTGATGAGAATTAAGAAAATCCTGCACTTACCATTTATACCACCATGTGTTCCTACAAAAGCAAAAAGATATCTTGAGGGGCGGATTATCATAAATGAAGTACTCTAGCATTTATGTTTTAGCTTTGGAGCCCCATCATGCTTGTTTACTTGTTTTATTATTTGTGTTTTATTACTTGTTTTTGATACTTCTTTCAAACCACAATTCAAAATCAATGTTATGATTTTCATAGAATTTTTTATTATTACTTTTGTCAATTTCATCTTCTTTAATTGGAAGGTATGAATAATTTTGAGGACTACTGTGACTCTGTGAAATATTTATTACTCTAGTCTCTAGAATTTGAAAATTCCTCTGCTGCTCTCAAAAAAGAAAACTTTATTTGATTTAATGTTTAAAAACATTTTATTCTTCAACCACCTTGGAATAAAAAGTGCTTTAAGATTTATAACTTCTTGATTGATGTGTGAATGTTATTATGTTTCCTATCGATATTCTGATGGCTCAACAAACATGGCTAACAAGACTGAAATGGCCTTTGCAAGACAATGGATAAGATGTCAAAAACTACAAGGGACACTTTAAGGACATATTTAGGATCAGACTCAGGTTATATTTCAGACAGTCTTTTACTTTTTATCTGAAGAGTACCAAACACTTAAAATTCATCAGTGAAAAATCTCCTACTCTTTTATTTGTTTGATAATTCTGGATGTTCAGGGCTTATTTTCATTGTTGCTTTTACAGCTTGATACCAGCAGTCATTTGCCACCATTTCATGGACATCAAGTATAAAGAAAGCTTTGTTTCGTGTTGTAGCAGACTCAATGAATGCTGCTTTAGAATTTCACACCGTCTTCAGCCTATTTTGAATCTCATAATCTCTGTTTTTCTTCTCTTTCCCAAAAGCTTCATGTATCCTGTTGGAGGGGGCTTGGGACCTCCGCAAGGTGAGTCATACAGCAGTAAGTGTTACATTTAACCTGGACTTCTGAAATTTGATCTAACCTGGTTGCCTTTCAGAACAACGAATAGATAGAATGAAGAGGATCCTGAATTATAATGTAATAAATCATATGTTTTAGCCTTCCAAAACATTAGTGAGCTAGGGCCAATAGATATATTTATCGGAATATTTATTATAACTTGTACAATCTAAACCAACTTAACAGCAGCTACCCTTCTTCTCTCTGGACTCCAAACCTTAAGAGCTTGTTGGATGACCTGGAAGTTTACCTTGCCTCCCCGCCTCTCTCCCTGTCGCTGCTCCTGTGTTCACGGGCAGAGCAAATGACTGCAGAATCGCATACCGCTGCTGCTGGAGGCAGGAATGCAGCTTCATAAATGTTGACGTTGTCCATGTAAAAACATTAATTCTCTGTATTTTGAAGTTGTGGCGCTGACAACATAGCCTGGCGGCCCCATCATGCCAGTCAATTTAGATGCTTTTTTCAGGGCAATTTCCTCCACATCTCCATGCTGCAACATCACCTGCACGCTATGTTGTGGTTTGAGAGGGGCAAGCCTTGGTGACAGAGCATTCTTGGGTCTGTGTTTTTGATTGGTTAGGAGGAAGTAATGACTAGTATTACCGTACATGATGGGCTGTAATAAAAAGGGGAAACTTTTTTGACCAAACTTCCTATCAACCCCCTTTTTTTTTTCGATTGCAGATATGTCTATCGACCAATATGTATAGTTTTTGAATGATCACCCAGCCCTATTAATGACCAAAGTATATAGTATGCTATTCTTTACCGTTTAATTTAGTGATTAGAAAATAGACGTTTTTAACCAATGCACATTTAGGTTTTTAAAAGTGTACCATTACTATCACTGCATTACATGCACTTAAATTAATCACACACAAACCCAGAACACAAGAATAGTTTTGTTTGAAAATGAACAATATAAGACTGTCTCTGCTTTTAGTTTTTTCTTTTCACCACTGGGCTTTGCATGTTTACGTCACCACAACCCATTAAGCATATAATAAAGTAGCAGTGAGTAATCAGCATACGGGTGTTTATACCTTTGTTAGCCATGCCTGGCAACATATACTGCAGGCCTCAAATGTGCCATAATTTAACCGTGCAAGCTTGTCTTATTTAGGCCGTTGATTTTGCAGCAGCACTCCTGATAAGCCATTCAGGTACCACTGGGACTAGCATCTCTTAGGGGTCATTGCATGCTCCCGTTAGCAATGTCATTTTAGTCAGACAAATTAGAATGTGAGCAGCCTCCTAAACAAGCCATTTATTCATCCCAGTTGGGCTCTAACTTGGTGAATCATCTGGAGGCTCCAGCAGAAGCTGGCTGTTCAGCATCTGTGAAAATAAGCACACACTTTTACACAGTTTCTCTCCTCACTCCTCATTGTTTTGCTCTAAATTGTCACAGTAGAAACCAGAAAGCCAGATTTGGTTGTTGTGCCGGTGTTTCTTTCCAGCAGTCCAGAAAATTGACTTGAATTATTGAATCATGTCCAGACTATGAGCCTTTTTTTTTTCATAACTCAAATTTCATATTAACTTTTACTTTGTGATTTTAAATTGGACTTGTTGTCATGCTTCAGATAATAATGTATACACTTTTTTTTTTTTTTTTTTTGCAATATCCTCAGCATATATAACAGTGCTTGTATGTGTGTCTGCAGGCATGGTACCGATGCAACAACAGCAACCACAGCAACAGCAGGGCTTCCCCATGGTTCCGGTCATGCAGCCCAACATGCAAGGCATGATGGGAATGAACTTTGGGGGACAGATGCCCCCGGGCACCATTCCTATGCAGGTGAACCTTTGTTTCTGAATCACTTTTGTACTTGATTCTGTTTGCTGAGGTTTAAGATCCCTGCATAAGTTGTACCTTGAATATGCACTGTAATACTGGCACACTGCTGTATTGATTTAACAAATTTTCTTTTAGTAGATTTAGAGCTTGTCTTATTCCCATTTATTTTCCCTTTAATGTCTTCCAGTTATGTTTTAAACATCAACAACTTGTTACAGCCTGGTGGTTTTAATGAAGGCTGTAATCCAGTAACATCACTCTGCTTTTCCCCAGTGAGAACATTTAATTCCAATCAAAATGTATGTAAAAATAGAAATCCTAATTAGATTTATTACCTGCTTTTTTCCTTTCTTTCTTTCTTTCTTTCTTTCTTTCTTTGGGGGGTTCACAGGGTGGGATGGCCATTGGGATGCAGACCCCTGGGATGCAGTTCTTGGGCCAACCACAGTTCCTGGGTATGAGACCTGCTGGACCACAGTACACGGCTGACATGCAGAAACAAATGGCAGAGGAGCACCAGTAAGACTCTTTCTACTTAGTCATAACTTCATTTTCTCATAACTTTATGCTTGTGAAACAGCTTGAAAATAAAAATGGAAATCTAAATGCTATTTTACAGCCAAAGTTATGTATTCAGGGGAAGACCAAAATGTCTACAGCTAATTAGAGATGTCACAATTATTTAATTTCACAATTAATCGGGGTAATAAAAACTGATTTATTGTAAAAATCCCTCAATGTCTTAATCATATCGGCACAATTTGCTCACACAACAAAAACAAAGTTGCACAATATTGATATGATACAGCTTTTTTTGCCTTGTTTTTGTTCCGTGCAAGTCACAGAAGAGGTCTGCCCAAGTGGGAAAGATAAGCGGACGAGTCATTCCCTGCGCTGTAGAGTTTATTTTGGTTATAGAAAAAAACAAACAGGGTGTCATTGTGGAGGCCGGTTCACCAGCCTGTAAAACATGCCATCAAAAGCTGTTGTGAAATGAGGAAATGCATCAAATATGTTTCACCATCTGCATAATAACCACCGGGCTTTGCATGACAAACTGAAGGTCAATACAGTAACCGTGTGAAATTATGTTAATGTTTGATTAACTTAACATTGAAATAATTGATATTGTGGTGTTTGCAGTTTTGTCACTGTGTATGACTCAACAATTAATCGAACATTTGACCTTGGTTTTGATTAATGCTTGACTATTTCACAGGGCTGGGTGATATGATATTAAAATCAAAATCACAATTAATTGAACATGTTGCCTCGATTATGATTAATTGGCAATTTTTTTCAGTGCTTTTTTTTTTTTAGTCCTCATAACTTACTGAAAGTATTTGTTGCAAATATTTTTTATCATAGAAGAGCAGCAGATATTCATTTTGAAATAAGTGAAAGGAAGCACACGCAGTTTTAACTCTATATGGTCATCTAGTGAATATTTTTAAATATTGCTAAAGAAATAGACATGAGCAAGATTACATCGATTAATTGTTCTGAATGTCAATTTTGATTAACTTTCAATTAATTGCCCAACCCTAGTTTCTTTCTTTATATTCACTGTTATTATTGTCATTTGTATTTTAGACTGTAGATATACTCTTAGAGGGCAACTGGAAGTCACAAGCTACCTGGATGTTTTTTCCCCATGTGCCTCAAAATATTTTAATATCTTACTTGTGAAATTGATGTATAACAGTCTTGGTGATTGTAATATCATGATACAACGATGTGTCCCTGAGTATCGCTGCTGTTTTATTCGGTGATCATGTGGATTTAAATTTAGCGTGCATGTGATTTATTTTTTTCTTTTCTGCACAGCACTTTTCAGACATAGAATTTGTTCATCTTATAATCAGGCCCACCTACTGTAATGTTGCCATAAGAGTGGCATTTGCTCTTTTAAGTAAAGTGTCTTAACAACCATTGGATGGATTATCATAAAAGTTATAGCACAGAATTATGTATCCCTTGGGATGACTTATAATTTGATGATCCCTTTTAGAAGGTACCATTGGCGTACTTCTTTAATTTGTCTTCAATGTCACAACTAAAGACCTTAAAACTAATGAATGCCTGCTTAACCTCAGCCTTGCATATCTACTAATGTGGCTGCAGACTTTAAATCTTGTTAAATTATTTCTTCGAGCTCAAACTTTGCTGACGCATTGAATCATTTTAATCTTCAGGGCTGCAGCTCTAGGGTTACCACTGCTTTGGTAACTTTACAGACTTTTCCTCCTTCCCAAGATTAGATTAGTTACTTCTTATTTTTTTACCCATTTATCAAATCCTTCTTATTACATGTATACTGCTCTGCTACAACATTTAAATCACTTGCAAATGGCAGGACAGTTTACAACATTACAAAGTAAAAGAAAGTACTTTTATTGCAATATCAGCATGAACAATATCAATAATGTAAAGGCATTTTGATATATGAAATAAGAGAAGCCCTGGTGTCTTAACGAGGGTTAGGGAAACCACCATGTATTACAGCATTTCTTTATATATCACCAGTCATATTTTTGCAATATTCAACTATTATGTTGCATGCTCTGCTAATATTGTATACTTGCTTAATGTTGGTTAGATTCTCTTGTGTTGCTAAAATATGGCATTAACTGTTGGAGCATGGACAGCAGACCTCTCCAGTGTTTTTTTTTTTTTTTTTTTTAAAGAATCTGGCAGAGGGACATTAGCAGTGGAACCTTTGGGTCCTGTGTGGTTCAGGCTTTTTTCTTGTATTTCCTGAATTTGCTTGATTGGATCGGGATCAGGGAAGTATAGGTCAATGCCTCAGGTTTCTTTGTCATGTTCCTCTAGCTGTGCCTGAGTAGTTATGTTGTGGTGCTACACATTTTGGTGCTGGGTGAGGCAACTGATGTGCAGGTGCAGCATTTCAATGAGGGGTGTGCTCTTTCCGCAACAATGTTTAGGATATGTGTCAATGTAATAATCATGAATTTGAACTGAGGGCACCCCTTGAGAATATTGTATAATATATATAAATGCATAAAATCAAAATCTGCGCAACAATCTAACTTTCATGACATTTTCCTTTTTGCATTCACACTGTCATGATCTCCTGATGACAAGGGCAAAAAAAATCTGCCTTTGAGCATGGCAGGAATGTTGAGCTGCACAAACAAGGTCTCTCACAACGCACCATCACTGCTGAGGTTGGACAGTAAAACTGTCACTTTAAATGTCATAAAAGATCTTGTGGGGTTATGTGATTTAAAAATAAAGTCAAGTGTTAGACACAAGAAAATTTCATTTGCACCGAACTGATGGATCAAATAGACTTTCTGTACAGACACAGGCAAATCCTCAACCCATGTTAAAATTCTTAACGAATGCTGACTGCAGCCCAGTAACAACAGGACTGTGAGAGAAGGGCTTTAAGAGCAAAAAATATTGTCGAAGATCACATCTCCTCCCAGATCACAAATTTGTCCGTTTGAACTCTGCAAGGGACCACCAAACATGGACACTGAAAGGTGGAGGAAAGTTTTATTCTCTGATGAGGAAAAAAAAAAGAACCTGGATGTTCCTGATGACTTTCAACATTACTTACATGACAAGGAGATCCCCACTGGAGATGTTTTCTACCTGTCACAGTGGAGGAGGCCCCAGCATGGTCTGGGGTGCATTTTCCTTCAATGGAAAGATGGAACTTCAGGTTGTGCAGGTACTTACAACTGTTGCTGGCTATGCTGAGATGTTGCAGCGACCATCTCTGTTGACTGACGGCCCTCGTCTATGTGGTAATGGCTGGCTCTTTCAAAAGGACAACGTTGCACTGCCCAACACTCACCAAACTAAGGATGCCTTCCAGGAGAGGAATGTCAATCTTGCATGTTGTCTGCATGTTCCCCTGATTTAAATCCCACTGAGCATGTTTGGGGATGGAAGGCAAAGGAAGTTCACAAGAGTGGACGTCAATTCCAGACAGTGGATACCCGTGGTGATGCCATCTTTACCACATGAAACAAAACATTCCCACCACCCTCCTGGAAACACCAATATTAAGCATGCCTGAATGATTTTTTGGAGTCATCAACAAGAATGGTGGAGCTACTTGTCTTGTACACAACACTACTCACTACTGAGTCTTTTTTAAAACACTTTGACCCTGATTTATTAAGAATCCAAATAAAGACCACTAATTTCTTTGCCACGCTGATAAATAGCGTGCGTTGTCTCTTCAGCGTTTGCGGATGATCTACAAAAATTACACACACAATCTGTAACAGGTGCAAACAGCAGCATTTAAATGAGGATTTAGCGTGTGCTGTTACTTTCCCATGGAAAGTTCAGAAGAGCATGTGGTACACGCAAAATGAAATTTGACTTGATAGAGAGACATTAGTTCCAGAAATATAATGTGAGGCAAATAAAAAACAAGATATAAGATAGATATAACTATAAAATAAAACAATGCAGCAGGTTTCCCTTTGGGTAAGAAGAGGCCAATTTAAGGACATGGATAAGCAGACGGTGTTGAAGATGGTCTGATATTACGCACGCAATGCTCTCTTTGGCATAGTGCCAGGTGCTGGACCTGTGTAATTGCCCCCCACCCCACGCAAAACTCAGTAAAAGAATAGTATCAATAGTTTGTGCTACGTTACTGGTTATTTTCACTGAGTTTTCTGTGGAGCGCGGGCCAACTTCAAGCCGGTCAGCAATCTCAGAGCAGCAGCAGCTGCCACCACGTGTGGAGAGGAGGAGCAGGAGCTGATCTTAATTTAAAAACATGCCATTGGCAAAAAAATAAAAGAAAATAAAAAGACATAATTAATGTCGACTTTAACTACCATTATCCTACAGCTACAGATGTTCTGATTCATCTGTCTAGAATAATCTGTGCTAAATAGTGATGTTGATTGTTATTTAATTAAATAATGGAAACTTGACGTGTCGCCTGCACACCTCATGAGAAATGATTTTGACCTGATGCTGCATGTCTCCAGTCCTGTAGGCAGCACTCTTTCAGCCATCAGTGCATAAAGCTGCCAGTTAACACCTGCTTTTCAGATGTGCTTAATTACACATAATTTTTTGCGCCCTCTTTCCGTTGAACGGTTGATAAATCACATTACGCGTGTTAAACTGAGTTCTTTGCATAGTCTCCTCCCAATATTTTGTGCATTCTGGTAGAAACACCCAGATTGCATATTCATCTACTGCAGACACGCAACATGGATAGCGGGGCTATTTTCCCCATTAACAGGTGCAAACCTCCTTTTGCCCTGCTTCGTAAATCAGCTCCCACGGATTATTGCGTGTGTAATGAAGATAGCGCTCGTTTTAGCATGCGCAAACCTTTTGTAAATCAGGGCTTTGAGTTCAATTTTAAAGCTTTTTTGGTTGTGGTCGGTCTTAAACTTTTGATCAGCTGATGAACAGCCTGTTTGCATTTAAATACAGTTTTTATTGCAAGGCCTGCTTTCTGCTTTTTCCACTTGGTGCTGTTTCTTCTTTTTGCATTTTGAAGCTCTACTTACAACCTGGTTTTGATCCTCCATGGTCTTAAGATTTGTTCAGGAGTATATATATTTTAAATGCCTGTTACACAGGAGCATTCGGGCGCCCTCCATGTATTGGTTGTTTCTCCATTTTTATACATAGTATACATGTAAGTTTGAGTAATTGAATATATGCCTATTGGCATTATTAAATTATAGTTTGCAAACTTTGATAGGCTGAGAAATGTTTATTTTTATCCGATTAATATCAACTCATGTGAACAAACAGCACGGTTGCTCTCAGCTCCTAATGTAAATTTGATTTTTGGTGTAATGTTTGCACTTTTCTTGCCCTTTAGAAAACGCTTGGAGCAGCAGCAGAAAATGCTGGAGGAAGACAGGAAAAGAAGGCAGTTTGAGGAGCAGAAACAGAAGCTGAGACTGCTCAGCAGTGTCAAACCCAAGGTGAGTCTTTTTCCCACCCTCTTTATCATGCTGTTTTTCTGCCACCACTCATCTTCGTAACCCTTGCGGATCTCATTTCTACTTCTAGACAGGGGAAAAAAGTCGTGATGACGCTTTAGAGGCAATCAAAGGCAACTTGGATGGATTCAGCAGAGATGCAAAAATGCACCCCACTCCATCATCACAGACCAAGAAGCCAGGTATTTTCATCATTTCATAGTTATGACCCTTGTCATTTTTTCTTGTTGCTTTTAGATTAGTTCTGCTGAAATGCCTCGCTTGAAAGTAATGACTGGATTACAGGCTGGTCAGTATAAAGATTGCCCAGCTGGCTGCCAAAATGCTTCTTTTTTTTTCTCTGAAACTGTGATTCACAGCACATACGGCACAGATGTCTTTAATTACATAACATTTCCAGTCACTCTCCATCTGTTAGTCTGTCAATTTTCATATAATTTCAGTTGTGTCTTAATTTCTGTGTTTAATACAGCTTCTGTTTAACTTTCTTAATTTAATACTGTCTTAGAATGATAGATATTCTTCACCTATGTATATACCTTTGTGCACTTCCAAAAATTGTAGCCATGTATTTAACTAAACATAATTACAGGCATAGTTACTGTGGTTCCCAATCCTGGTAGTCTTTGAAATTTTATTTGTTAAAGGCGCTATAGAAGATGTTTTCGGCATTTCAGAAAGCAGGCACTTTCTGAAATGCAAGAAATGCATTTCTGCAAGACCAATTCACAGCTCCCCCCCTGACCATAGAACAACGTTCAGGAGCCACTCCGCGTTTAGCAGACAGCAGGTACAGATTCTCCCATCATGTCACAAAGGCAAGTAAAACAGAATATCATTGTCTGAATGTCGCTACTTGCTAGCAGAATAATGTTAGTTACCTACTGTATACGTCCGATGAGAGTGCGCCACTCCTGGTACGCAGTATTACTCTCACCAATCACTCACTCTCATTGATCAGTCTCACCTATTACCCATTGAATTGACCGTCAATCACTCTTACTACAGTAGTCAAAGTTATTGACAAGCCAATAGACAAATGAAAAATGTAAGGAATGCAGAGATGATTGGTGGATGTTTTTTCAGTCCCATTACTTTTACAGCTGATGTATAATAATATTTGTATATTTAAAGTTTAAATTAATCATAGTGTATGGGGTAGTGAATGCAATTGTATCAGTTATTGTAAAAATTGTTGAAGGAAACATCATCTATAATGCCTTTAAACCAGTGTGAACTTGAACTTGCATGTCAGTCTCAAAGTCTCTGGTTCAGTTTTGATAAAGTCTGGTTAGACTTATTCTGACTTATGAAACTCTGTGATTGTTTGGATAATTGCTAGAGATGCACTGATCCAGTTTTTTTCCAATACCTGGGCTAAGCGTATCGACCAATACCCGATATCAATCCGATACTGCTGTTGAATGAGAGAACTGTAAACCTTGCCATGTGAGTGAAGGAATTAGGCTTCATATAAACATTTAGCCTGGCTAAAAAAAAGGTAACAAATTAACACAGATATAAAATGTACTTAATATTATTTTTAACAAAGTGTCGCAGCAAAAAGAAAAAACACTTTTGTGCTCTGTGTGATGCTGTAACTGGTGTTGCAAACAGAATTGAAGTGACTAGATTTCCGTAATTGTATTGCTGTGTATGATATTAATAAAAAAATAAAAAAAAAGAAAGAAAAAAACAACTGGATCGAAATGCTGGATCAGCCTCATTCATCCAATATCTGATCCAGCTAATTAGTCCGTATGGGAGCCGATATCTGATCCAGGTATGGGATTGGTGCATCCCTGATAATTACATGACTTGTTGCTAGCGTGAACCTCTTCTGTCTCATCAGTCATCTCAAGACTGCGGAGATTTAGGATTTTATCCGACTATATTGTGTCAGCTTTTCATAATGTGAGTCATTTTATACAAAACTTCAGTTTTAAAAAGCCATTGGTTTTGTAGTTAAAATGTTTTGTGTCTGTGCTCCCCGTCAATTTCTGGTTTTGCACAAAATAATTAGATCACTTCAGCTCTTAATTCTTTCCTCATTATAGTGTGTGGTGTGTTGTGCCATCATCATTATTTCTTCATTTTTGCAGACTCATCACCATCACACCTGTCCGTCACCACTCCTTCCCTCCCCTCAGCTTTATCCCAGGATAATGATGAGTTTAGTGACTTTCAGGGGCCTGTAAATGCCCCCGCCTCCTTCCCCCTGTCGTCCTCCTCTTCCTCCTCCTTCGGCCTCTCCTCTCATGCTCTGGCCCAGCCTTCATCCTCTACCTCCGAAGGTTATGCTGAGGATGATGATGAGTTTACAGACTTTGTTCAGGGGCCTGTTAATGTTTTCACTTCCTCCAAATTTCACCTCTCCTTTCAAGCCCAAGTCCAGCAATCATTCCCTTCCACACAATCCCTCCCTGCCTCTGTGACCATTCCCACTGCCACCCAACACTCTGCTGTCAACACCAGTTCCCCATCTACATTTCAAGGTAACTTTTCTGTCGTTGACACCTTCCCTTTCATCCCTGCAATTTACTGTCCCCACTCAGTCCATCTAACAGTGCTTTTTTTGCTGATACTTTAGGTTTTAGTGGTACCTATAGACATTGGCTTTGTCTTGGCTTGCGCCGCAGTGTGAGAGCATGTAACCAGCAAAACAGATGGGTCTATATAGCTGCTATTATTCCTTAACGCTACCAAATATTAAATATAATTCAAATAGGGGTCCATGATGGATGTCTTGAAAAATCCTCTTGTTTTATAAATACAGTGTTTCTCAGTAGGGTTTACTGTCATTGTAGCAAAAACAACCACTGTTTATTCAAAGACTGATTCATTTACTAACTAAATATCTGTGGTAAGCAGCTGCTGTGCGACCATTCTTAGTTTCTATACTGTGAAAGACAAGGCAGGGAAATTACCCTTCTGTCCAGACAAATGCAACAGGGAGCCCTCCATCCTGTTTTGGAACTTTAATATTTATCTAGTTACTGGAATAAGCAAATTAGATTGTTGCAAAGAAGATTTCTTCATACAAAAAAAAGAAGAAATTCTGTTAATATTTATTTTAAGGCATACTTTTTTTATTCACCGTCAACTGCAGGACGCATCAGAAATTTGACATGGTTGACTGGTCCTTTAAGCAGGCAGCAGCGTCTGCAAAGAAAAATTAAATACGAGGGCTGTAACAGTACAGCCCTAGTATTCGACACAGTGTATTTGTGTTGAACCAATCGATACACTACTCTTGGTCCAGCACGACCCTGTACTGAACTGTTTGGCGCAGGATTTGTTTATTTAGCTTTCTATTGTTTCATTACGTTTTTGCGTGCCAACGGACATAATTGAGTGACGGACTGATGACTTTTCACTTCTGCTTGGTGCAACGCCATAGATATCTATGGTGCAGTGCGCTTACTATCCTCTTTCTAACAACTCGTAACAACATGGCATATAAGCTAGAGCAGGGGTCTGCAACCTGCGGATCCAGAGCCACAAGTGGGTCTTTGGAACTTCCACAATGGCTCTCAATAACAATGACTAAAAATGATAAAGAACTGAGTAATATTTAAAAATATAGATGATAACAAATATAGGTTTCAGCAGTTTTCCATAGGAATAATTGCACTTAATTTTTACAAGTAAAAGTACCAGTGATTTTTTTCTTTCTTTTTTTTTCAACATCTGTTTCTCTTCTCATTAGCTTGGAAAATCTGGACTTCCTCTGCAACACACGGTCTCAAAAGAGCAATATCCCATAAAGGAAAATGGAACTATCCCCCCTTTTTTTTTTTTTTGCAAAGGTTTTATTGTATGTTGGGTTTTGTACAGGAGAGGATTAGGGCCACTGAAGAAAAATAAATTCTGAGAAAAAAGTCAGAATTCAGACTTTTTTCTAGAACATTTAAGAAAAATTAGGGGATTTTTTTTTTTTAATTTCTGAAAGAAAAAAACAATCTGAATTCTCACTTTAATCTCAGATTTCTGACTTTTTCCCAGAACATTTAAAAAAAATTGGTGGATTTTTTTTTCTTTTCAATTTTTGAAAAATGTCAGAGTTCAGCCTTTTTAGAAATAAATAAAAAATCTCCCCTAATTTTTTTTTCTATTTTTTTGTTTGTTTTTTATGTTCTGGGAAAGAAGTCAGAATTCTGATTTTAATTTCAGATTTTTTTTTCCTTCAGTGGCCCTAATCCTCTTTCGTAGTTTTGTTTTCCAAAACGTAAAAGTAAAAAAAAAAAAAAAATGGCAACAAATTTCATAAAGTAAGTATTTATCAAAAATTATAAGTTGTCTTTTTAAAAAAGGCCAAGAAATATTTGCGGCTCTGTACGACTTTTATTTAGCTGGGTTGAGGCAAAATGGCTCTTTGGACTGTAAAGGTTGCAGACCCCTGAGCTAGAGAAAGCATCGTCAACCCTCAAGTCCCCATCTGGGAGCACCTCGGTTTTGACGAAGTGGGAGAGAGGGGAAAAAAACCTGACAAAACAAAAGCAACGCGCCGACTCAGTCGTGTATGTACACTTCCAACATGTTAACTCATCGAAAGCGACACCACACAAGTTTGAATGTTACTGGTACGACTAGAAAACAGACTAATTTAGGGCAAACGTAAAAACAGCAGTATGTTACTTATTTATGCATGTTTTTATTCAGGTAATCTGAACAGAAGAGTAACATGCTGTGGTGTTTCCTTTTGTAATGAGGATGAGTGAAATGAAAGTGGGGCTGTTCCGTTAAATGCTGCTCTTAAAATTCAGATGGTGTCATTGAAAAGTGTAAAAATCAAACAGCAGGATTTTACTCTAAAATATTTTCTTTATTTATGGTTATTTTTTTTTTTGTCATTCAAACAATATGGCAGAAAACCAAACCAAACAAGCTGCTTTGATGTTAATTTTTAATAAACTTATTAAAACGTATTTGTATTTTTCCATTACTGTACCAAAAAAAAAAAAAAGAACTGTGACTTGTGTACCCAGGTACATACCGAGCCGTGATTTTTGTGTACTGTTACAGCCCTACTGCTTTTTTCTGGGCCGTAAAATGTTATTTTGCAAAACTATTCACATTTAATTATTTACTTGGAATAAAAACATGGCTAATCAGATTTTTCTAAGTCATATGTATTGCTTTGCTGATCAAGCTTACACTAAAGGAAATATTGTGGATGTATCTATCTACTAGCTGCACAACTTCATCACAAAGTTGTGCAACTGAATCATTTAATATGTGAGGAAGATTTTAAGTTTCAGTAAATCTCTTGAAAGCTACTTAAACTTGCCATGTCAAGTTTCTTGTCATATAAGTTTGTAAAAACATTTGCAAGCTTACTTTTGCATTCCAAATCCAGAAGCTTTTTTAGTTTACTCTCTTCCACTTCCCAGCATTTATGAGTACATTGCATTATAATTTGCTATCTTACTGCAGCCAGCTGATAAGTGAAGATATTTGAGGACATTTTTTTGTACAAGCATATGTGCATCTGTTTCCACGTCCTCAGTATAACATGTTGGAACCCTGAGAGATATGGATGTGCTTATAGAAGTTTAAAACTTTAATTGGGAAGTTTTAGTGGCTACCTCCAACGGCAGTGAATGTGTTAACCTATCAACCAACTTGATTTTGCTGATGTGCAGAGCCTGAAGAGCAGTGAGGTATAACAGAGTTTGGACTGTAATAAAGAAGCTTGTTCCTCATTCACCCCTTTAGGCCCATCACTGGAAGAGAAGCTGTTCTCCTCATGCGATCTTACTGCTGATAAAACAGCCCAGGTTAGCTTTAAATCCAAGCAGAGTTTGGCTGAAATGGCTCCTAGAGCTAAAGTTTCATCCCAGTTTCAAACCAGTCCTAAAGCAAGGAACTGGGGTGCAACCCCGGAAGACTTGAGTTCCGTCTTCATCACAGAAAATCTACATGAAGCCCCGGCACCATCACCCAACCACCCCCCATCAGCTGCTGGTCCGTCTCCTCAAACCAGTAGTGACAGTGGTGAGAGAAGTGCCTGTTTATTGGACTTCATAGCTACCGCTTCTCTCCCCTGCTTTGCTGCAGCATTAACACAATTAAGACAGTAGTTTTTTTCCTTTTCTGAAGAAACATTTTCATTCTTTCTAACCATGAAAACGACGTTCTGTCCCAGATTCTTTGCTGGTTATCATATTGTTGTAATAATTTATTAAATGAAATCATACTGACGTTTTCTTAATTGCTGACATTGTGATTACTGTAAGTGGCAGTTCCTTTCAAGTCTTCCTATTATCTGTATATCGTCCTTTACATTTCAGCTCTTATTTCTGCTTACTTTATACCTCTTGATAGCAGGGACTCCTCATATCAGTGCTCTCTTCATGCATTGTGGAAATGGACTGTATCTGTCAAGGTCCTCCATGGGTACCTGCTGACTAAATAAGCTGCCTTCTGTTCCCCTCCTGTGTAACACCCTCTCAGAGAACGACCTCTGGTGCATGCTGACTGCTTTGGTTTAACAGGGATGTGCATGGATTGGCAGATGCCACTGGGGCCCCAGATAATCCAAGGCTGATTCTGCATGCTACTCTGCTACACTCATGTGCTGTTCTTTGTTTGTTTGTGTCCGTGTCCTCCATGTCATCAAGGGAAATATAGCAGCTCATCATTTAGACCTGGGAGATTTATTATTAGATTCATTTAACTGCCCAAGACTGATGGGACTACCATGTGTAGAGATGCTGCTGAGTAAACACAGGGACCCAGAATGAGTAACCTGTTTTACTGGAATGTCGTCTTGTGCTATTTTCAGATAAGAAAGATTCAGGTCACCATCAGCAGTGAAATTAGATTTTAAGGGTTTTTTTGTTTTTTTCTTACAAGGCAGTCTTTTCTCTCTGCTCTCCTTGAGGCTGGAAATGACTCACGGACTGATTTATTGTTGTCTGATGTGGCAGGGTGCTTGTGATTCAGTGTAGGAGAGCGTTACATCTGCAAGCCCTTCAGACATCAGGTGTATGATTTTGTTGAGTTCAGTATAAGTGGGGCTCAGCTGCCAAGAGACTTGGACAAGACTTTAGCTCTAATGGCTAAAGTGCTTGTGTGTGTTTCTGCCTGTCACAGCAGGTGTTGGTGTGTACCCACAACAAGAGCACATCCAGTCCATGCTGCCAGCCTGGGTTTACAATGACAGCCTCGTCCCAGGTAAACATTTACTTATGAATAGATCCAATGTAAGGCTTCAGTTCATATTTTGTTTAAAGAATGGATCAACATTATACTGAGTAATAACTTAAATTAGCGTTTAACAGGATATTTTTCTGTTTTTCTTTCCGTAGAAATGTTTAAGAAGGTCCTGGAGTTCACAATGACTCCGGCAGGGATAGACACAGCCAAGCTCTACCCAATATTAATGTCATCAGGTCTTCCCAGAGAAGCACTGGGCCAAATCTGGGCATCAGCCAACCGCACAACACCTGGCATGTTGACCAAGGAGGAGCTCTACACTGTACTTGCGCTCATTGGTGTGGCACAGGTAAAAACTGGAATCATGACAAACTAAACTCTTAGAATGACTTCACTAATCATCACTCTCATCTTTGACTGCCTCCACATAAAAGCCACACAAAAATTAGATGTGTATTGGAAACAAAAAAAATCAGCCTGTTCTGAACCAGCCCATGGCTTGTAAAGTGTTGTAAATGGCTGGGTCCTGTCAGCTTAGTTTGACAGAAGGCATCTTATCAGAACTCTTCTTCAACAGATCATCCCAAAGAAATTTTTAAAAATTTCTTTGGGAAAGCTTTTTTTAAAAGCTTTATTTGCCACATTATAGATATCTGCATATGAAACATGAGAACTACTTGTTAAAGGTACAAAACCTCAAAAATATTACTCATTTATCAGTTGTTTAAGTATTGATTGTTTTGTTGGGAACTTTCTTGGAATAGTTTTTTGACAAGTAAATAAAACAAAACAAAAAAACCCATCTTTGTTTCAGAGTGGCCTCCCGGCAATGAATGTGGAAATCCTTGGTCAGTTTCCCTCTCCACCTGTGCCCAACCTGCCAGCCCTGGCTATGGCCATGGCCCCCGTTATGCCCCAGCACCAGCAGCCCATGATGACTCAGCCTCCGATCTCCATGCCCATGCCCACACCAGCACCACCAGTCATGGCCATGGCACCTGCAGCACCAGCTCAGCCATCTGCAAACACAAATTTCATTGCTAGTTTTCCTCCTACACAGGTAACCAGTCCAAGCTTTCCATCTTTGTTATACTGTAGTTGGTCATGCTGCACATTTTACTCACCAGTTAAGTGGTCACATAGGCAACCAAAGCCGATGATGACGACTTCCAGGACTTCCAGGAGGCGCCAAAGGCAGGAGCAGGAGACCAGCCTTTCTCCGACTTTCAGGGGGAGTCAGGAGGCAGTTTCCCCAGCAACACCGCACATCAACACCAAAACAGGTACAGGCTGTCAGATCAGTAAAGACACTGTCAGTCTAAATGATCAATTATTTTTCAAGTCCAATTTCCCATCTTTTACTTATGGTTTTAATTTGTCTCTGATGTTACCCTAATGCTGAGTTTACCTACCCAAGAATGACTTTGTGTTTATCATCTCTCATTATTTCTGTCCCCTGCACTCCAAACATCAACTTCTAAAGAAGAAATGTGAATATTTGCATAGACAAGTTTCTGATACTGAGCCCTGGATGGTTATTTATAGCTGGGTTATTCTGCATGATAATTGTGTCTGTCATTGCCTGTCTTACAGTCAGAGACTCTGTCTTAATATCTTATAATAACCTCCTCAGAATAGCAATGAGCTTGGGTCAACTCTTAATGAATTCATCTCATTGGACAGTAGATAAGCTCATTTCTTCATATTACTTTCCAAGAGACTGTTCTTTCACTGAGGGAGAGCTGAAAGGCAATTATCCATAGAAAGACAAAGAGAAGGCAGAATTAAATAATCTCACATCTAAGTGGCATAGGCATCTTATATTTCTCTCCTATTCCTTCTCTGAAACATACACTACTGACTGTTTCAACAATGTAATGAAAATTTCCCACAGTCTGAGATTGGCGTCTTATTAAATGAACGTCTAAAGCACTCATGTTTACCCACCAGACATAATTGTGAGGCAGTCATATTTTACTGTTGGATGTCCTGCAGATAAAAAGCTGCGACGATGCTAATAGTCAATTGTGAGTTCCATTATTTACCTCAGACTGCAATTATCTTACAGTCTTTCTTAAAACAGCCTTCACTTTGAGGAATAGTTTGAGGTTTTTGGAATATGCTTTTTAATTTTCTTTCAAGATGAGAACATTGATATCTCTATTATTTGTGTAGTTAATTTGAAACTGCTGTCAGTACTCCCTAGCTTGGCTCAAATGCTAAATATGGAGGAAAGCAGCTTGACTAGTTTTGTTTAAGGTTAATGAAATCTCTCATATTCTTCTGGTCAAGACTGTACTGTAAACTAATCCCTTGTTCAATAACATCACATAATTGAAGACGTCCTGTAATTTTTCGAGGTTGTTTTTCATCTCAATCCAGATGAGAAGTCTCACATGACAGTGTCTTGAGAGCTATTGGAAAGTATCTTTGCTTTTTGGGTTTTTTTTTTATTTGTTTTTTTAACATCAAGTCACGGGTTACTAGAAACCCATGGGCACTTCTAGCTCATATGGCTTAGATCATAATTTGAAACCAGATAATCTGCCCACGGGCATTTATCTGAATAGTAGAATGAATGCCCGGCTTTCATATATTTGTTTTAGTATCACATTGGAGTCAGCAGGAAGGCCTACGTCTGTGTTGACTAGATGTTGTTGCCTTTATGGCTACATTGATCTTGAATTGGATGGACAACATAAATAGACGAGGTTGAAAAGATGCATGAAAATAAAAATATTGAGCTATTTGTAAATAGGGTTGCACCGAAATGAAAATACTTGACCGAAACCGAAAACAAAAAATGAACAAACCAAGGCCGAAAACCGAACACCGAAAAAAAATGTAAATTATTAGAACTGTAGCACTTTTAGCTACGATGTGTACTAACTTCACTAAAATCAATCATTGCAACAAATCAAGTACAAAAGTATCAAAATATTTATTTACCCCTGACATTACAGAATGTACACTATAGATTAAAATTCAAAATAAAATATTTAGTTTGACTCCACTCGTGTACATTACATAATGCCTTTTACATTTTTTTTCTGTAGGACTATTACAACAAATAATAATATACAGGCTTATAACTGACTGGCTGCTGAAAGACAGTGAAATTAAATATATTTTCACATAAAAACACAAAGTTCATAAGTTGCGTGCTGGATGCGCTGTTTGTTGCATCATCACAAGTTTCGGCCGTGTTGTTTCGGTGATTTATGTCTTTCGGCCGAAAACCGAAAATGCACTTTTGGGTCATTTTTGGCCGAAAACTTTTGGTGGCCGAATTTTCGGTGCATCCCTATTTGTAAATGAATTTTGGTTCGTGTGTATTGTTTACAAAAGTCTACAACAGGGGTGCCCAAGTCCAGTCTTCGAGAGAGAGCTACTATCTGTTGCAACCCTTCTCCAACACACCTGAATCAAACGAATGCCTTGTTACCAGGCCTCTGTAGAGCTGAATGACATGTGCATGAGGGAATTAGCCATTTGAGTTGGAGAGAGTATGTTCTAAAAATTGCAGGACAGTAGCTCTTGAGGACCGGACTTGGTTACCCCTGGTCTACAATTAGCCAAAGTATATTCATTAAGTTGGATGGACAATATGTTTTGGATGTAGAAGTCTGTGTCACTATTCTATTACAGCTGCTTAAATGAAATTTCAGTTTTGTGTGAATAGACTTGTTTGAGCTACAATCCCTTGAAATTCAGTGATGAGCTGCATATGCCATGCAGTTGAATGAGGCAGAGACCTGTTAACAGGTATTATATAAAATCTGGTGATCATCTTTACTTTTGGGTGAAGTTCCCATAAATTTTAAAAATTCATTATTACATTTTATGGATATATTGAGCCCAAATTCTGATAATCTCTGAAAGACGTTAAAGCATCTCTGCAGAGGCAGTCGGCAAGACCTAAGAACTCGAATATAGAAACTGGACTTCTATTTTTGTTTTTTGTAGAATTTGTACCTCCCATCTTAAAGATTTGTTGAGAGTTTTAGGATAATAAGCCGCATCTGAGAAACTTTAGGAAAGTTATCACGTCATATGAGACCTTCAGGTAACATGAGTCATCGACCTTGTCACTTATTTAGGGGATTGTTTAGGTCACTTGTGATGTGTTTATCAACATGTTGGTACAGTAAGCCTGCTAGCCTGTTTGCAGCAAGTGGTAAAAGCTGTGCAGTCATCCTGTCACTTCAAGCATAATTTTAGGGGAAATTAGGGGAAATGTTGCCAATGTGTCGTTTGTCGCACAAGCCATCCTTTCATGCCTGTTGTAGTGATGTGAAATGATGTTTGCGAATCGCCACTAAGGGGCGCTATTCATTGTTATATGATGTCAGAAAGTGAAGAAGAAGAAGAGAACATTTGGCGTTTGTAGATAGCAGAAAGTGGCAGCAACAAATGAATGAATGCTCAAGACAAACAGAGTAATAAAAGTTCTGAAATATACAGCGGTGTTGGGACATTTTCTTGTGCGTTCAGCCTAAACGACGTGCCGCAACATTTCCTCTTTAATGACATGGAGGCGTTTGTCTGGATGCAACCGGTAAAAGAGACAAAAGACCGCTTTCCAGAACAAGTTTGAAAGGGTTGGAACTGTATTATTGCCTAAAATGCTTTGAGTGGTCCGCAAAATTAGTAATTTAGCGCATCGCTGGAACATAAAATGCATGCATGGGTGCAGTTTCAAACGTGGTTACACACTTCAAATCTTAAAAGTGAAAAACAGAGGTCTCAAGCAAAAATAATTTACTTAGCAGAAACAAGAGCACTATGTTGGATGTTTGTTGTAAATTTGGCTCTATCACGATGCGTATTAAACATTTAATTTTTAAAAATATTGCGTGATCATATTATTTCCTCAGTATGAAAGAGTTTGATTTATGTAGCAGATTCAGAGAGAAAGATGTGTAGTTAGTGACTGCAGCTGCCAACCTCATTGTTTTCCACCTCAAGATCCTCCTCAAATCCACCTCTGAGGTGGGTTTATTTTAATCCCCATTTTCAGGATCAAAATGATCCAGATTTGGGCCCAAACCTTTGAAATACCCAAAAGAGCAAAAAATCTGTATTAAAGGTAGGATTGGATTCACAGATCTGGATTTAAATCTTCAGGATAAAATCCCGTTTGAAATACCCAATTTCTGATCAGATCTGGAAAAATCCAATCCACCTGGATTAATCCTGGTGGATTATGTTGGAAATACTGGGCCCTGGAGTGTGTAGAGCCCATTCTAGTGCTAGAACGTTTCTCTTCATGATGTTTGACCATCACTTCTCTGTCCTTGCAGCACGCCTGCCCTGCTGACTCCAGTGTCTGGTTCCTCTTCCTCTGTCTCATCTTCTGACAAGTATGCTGTGTTCAAGCAGCTATCTGTGGATCAGCCTGCAGAGCCAACACCCCCTGCCTCAGGTACTTTCTACAACTCATGTGAGGTGTAGTGTTCACCGTATTGTCTGCCTTCCATGAAATCCTCCTGCTACCTACAAGCTGGGCTGAAATTATGAAGACGAACAGAAATAAACGATGTCTTCAGATGTTTAAAGCAGCACTGGTGCACATTTCCAGCTACTGCATAGATGCAGAGCAGGCAAACTCTGATTTGATGCAGGGAGTGATGTCTTGCAGTATGCAGGCTTTTCCTCTCATTTCTTCTTGATTACATTACAGCTTCAGCTTTAATTATTCTTAGATTGCATAGATTACACTGATTACAGTAATTTTCATGAAGGCCCTGTCGGTTTAATGTAAATGTTTTCATCTAATTATCTGTGCCAAGGAGTGGCAGAGGTAATGTAATCTCCAGCCTTCGTCTGTCTGTCTGTTAGCAAAATAACTCAAAGTGATGAACAGATTTGGATCAGATTTTAAAGGAATGTTGACAATGGTATAAAAAAATACGGTGATCCAGATCACCGTTTGGATCCAGGAATTTTTTTTAAGGAGTCTTTGTCAGTGTGAGGTCGGGACGCATAGGGAAGTAGCTTGCCGAAGATCTCTGATCACCATTTAAAGACACACAACAGAACTTTCAGCAGTTTTCTCAGTGACGCGCCCCTATTGATGGCTAAACAAGCATCCATCTTGTATCGTACTTGTACTGTGATTCACTCCAGCCAGTAAGAAACAGTCTTATCTGGACTCTTGTTCTGTCCCTTCCTCTCTTTCTTTTCGTAATGTTTCCTTGCGTTTCTTTACCAAATCTGACATGATGCACGTTCAAAACACCCGCTCTGTTCACATCTGGTTTATATCCGTTTGCTAGTACATGACGCGGTGCACAACCAATAGTCGGCTGCAATGTCACACCCCTGTCCCGGATGGAAAACTTATATACTGATGTTTCTGAGCCTCGAGTCGGGACGCCTCTTGGCAGTGACGGCTCGAAAATGCGCATAATGAGTGTTGGTGTGCCATCAAAACGAGTCAGAAATGCATATTTTTAAGGTCTAAAAGTTACGTTGTGTGTCTTTAAAATTACTCTACGCTCAAGTCCGTTTGCTCGACTCTGCCTCCATCTTATGAACCGGAAGTTTTTCCCGCATGTGACCACACCAACTGATGCCTCATTACATCATCGGTGCGGCTCGAGCTGCTCCCAGAAATTTTGAAGAGACTGAGTTTCATAATCTGCAGACGTCCTATATAGGTTTCAGTCGCATCATAAACAAGGTTTTTTGAGGAGATCTGGCTCCTGGGGGGTCTTTGGCTAAGGTCTGTGCCATAAGTTATTAAAAGGATGTAGTTTGCCAGGAAGATTACTTTTAGGCAACACTTGTAATGTGTTTTCTGTTAATATTTCCAATCTCTTTTGTATTTCTTTTGCTCTAGATGTTGGAGACAAGTACAGTGTGTTCAGACAGCTAGAGCAGCCAGCTGACAAGAAACCAGTTGGTAAGAAACCCACCTACTCTTTCTAGCACAGTCATACTTCTCTTGTGTTGCTAGCTTTTATGCCATCAGCTTCATATAGTGAACTCAAAGACGACCCCTTCCAGTATTGTGCCTGCCTCTGAAGACTAATCATTATCTTGGTTTTAACTCACTAAAGAGAGTTGAGCCAGGGTTAGAGTCCCTCTAATTAAGCATTTTGTTATAACTCGGGTAAAGGTGTCAGGTCACCATGATGCCATCGGTCCATGTTTACAGTGTACCTTGTTTTGTGAGGCTGCCGTGTTGATCCAAGTGTGTTTCCCATCCCTGTTTCATTAGAGCAGTTTCTGATGGGGGCAGCTCTTACAACTCCAGTAAGTCATGCTTTGCAGTGACCTTTCTTTGGCATTGTCAGGCTCCATCTTCCCTAATGAGCCCATTAGTTACCTCTGCCACCCTACACCAGCAATGTGAATAAATTCTCTTTTTCAGTCTGTGCATACATTACACCACAGCGTATTAGTAGTCGTTGAAACTCAGTGCATTCTGATTTTTGCTGTGTGGTTTATGTCAGCATCATGTTGCATTATTTAGCAACAAAAAGACAAATCTTTTTACAGCAGTGTGTTTTTTTCATTGCAAAAAATGCCCATCTTAAGTTGTGATTTCAGCTCCTGAGACAGAGACAAAACTTGTTAAGATGGACATTTTTTTGCAGCTTGACTTTCTCAGCAGTTCACTGCATGGTTGTGTAGATGCACAGTGTGTGGCTGTATATTAAGAGCTTTTTGTGCTGTGATGTGTGCTGTTCTTTGGAAACTGCAGCACGGTTCATCACAAGCCTAGAAGTTTAGTGTTTCTCAGTGGAGCGGAGACATACTGTAACTAATTCAACAGCTTCCCCTTTTATATTATTTTAAATTGAGTTTTGGCTGCTGCTGCTGAGATTTTTTTGTCTTATGTCTTTTACTCATTTTAAATCTTTTGGTTTGCAGGGGAAGGATTTGCAGATTTCAAATCTGTCAGCGCTGATGATGGCTTCACAGACTTTAAAACCGCCGACAGCGTCTCCCCACTAGACCCTCCTGATCAAGCCAAGATCTTCCAACCTGCCTTTCCTTCTCCTTTCCCAAACTCTCAGTCACTACAGCAACTTCCGCAGCAGCAGCAGCAGCCAGCAGTGTCTCTTACCCAGCCCAAAAATCCTCTCAATATGGCCGACCTGGACCTTTTCTCTTCTGCTCCTGCCCCCACTGAGACAAAACCTAGCACATTCACTGCTGTATCTGCGCCCCCTTCTTTAGTGCTCCTTCCTGGTGGATCCAAACCTTCAGGAAGAGGGACAGATGATTTTTGTGATTTTGCCCTCTTTGGCACCTCATCTGAGACCACTCAAGCTTCATCGGCAGGAGGACCTGCAGCAGCACCTCAGGATGACTTTGCAGACTTCATGGCATTTGGTAGTTCTGGTGGAGAGCCAAAAAGCGAGAGTGTCTCGGGGGTCCAAGGGGACACCTCCTCCCAGCAGCAGCTTCAGCAGAGCTCAGACAAGTATGATGTATTTAAACAGCTGTCTCTGGAAGGAGGTCTCACTTACGATGACACTAAGGGGAGTGGCGGTGGCTCCTTTTCTTCTCTCAAGAGTGACACGGACGACTTTGCTGACTTTCAGTCATCGAAGTTCTGCACAGCAATCGGAGCTTCTGAAAAGACTCTTGTGGACAAGGTAACTGCTTTCAAACATGCCAAGGAAGACTCTGCCTCCGTCAAATCACTAGACCTTCCATCCATCGGTGGGAGCAGTGTGGGAAAGGATGACTCCGAGGATGCACTTTCAGTGCAGCTAGACATGAAGCTGTCAGACATGGGTGGAGACCTGAAGCACGTGATGTCGGACAGTTCTTTGGATTTGCCTGGTCTCTCGGCCCACCAGCCCCCCGCTACAGGTGAGGAACTAGTGCGTTTGCTCTGGTGAGGCTCTTTACAGTCAGACATGGTGTTATTTCTGAGGCTAGCCAGCCTCTTCTCCTCAGTGGAGCCACTTATGACCACCAAATAAGAGGTCAAAGAGGACGTAATGAGGTCCTTGTTAAATTGAATATGCTCAAATAAGACAATACATAAAAAACATATCAGATAAAATGCATCATTTCCATTATACATTTCATTATTCATTTCACCATATCTATTTATTTTTTTCATATTTATTTATTTAAATCCCCATTGTCTTCCTCACTTCTTCCTAATACATTTTCCTTGGTGTCCTGCATATGTTGTTCTTGTAGTGGCAGACAGTTCCTGGCCCATATCTCTATTTATTTACAAATGACTAGTGCCTGGTTTTGATGTTTGGCAGTCATAGTCCATAGACAAGGTCCCTGGCTGCTGTCTGTCTGACTCGGATAAGCCTCCTGTTTTGTTGTGTCCACGCTGCAGTGGCAGACGTACTTCAGTGTATCATTCATGTGTGTGTGTGTGTGTGTTGTTGACGTGTCAAGCAGCGCAAACAGAAGCTTCAGTTGAATACCGATGAGTACAGGAGGGCGTCAGCAGTGATGAGCGTCTTTATTTATTCAGATCACAGGTTTTCCAAAACATGCTGCAATGTTTCAAAAGCATTACCTGGAAGATATTTTCAAGCCATCATGTGCTAAAGAGACCCCAGAAATTAGAAATTTGATTGACTGCAAAGGAAATGCTACTATTAATAGAATATTTTGCATGCAAAATCTGGGGGAGGGGGCTATTTTAATAGAGTAATGTTCTTGCTAGATGCAGTTCAAACTGGAACTGAGTGCTTAAATGTGAGTGCATGTGTTTCTCTCTTTTTGTCAGCTATTGTATTCATTGCAGTATCTCTACTCCAACTGTGCAGTATTATTTGGAAATGTTTCTCATCTAACCAGGTGTTTCACAGCTTGTCGGCTTTTTCTTCCCTACCTCATGTCAGTGACAGTGGAGTTAAAGTTTACCTACTGATTGTTGCCGAGTCATTTATCTAAAGGAAATCAACCCAGTTTCCTGAATAATCAGGTAGTCTCCATGTCTGTGTTTCCTCTCCTCTTCCCTCTGCATCTCATCATTTATTCATCAAGGATCATATCTCCACATCATGGCATTCCGCACCGATCTGTGGTGTAACACCAGATATCATGTAGTTATTGTCAGGTAAAATCTTTGCAGTTAAAACATTTGTGATTTTTGTTTTTCTTTTCATATTATTCTGATAATTTTTGACAGTTTTCTGCAGAATGACAGCATAAAGCAAATAGTCTTTATTCAACAACACTCATGCACTCATCCGTCATTATTTCCACATATCCGTTAAGTAGAAATATGCACACCAAATCAATTTTAATCCAAGACGTTTAGAATTATTTCCTTCACTTGAGGACAACACAAATGTAAACATCCCCATTGCCTTATTTCAGTTTATGTGCAGTGGTCAGATTTTGGTTAAATCCAAACAACTCCTGCTGCTCTGAGAGCAAGCAAACAGTTCGTGGAGCTATAGCGAAGCAGTTAAGCTACTGATGGGCAACAACCATGCCCGCTTTAACATCGATACATTCCTAAGAAACTTTATGCTACTGGAACAGCAGTTTCCATCCTATTCCCTCCTATTTATCTGTTCTTGTTCTTGGAGAGCTTTGGGACTAACCTGTTAAAGTGTAGCAGGCTGAGCAGCTCAAGCACCTCACCATGCTTCGCACTGTGTTTCTAGAAAAGTATGTAATCCTAAAGAGACAGTATTTCTTTTGTGAGGTTCCTTTCTAAGTCACGAAAGGGATCAGATCTTTTTTGTTTGTTTTTGTTTTGCTTTATGGTTACCTGTGATACACAGCATGAATTTATCACATATGGCTCTTTGGTCTGGCTCTCTGAGAACATAATGAAGTTAGTATTATCCTTCCTGCCTTGCTTTTTGCTGCAGTGTGCCTGCTTTTTCAATTTGTGAAATTGACAAGAACATACTACAAATAAGCATTTTATGCATAAAAGTATTGCAAGCTTTTTTAATCAAAGAAAACGTGTATACAGATTTAATAGTGTATTTTTATTACGAGTGAATTATTATTTTGAGGATAGAAAGATTCCTTAGTTAAGTTGTGATTTGCAAACAATATAAATTAAATGTAGCCTACAGTATTCAGTAAGATTTAGTATTTTAGGTTTATGTGAACCCAAGCATTGATATCTTGTTGTTTAGGGGATCTTAAGAGTTGTGTTCATTGGCCTGCTTCAACAAGCAATCACTGTAGCAAGAGAAAAGGGATACTGTCTCTTTAAATCTGTCCCTGCATCTGTGAATGGATGTAATTAAGACCCTCTTTGGGATGTCAGGTGTAAGATGGCCCTCATTGTTTTCTGTAACCCTTTGAGTGCTTGAACAAGACGTCTTGTTTACAAGCAGATACATGCTGATATCATTATATCACCCCCTTATTTATCTGTTTATTTCACAATTGACAAAATGTTCAAATATGCGAGCCTGACTGCTTCCAAGCATTCATCCACCTTTATTAAACAGGCAAAGATTCTTTTAAGATGCTCTGCCAGTGCCCCCCCCCCCCCCCCCCCCCCCCCTCCCCCCCCCCAGGTCCTCAAAGGGTTAATGCTTCCTGCCTTCTTTTCTGAATTATCTTTTCAACCAGACTTTCCAAATGTTACGTATCCAAATCTTTAAAAACAAAACAAAAAAACACCACCACCCTGTTGCTTGACATCCTAATAGTCAAAGTTATGTCATCTCCCAGAACTACTGATTCTAGTCTGTGAATGTGCCTTCTCTCTGGTTTCTGCTTCTTTATCCTCAAATTATCTTTGTTTTTCGCTTCTTGCTGTTTGTTTCCTTTTCTTCTGACTGCATGCCCTTGTATTCAAAATGACTGAAATCTAATTTTACAAGTGTTAGTTTGAGAAACCTCTTGTAATGATAGACCTCTTTCACAGTACTTTGTGACTTTTCTCTCTTTCTCTCTACTCATCTTGTCGTAATAAATATTACTGTTGGTATTGCTGAAACGCGTACCGTCTTTTTTTTCCTTTTCTTCTTTTTTTTCTTGAGGGGTGTAATGAGATCTGATGACGTGAGGCTCACAGGAATAGATCCTTGTCAATTTCACAAATTGCTTTTGCGTCTATGGGTTCTGTCATGCAAAAAACAAAGGGTGCAATCAGGTGGATTTATGTGTTTGTGTGAAGGACATCTGAATGCTTAATTGTTGACAAATGTGTGCAGGCCATCTAGCTGTCGGTTAATTTTAGGTATAAAGAAAGTGATTAAAACACATGGTTAGAAAAAGAGCACATGAAGTGACAGAGATTTTATTGAGGTTATTAAAGCATCCGCCTTGAGACCAAATCCTTGGGTTGCATTTGGTACAAAGAGATCAACCCCAGTTATTGTCAGTAAAGCTGTTTCACTAATGCAGGCAGTCGGTGATGTATGGCCAGATAAAGGAAAAAAACAGTGTTAGTGTTGCAGTGAGATGAATATGATTCACCTCAGGCATAAAAGCAAGCGATCATTTATTAAACAGTGTTTCCTACAGTGTGGGAGGGAGGACATCTTTCTTCAACATAGCGGCTGTTATTAGTGTCAGACTTGGAAATGTACTGAAAATCTAATTTATATGATTGCCAGTGTGTTTCAGAATTGCGTTCTACATCTTAGAAGGGCAAATATTGGAGGAAAAGGAATATATTGGAGGAATATTAGAGGAAAGCCTTTTTGAAATATGTTTGACACTGTAAAATTAAATAATCAGTTGTACCAGATTACTAAAAAAAACAAAAAAAAAAACCCTGTTTCCACAGTCTCTCAGTGGTTGTCTAGTTTTGCTTTTATTTGAGAAGCTTCTGAGACATTAGTCCAATTTGGATGCTTCCTTGAGAGTTCAGTCTAAGTTTGTTTTCCAAAATTAAAAAAAGAAGAAATAAAACGGTCTCTTCTAAGCACAGAATGAGACAAAATCAGCAAAGGAGTGTCTTGTTAGGGGCTGTGTCTGCTGTTTTTTTTTTTTTATTCTTGTTTGCATGAAATGATCCTGAATTTCTTTTTTTTCATTGTTATAGGTATCGACTCATTCAGAACAGTTAATCTAATACAGTATGCTTCTGTTTGCCATCGCAAAACCAAGATGAGAAATATATCTTACAGTGTTGGTGAAATGGCCCTTTTGAGAATCTAAAACCTCTCTTGAACATAGACAAGTGTGACATAGTAATTATCTGAAAGCATCCCCAGCCCATCCAGGCTTGTTTATCTTCCTTCTATCATGACAGCATCTGTGCTATTCCTAGGAACCACTCGTATGTCTGTGTTGTCATTACAGAAGGAGACGACATGAAATTTGACCCCTTTGGGACATCGGCCCTCAGCTCCCTGGCCAGCTATGACTGGTCAGACCGGGAGGAAAGTTTGCCCGGTGAGGTCAGAAGGCCACAGGGCTTGGAGGGAGCTTCCCTTCCATCCTTAGTCCCATCACAGAGGAAGGAACTCAGCTTCGGCAGTACTGAAAACATCACAAGTGGTTCTGTCGCTAAGATCACCCCCTCCCTAACCACAGAGGATGGCTCATCTGCAGGTGATAAGTTTGAGCTTTTTGCAGACTTTGGCTCCAGTGACCAATGCGGTGTTGATGAAGAGGATGATTTTGGAGACTTTGCCAGTACTGTGTCTGAAAAGTCTGACTCTCCCGCTGCCACTGCCGAGGCGGGCTCAGAGGGAAACCAAAGCGAGGCATTGGATGAGTTTGGTGCATTCCAAGGGGATAAGCCTAAGTTTGGCAAGTCTGACTTCCTTAAAGCCAGCGCTCAGGCCAAAGTCAAGTCCAGTGAGGAGATGATCAAGAATGAGCTGGCAACCTTTGACTTATCTGTTCAAGGTGAGTCGTCATGAAAACCTGGCTATATTAAACCAAGAATATATTAGTTCCATAAATAATCTTTCTCTTGAGAGATCTGTCTGTTAATTGATGATGGGAAGTTGGCAAGAGTTTTGATAATTGGTTTTCATGCTAAATTAGATGTGATCAAATGTGAGGATTTGCTGCTTTTCTTAAATAGCACAGCTTGACAGATTTTTTAGATTGAACTTTTCACAGGCATTTTTCACCTTTTTATGATTTAGGATCATCAGATGATCATAAGATCCTCAAAACAGTCCATATTTATCTTGAAAAGGGCCATGTTGATTTATTTGTCTGACCAAGTTCTGAAATCTAAATTGACTCAGCTGACAGTAATGGAAAGCAGGAAACATATGAGCTGGAATAATTGGATGTGCACTAGTTTGTGTGACAAAATATTAGTTTTTGGAGCTGCTGAATTCTGTAGGCGATCACTTAAAATAAGATTTATAAATATCTGTCTTCAGGCCCAACTTTGTTTACCAAAAACATTCTTATGGCAAAATGTAAGCCTCTTGACTCTAACATGGCTTTTCCAACATCTTATGCCACCCCACCTCTGCATGTTGCCCCCATCATATCTGTAATAAAGGTGTCAGACATTAGATGGTAGTGTTGAGATGACAGTCCTGAGATGACAGTCCTGCTCTAATGGCAGTGACTGCTGAGATGGATTACTAGAGGCCAACAAATCTATGAGCAGAAATTAACCGTATCCACTTCTAGGCTGTTCATTCCTCTAACTGCTGTTTACTGGTTTTATGTTCCACAAATAATGAATTACAGTTTCCTGCAACGTGATAAAAGCCCTACAAATTAATGTTCTTTTGCTGGATTTAATTTGTGTGAAGAGGAGGGGGTTTGCTAACTCCTCTTTGCCCTGTGGAGTAGTAATCTGATCCGTGGTGGGGTTTTGCACTGATCTGAGTGGATGTAGGGAACATGACACATGCCTCAGTAGGTGGTGGAGGAGTTGAGGTGGATTACCTGAGTCTGGATGAGCCTTGTCTGCACACACAAACACACTAACTGCAACCTTAACTGCAGTAGTCTGGGCTTAGCATCTGTTTGTACTAGTGTTGTGATACCTTGTCAGGATTTGTCTCCATGAATCCCAATGAATTATTCATACCTGCATATTTGTGGCTGTTTAGTACTTAATTATCGTTTGCCACAAATTAAGCATTTACTCGTAGCATGCTCCTCCAGGTGGAATTGGCCATAGCAGAATCAAAATATACTCATTGCAACCAAACAGGTGGATTGCTCAGAAAGAATCACCATAAGTAGTTGTTTGTAATTGTATGTGGTTCTCTTGTATTGCATTGCTTATTCTGTACGATTCTAACACCATTGATCCCCCTCTTGCCTCCTGTCTTCGCCTCAGGCTCACACAAACGCAGTCACAGTTTGGGTGAGAAGGAGATCGGCCGGTCGCCGCCGTCTCCGGCTCCAGAGCAGCCTTTCAGAGACCGATCCAGCACCCTGAGCGAGAGGCCCGCCCTGCCTGTCATCAGGGACAAGTACAAAGACCTGACAGGGGAGGTGGAGGTGAATAGCTCCCCCCTCCATTATCAACCATTATATTTTAGTGCATATCTTCAGGCTGTAATAAGATGCAAAAAACAACATTTCTTCTATTTTGCTGTTGTGTTCACTTACAATAATTTAAATTTCTTCTGTTGCAGGAGAGTGAGCGTTATGCATACGAGTGGCAGAGGTGTCTGGAAAGTGCTCTTGAGGTTTGTGTTTGTTTCTGTCCAGTGCCTAATCATGCATTATGATATACCAGATTTTGCAATGATACACATGTAGAATAATTAAAGATAATTGAATGAGCTAAAATGATTCATCAGTAAAACCCTAACATGGTTTTTTTTCTGTATGTCTAAGAAAATCCTTCCATTTTCTATACTGCTTACTTTAATTCAGATTTGCAGAGAAATTGTTTGCCTATCTTAGCAATTATAGCAAAGCTATATATACATATACATATACGTCTTGGCAGAGGTTATTGTGTCAAAATGTGATTTAAGTATTTTATGCTTATGATGACTATAAAACACAAATAACTTAGACTAAAAACAACACGTAACATCTAATTTTGGCTTCTGTTTCTACACGTTAAGGTCATCACCAAAGCTAACAACACCCTGAACGGCATCAGCAGCTCCTCTGTCTGCACCGAGGTCATCCAGTCTGCTCAGGGCATGGAGTACCTACTGGGTGAGGAACCGGACACTCATGCACACACACTGTAAATCCACCAGGGGCCTCAATTATCAAGTTATCATTAGGTACCATGCTAAATCTGAGTAAAACTTTACTTTACTGACCACCACGTGGCACGGCAGTGACGTCACGGCCGCGTCTACTCCGCCCACTTCCAGATGGCAGACTACTATTTCTCCTGTGTGGAAACAAAAACCGTCCTGGTGGTCTTTAGCGTGTGGTGCTGTACTGTGCTGTACCATGCCGTGTGCAGCTGCAATGGAAAAGGCCCATAAGAGTGCATTCACACCAGGATAGTCCAGGGTTTTGGTGTGATTGGGCGGGAATTTCTGAAAAATTTCACACCTTCCTTTGCGTTGGTTGCGTTCAAACTGCAGCAATCAAAGCGGGCCAAACCGCCTGGTTAAACCACCATAGTTAAAACAACTGCTCGCTAGGGGGTGATACCGGAGTCCGTGATTAAAGTGGGATTCTTTCTGCTTCTTATTATTTGTCTATTCCATCTCTGTCTACACATTTTCCGGTTATTTTTGTTGTTGTTTTAACCTCTTTGAACAACTGCTGTTTGCTTAGTTTTTCCTCCTACCCAAACGATAATCTACCCCACTTCCTCCTCCTTCTTCTTCTTGATGCTTTATTGCGGTCAACAAAGGTCACTAGGTGCACTGGATAGTCCGTTTGCAATTGAACCAAGACTCCCGGATTTCAGGCGGACCACAGTCTGCTGCTTTGGTGTACACCAGGATGCGGTTGGTGTTCACACTGCACCAAACAAAGCAGACTATCTGTGGAAGCAGCCCACAGTCCGTTTAAAGAGGACCAAACAGCCACAGTGATAATACACCGTAACAAATTTATTCCCTTCCTAGCAGCTGGGGGTTTTTGAAAACCCAAAACCAGTAAGTCTTAGGCCTGGGATATAGTTGCTGTGGATGCAAATGTTCACGCAAGCGGTCTGCGTCGTCTGTGAATATACTTGCTGCAGCATGTCGTGGCCAAAACGCTCAATACCGGAGGCCACCGCTAGTAGCAGTACACAGCACTTGGACAATGAGAATGTGAAAAGGTCAATCTGCTGGTCAGATTGTATTCCCGGGGCATACGTGAACGACCCAGGTGTATGTGGAAAATGGACAATGTGGACAACTTCTTCAAGGAAGAAGTGTCTTTTGCTGCTGCGAAAGAAAAAGAGGTTTTGTCGCCAGTGGAGGTGGTACGTGCAGCCACTTAACCAAAGTTGCAGAGAAATTCGCACGAGCACCTCTAGCGTTCAAGTCGATATTGCACCACGCGCACGCAGATTACCTCGCGTCAACGCAAGCGAGCTACGTGCCGTAGGTACGCTGGGAACGCATGGGCGCCATGATGCGGATGCGTCGCCAGCAGCAAGTATATTCCAGCCCTTAAGTGTGCTGAAATGAACTTGGTTTGAGTTGTTGGCCTCTCCAAAACAAAACAGCTAAAGCACACCAAATGCACAGATCCCTTATAACTCTCCACGAGAAGATCTTGCATTCCCCCTAAAATGTAGGCAGCACCTGCTCCCTAATTCTGCCAGTAAGGCCAGCTCTGTGCCCGTCTGTTTTAATTCTAACAATGTGTAGGTGTGCCTTTCATATAATTCTGCTTCTAAACTACTAGTTAAATAAGCCTGAACCATCTCTAATCTTATTTGGCAGCACATGTTGTTGTGATGGAAGGTTGTGTGGAGTGAGACTTTCCTTCCTATTTACCAAGCGCAAGTGCCACAGTGACAGGTGTACAGGGTAAAAGTGGTGCATATTTATCACCATTTTTTTAACCACTTGTGTTGACAGTCCAAAGGCATTCACTGTCATGTGTAATCTTCCCCTGACTGTTAAATGGTTCAGTGTGCGTGCAATTGTTCTGCCAACTCTGACGGTAGATCTTGTTACAGTTGTCTTTCCCCCAAAGTGAACATATAGTAGCTCAATCAAAGACATCAGAGACAATTCCCTCAATTTTCTGCTGCAATAGTATTCTTTTCTCAATTCTTTTCAAAGCCAGCAATATTGGGAGCTGTTTCCTTGCTGGATTATGTCACAGTGGGCTCCATGATATATTCACACACTGGCATTACTTTGTATAGTCAGTTAATCAGCTATACATTTACATGCTAAAAGATAAGCATCAGCCAAATTGTTTACTTGTATGTTGTTTCAATATTAACAAAGGAAATGAAAATTCACAATCTGATGTTGTAAGTCGACATTTACCACCTTTACACAACCATTCTGAAAATCATTTTTTAAATATCGTCACCCGGCTTGGAATTTTTGGGTGAATAAAAACTTATAGTAATCGCTACTTGTGGGAACAAGAGCTGAGTGAGCCATGTACATGATATGTATCAGCTTCAGGTGGATCAGTCGGGAATAGGATGAAAAATCACACACTTCACATGGAAGGAACTGTGTATTAGGAATCGATCAGTGAGGTCCCAGGATGAAATGAGTGACAATAAAAGGTGGGGAAAAAACAAGTCTGGACAGGAAGGAAAAGATAAAAGGAGCTCAGGTGTGGCAATTCATTTCTGCTCAGTTCAAGGCCCAACTCCCATTTTGTATTTTTTTATTTCTGTGCTTTTACATGTGTCCATAATGTCAAAACTGAACTTTGTTTAGCTTTGATAGAAAGCAACAAAGTATGTTAATATAGATTTATGAAATATGTATTTTGTCTCTTAGGTGTGGTGGAGGTTTACCGTGTGACCAGGCGAGTGGAGCTGGGCATCAAGGCTACAGCGGTGTGCTCAGAGAAGCTGCAGCAGCTGCTGAAGGACATCAGCCGCGTGTGGAACAACCTAATCAGCTTCATGTCGCTGGCCAAGCTTGCTGTAAGATGATCAAAAACACCCCTGTTGAAATGCCGAGCAGGGGCAGATCTTTAAAAAATGTTTCCATATTTATCCACACAGCTGCCTTTACTGCTCCTTGTTATTACAAGATGCAGGATATTCAAGTACATATAATGATGGAACGTTGGTGTTCATAATACAAATTCTGCCAATAACAACAAGGCATCAGTGAATCTGGTATTATTGCTCCATTAGGGTATAATCAATGATTTATTGATTTAGATGTGATGCAGCTAAAGTCTTCGAGTGTGCTGTTGTTCAGATTAGCAGGGACCACAAGGACAGTATAGATTTATTTACCCAGCTGCCTGCTGTATTGTGTGCAAAACAGAAACAAAGGAGAATTGTCTCCAAACAGAGTCAGCAAAGGGATTTTCAGACTGTAGAAGATTAAACTGACATTGTTTCTCAAAGATGAAAATGTTTAAAATATGCAGATAGTTTTCTTCCTGAAAAAGAAAAATGTGAACAGGTTTTGTTTTTATTCTGCATCGTAGAAGTCATGTAAACTGTGTACAAAAAGTTGATAAAGCTAGATGTTTAATGTAAGCAGACTTGCTCTCTGTGCTATTATAACAACAGATATGGCTACATTGTACCCCACAGGAGGAAATTAATTATGTTTGTGTGTTTTGTATGTAGCCTGATGAAAGCTCCCTAGATTTCTCCTCCTGTATTCTGAGGCATGGCATCAAGAACGCCAAGGAGCTGGCTTGTGGAGTTTGCCTTCTCAACGTTGATGCTCGTAGCAAGGTTTGCGCACACAGACACGCGTGCGATAACTTCACATAACATTTTCACATAAATGTTTTGCTCATCAACAGCAGATAACTGACATTTCTTTGAATGTGAAACATTTTGCAGAACAAAGAGGGAAACGCTATTGGACGTCTGTTTAAACGAGTAGGAGACAGTCAATTGTCATCCAAATCTCATTTCTTTCTTTTCTACTTGGGGCCTTAGGGGACCTATCCTTCTCTTACAGATGGACCCTGCAAGGGGCCAAAGTGACGAGAATCACTTCTCCACAGCAGCTATATTATAGGCCTACAACTTTTTTGTGCTTAAACTCATGACAAACTTGTTTCTAAAAACGTGGGTTTGTTGTGTAAAATATAAAAAAATAAAAGTGCTGTGATTTGAAGGAGATCACCTGAAAGTTGAACACACATCTCAAATGTAAAAAAATAGATTTGCGTTTTTAATGAAAGTATTTGCTCCTTTTTTGCCAATATCTAACAGAATCACTACTCCTTCTTTATAGTTGCCATCTGTCAAACTTTACTGTCTCACTATTGTGGGTGATAATGACAATTTATCTTCATAAAAAAGGATATAAAACTATCACAAAAATATTAATAATATAGTGTGACGTGACATTTTTTTTTCATACAATAATAAAATAAACATGTAAATGTACAGGTAAATACATTTTTAAATCTTTTATCCATTGATTTTCTATACTGCTTATTCCAGTTCAGGGTTGCAGGGAAGCTGGAGCCTATCTCTGCCGTTAGCAGTTCCAGAGGCTGGTCAGGCTGCTAGTCTATCACAGGGCCAACACATGGAGACAAACAACCAGTCACATCCACTCCAAGGAAATATTTAGGGTGATTGATTAACCTACATGCATGTCTTTGGACTGTGGGAGGAGTACCCAGAGAGACTCCAAGCATACACCTGGATTACATGCAAATTCCACAGAGAAAGGCCACTGTTCAAAGCAAATGCCAAAGTGCATTTTATGTATCAGAATTTTCTCCAAAAACACTTAGATTTTTCTTTTTGGACTATCTTGTTAGTTTTGCTATCAAACTATGTAAACCCTTGTCCCATGATGTGCAGAAAGTTGAAGCTTGACAGACCTGATGTAGATGCGGTTGCTAAGCTCATTTACCGTTGGGGTCATGCTGGTGTCCGCCAGCTCTGAATATGACTGAAGTTTATCTAATGAGAACAACCTGCACATGAAAGATGTGAGAGTGGAGAGTTGTCACTTCGGCACCTCAGGGTGGGTTTTTGCACTATGGGTTGGTTCTTTAATATGTCAGGACTTGTTTCTTTTTTTTTTCTTTTTTTTTTTTTTTTTCTTCTTCATTCTGTCACCTCCATCTGGAGTGAACTGCTCACTTCCCCACTTTCAGCTAACAACCACTGGTGTTTCTTCTTATTGTTCATTAACTTGGACTGTGTGTCTCTATCTCCTTTCCTACAGTGGGTGGGATTTTGATCAACTTTGGTCATTAACGATGTTCTCTGACCCTGTGGTTTTAGACAACAGAATGGTGGCACTGATTTGTGTCTCATAATCTCCCTGCTTCTCAGCCAGAACCAGATGGATGGTTCAGGCAAGATATGGCTGACTGAGAGATGTCTTTGCTGACAGCAGATGTGGCTTCAGCATTAGTATGGAGTATGGTGGATAATTTACCTGCTCACATACTGTAAACGCATGCTTTCACATCTCACTCTTGTGCTTAGAGGCAAGCTGAAATTAATACAGGTTTGTTCCGTCTGTGTGCCACAAGCGTGAGATTAATAACCCATATTTTAATTACATTTTTGGCAGAGCCACACTGGTAAGAATCCATAAAAGCGAAGTGGAGTCTAGAATCCCTTCTGAGAATAATGAAGTGAATGAGCAGCTTTAGCTACAGCAGACGGCACTGAATGTTGCATCGTCCTTTGGTGAAGAGGTGCTGATTTGTTTGTTCGTCCAAGGTTACAGAAGGGAGGAGATGTTAATGTGGCATCAAGAAGTAGACGAGATCAGGGCTCCTTTTTAGTAGAATTAAAATGTTTTTATACAATTATTTTCATTTATTCGTCTAAATGTGTAACAAAAATATCACTGTCAGTCTATCTCTCCTTTTTCCTATCACACTATTTGTGGGAGACGGTCTTAATTTTTATAATAAAACGGGTGTTTCTCATTCTTAAATGTGACTGGCTGAGCTGCGTTTCAAGCCTGTGGTAAAACAGACTGTAACCCACACTTAGATCCGGTAGACCGCAGCACAAAATATGAACAGACGTTTATGCGGCGGGGGGGGGGGGGGGGGGGGGTGATAGACTGATGGGTGGGTAGGAGGAGTTTGCTGCTTACATGGAGGGGAAAGCGTTTGTAGGTGGAAAAAGGCTTAAACAAAACAAATGAAGAATGGATCTTTCAAAGTTGATAAAATAAAATGAAAATCTGCTGAGCAGGCTGTCGGATCTGAGTGGGTCATCTGTCTGATCGCCGTTTTAAACAAGTGAAAACTCAGCTGACCCAGTTCACAGCTTGTTTGCCTGCGATCCAGGCGAACAAGCGATCCAGAGTACATACAGGTCGCATATGTGATCAGAGCATTTTTTGTCGCACGCAGTGATGTTTCAAACCTTAAAACCCTGGTTATTAATGTCTACACAGTTGTAGACGAGGTAAACTAAATCTTCATTTGGTGGAAGTTTTTGAAATGAACTTTTTTTTAATGTCAAAAAATAAATGAGTAAGTAGATTAAAAAAACTAAAATCTAATATCTGCGTTTACGTGTTGATGACAGGCCAAATCCAGGGAAATTTCTTCGTTTTATGAGATACCCTCCTACTTGTGGACAAGCGGAGTTGCTTAGCAACCATACTGTCCACTCAACCTTGTGTGGTGGAAGAACAAATAGTTCTCCATTGTACAGTATTATTTCATTATTACCCATAAGTTGTTTATTTTTGTATGTGTGTATTTATTTTTATAGGTCACCATTTAATAAAAGCAATAAGCCCCTTAGATCCGTTGGTTACAGCGGTTTTACAACGGCGGCTTCTCAGGGCTTATTGTTTTATTAGGCCCGAGCACCAAAGGCAATGCAAAGGCCTATTGGAACACTCCTCTTTCTTCTTCTTCTTCTTCTTCTCCTTCTGCTGAATGAATTGCATTTGGGGGGAGTCTGAAACTCACCAAATTTTGGCCACCCCCCCACCCCAATGGAATGGGTCAATTTACATTACTTTGGGGTGCTTGGGCATGTTTGGGCAGAATTGCATGACGGCACCATCTATTTTGACTGCCCCGCCGCTGCATCCCATCAGTCTTTATGAAAATCGTTACACATGTTCTACATGCCAAGGCTAACAAAAAAATCATCTTGGAGCATATTTGTAAAACCTACATGAAGTCGGCCATTTTGGGTCAAAGTCGCCATTTTGGAGTTTTACTCACCTTTTCCTAGGGCTGTTATGGTACGGCTACCAAAATTGGTCAGGAATTTCACATGGCATGTGTGATCAAAAGTCGATCAAAAAGTATCGAAAGCTTTTTGATCGGGCAAAGCGTGCGGTGCGGGCGAGGCCTTCAAAGTTTGATGTTTCGTAGTTGCAAATCAAATTGACTCCCACATAAAATGAGATATCTGAACCAAAACTTTTGGGTGAGATGTCAATATGACCCTGAATAGGGCAGAGCGATATGGCCCAAAATATTTATCACGATATAAATAACGATAAGGATATAACAATATGATTGACATGAGGCAAAATACTTGAAAATTGCACCACTTTAATTGTGCAAATGAAAATTTACAATTTCTTTTCACTGTAACAAGCAGCTGTGTCAGATGTGCATTAAAGTTATAACTTTTTATGAAATTAGCTGTGCAGATGATGCAAATCCCCTACTGTCAGTTAATTTAAGCAAAAAGCGTTTCCAGTGGAAATGGGCTGCATATCCTGAGCAAAACCATTTATAACAGAGCTGGAGAACCTAATCCTAGTTCTGCATTTATTCAATGTTTCCTTGTTCTAGCACACCTTCTTCAAAATAATGAGTCTCTGAGCAGAACGTGATCATATTAATGAGCAGAGCGTTTATCTCATGCGGCTATTAGAAGTACTGAGTGATCACTCTGACATTCGAGGGAGGCGGGGTTAACTAAGACAAGCTGGACGTGGAAAACGTTGATGCGCTGATGCGAAGTTAAATGGGTAGCTTAAACAAACAGCTGATCGAAGGGGTGAATAAGTACGAAATATATACAGCACTTGGCATTTAGATACACTGACACCGCCGCGTGCGTAACTCCGCCTGCCTGCGACGAACAAAGTTTTTCACAGTCATACCCCCGCATTAATGACCACTCTGCCGCAGAAGAAGCTTCACGTGGATGAAATGACCAAAACGAACCTTTTACTTTTCCTAGCGGCCTTGAGAACACGAAGAAAGTTCTCGCTTCTTTTGGAGGATGTAACGAGCTTTAAAGGAGCCCTATCATGAAAAATGGACTTTTAAGAGCTTTTCAGCATGACAGTGTGTTATTTCCTCATCAAGAAATGATTTAAATCGTTATTTTTCTTCATTCATGCATATTTGAGTAATCTACATGAATTTTTTTTTTTTTTTTTTTTTTTTTTCACTTGTCCTGTCCAGCATCGAAGCAAGCAGAATGGAAATCTGATTGCTTTATTCTACATGAATATTTAAACCAAACGCTACCTCCCTGCAAACGACTGACGATCCACCCCGTTATGTATGAACGTGGCACCAATCACGAAGTGACAAACACGCATGCGCAACATCTAGCAAGACGCCCTCTGTTGAACAGAAACTCAGAGAATCCTATACACACTCTCTGAGGAAGAAACGTAACACCTGCAGGAAGATTTCCTCAGAGACAAGCAGCCATCAGCTAACAGACGTTTGCTCCAGAGTTCAGGAGAATTTTCTTCCTTTTTTTTTTCTTTTTTTTTAAGCTCTAGAGGACAGCAAGTTGGAAAAAATGCAGTTACGTTCAGTGTGGTTATGTTCAGCGTGGGAGTTTATTTGTTGTACTGGATGAATCGACTTGCCAGAAGTGGTTGGATTAAAACTTCAGGAGCAGGGAAAAAAAACTCAACTTTGTGTGTGAACTTCACTCCTGACAACTTCATGAATCTCGGTCAGTAAAGTGTTTTTTTTCTGGGATTACTTCTGAAACCTGACGCAGTTCCTACTATAAAAACGCGCATGGACAGACAACAACACTGGTGAGTGAAACACATCTCTCAGCTCAATGCTAACTGTTAGGCTATGATTTGTTCGCTAATTTACTTACTTGTCAGGGGTCTCTGTGGTACTTCTGTGGTACTGCGTGTACTTCAAACTCCATATCAGACTCTGGGTCGAGCGCATACAGCTCCATAACAGGCTGCTCCGTTTGATCCCGTCGATCGGAGTCCGATTATCCATCAATGTTTACAAGATCCATGTGAGTGCTGCTTAGCTCAGCGCTAACTGTTAGCCTATGATTTGTTCGCTAAATTACTTGCTTGTCAGGGGTCTCTGTGGTACTTCTGTGGTACTGCGTATACTTCAAACTCCATATCAGACTCTGGGTCGAGCGCATACAGCTCCATAACAGGCTGGTCTGTTTTATCCCGTCGATCGGAGGAATTATCCATCAATGTTTACTGCTAACATCCACGAGAGCTGCCGGTGCTACAGACAATTCTGTGACCCTTCAGAATAAGTGTCTCTTCCGGGGTGACGTCATGAAATGGGCGTAAAACATGCCGCAATTGGTCGAGAGCTCCGCGGTTCAGTACAGTCAGCCATCCTACTTCCGTGTTGGAAATTAGATGCATCGAAAAACTAATATTTAACACCAAATTAGTTTCTATAGTAACGATGGGAACACATCTAGCTTATAAATGCCTATATATGACTTTTGGAACATTTGAAAAGCATGATACAGCTCCTTTAAGTCAATGCGCTGCTTTGACCTTTCTCCTCCTCGTTTGCTACCAGACTGGCTGCATGCGCGTTTGACAGTATCAAAAAAAGCCCACTGCTCTCAGGGTCAACCTGAGATGGGTTAACTGCAGAGAACGAATTTCGTAATTGGCACACTAATTAGGATTGACAAAGTATATCTTCTTTTTCTTTTTTTTTTTTTTTTTTGAAAATGATCTACCTACGCTGCAGGGCATGGTCATGGCGGCGCAGCGAACTTTGATGTGACGCCATGACCATAAAAATGGTCATAGCTTGAAAACGAAGAAAGATAATGACATGAAATTCAATGACCAAGTAGGAATCTCCATTGTCTACGTCTGTGATGATTTTGGAAAAATTCCAACTTTAGAGGGCGCTATAATTGCCAAAACGGCTGCACAGATATGCACCAAACTTGCTACGTATATCCACATAGACATCCTGAGCAGATTCCTAGAATAAAGTTATGATTGACGAAAGTGGGTGGGACTTATGAGCAAAAGAATATGGCCACGCCTCCAAATTTAAAATAATCATTAAAAATCACTTGTTTGTCCTACAGAGCTAAGATTTGCAGGATGTATCCACTGGATCCCCCTGAACATTTCATTCACTGGAACTTTAGTTCACAGACATGTCATGCTCTCTACTTTTTCACAAGTATACAAATTAGCTCAACACGTGGATCTCTGTAACGGATGGCTCGAGGAAGTACCTCAAATAACGCATAGAAAAAATTGATCTCTACCAAACTCGCTGCAGATGATCATGGTGGACATGTGTTGGACAAGTTCAAATATAGCTTCATAATGCTCCCTAGAAAACTTCAAATGATCACCACCAGCCAGCACAACAAACTGCATGCATGAAATTTGGCACACAGTTACCATGTGACACGGACTATGTGGTGCGTAGGCCAGAGTGGCCCCAGAGATGCGAGGGCCTTCAATACTGCTTGCGGCTTTAATTTTTGGTTATATTTGGTCAAAAGCCCAAGGTGTGAAAACGAGTAGCTTTATAAGTACAGATTTTAGCCTGTCATTATTGTGTAGGCATTTGTGGTGCAGCGAAGTTTAGAAGATGATTTTTTAAAGTAGGGTTTTGATGTTCCCCTCAAGATTTGTAAAAGTAAGTTTGTTGATTATATATACCGAATTGTTTGGCCATCACTGTCACTTCAAATTATCATTCAGCTGTGCGCTTTTTTATTCCAGTTCTCATGTAAACATTCCTGGGATGAGGATTTTTAAACAATGCCTGCTGTCTTAACTTTTTGATAAAACCTCATTTTAGACTATAGAGGTTTCCATGTTCTGCCAACATGCTACAACAGCCAGCAAGAGCCCATGTTGCAAAAATGTGCCTGGCACTTTTCTGCCATGACTGAGTTAAAAATAGTCTAGAGCTAATGCCTCAATTAGCTGATGAAATTGTGAGAATGAGGATGTGCTGTTTGCATGTGTAACTTAATATGTCCAGTATGGGAATCCTTGCATGAAGAAAAATTACTTTAGAGAGATGTATAAGATGTGTAAAATGTGCCCATAATGGTTTATTAGAGGCTAAAAAGAAGCACCAATGAAAGCAAAAACTAAATTTACACCTCAAGAAGTGGTGGAGACAGGCTTTTGTCATACAATGACAAATCTGGGGAGGAAACTTAGACCTTCTAAGGTATGAGATGCCAGTAATTACAGTTGTGAGCCATTCGCTGGAAAACATAATCATTCAACATTGATTCAAATCACAATAGTGAACAGCAGACAAGCTGTCCGATCTAACTGAAGATTTTTTTTTTTAGATCATTACCTTCATTTCCATTATATTCATTTTTTTATTCCCCAGGATCTGCCAGTTAGATTTTATTTATTGTACACAGAGGTCATCGAGGGATTGGCCATCACACAGTAATGGCAGTTCTCTACTTCTTCCTCCACAGCTCAGTTTCTGAGTATAAACTACACAGTGGACTCACTGCGTTCGTCTGCTTCTGAGACTGTGAGCATACTGAACAGTGTCTGAAATCTTCAATCAATATTTTAGATCACTCAGGGCCAAATATCTTGTATTCTGAGAGAAAATGTGTGGGAGCCCTGAGGGTAATAACTGCAGCTCTTTCATGTTTTCACTTACAAATATACTGTGAAAAGTGGTGAACAGCAGCTCTGAATGTTTTCTTGCTGCTCGCACTGTCCACTGACTTCTTCGCTCTCTGCACAGCATGAAAACAGAAGCTTTACTTTTTTGCTCTTGTGCTTGCAGCTTTTAACTAAACACACTGACAAGAGCTTAATGGAAATTGTGCACCATCTATTTTTGATAAATTATGAAAACATTTAGAGATGCAGGCTCTTAGCTAAAGGCAGATTATTATATTATCCAAACAGATAGTGGCCCAGCCTGAATCTCTAACCTTTACATGCAGCCATAAAGGTCAGGTACACTGGTCCCTATTTCATCTGACAACTCCCGCTTGAAAGCATGACTATCATCATTTTTTTCCACTCTAGAGTTACCAGAGGCTGCCTGGCTAAAAGCATCTATCATGTTAAAACAGATGTTATTTGCCTCCACTGGCAGCCATGCTGGTGAAATTTTCCAAAAAGCTGGAGAGGTTGAGTGGAAGAGGCTTTGCAGTTAAAGGTGGGGGTATTACAGTGCATCTTTGTCTGACTACCCTCTCATTTTACATTCTCTCCCTCCAACAGTTCCAGCTTTGGCAGCCTTGAGTGAAGGTTTGTGGAAACAAGTAGGCCAGGGCACAAAAGAGCTCTGAAAGGAAATCGTTTTGCTTGTGAAATGTGAGCGAGTGAGCAAAAGAGAAGAGTGGAAAATGTGTCATTCAGCTTGCATTAGAAAGCCTTCCTTCAGCAGTGCATCTGGGCTGTAGATTCCATTAAGGCAGGTGGAGAAGTATTTGACTTAATGGTGTGTTATAGGGGAGGATTTTTTTTTTCCTGTCTCTATTTGTACACAGTCATTGCTTTCTGCATGCATCTCCCTTTTGCTTCTGTGTGGGAGGTTCTGATTCACTGCACATGACTCATTCCTCTCTCTGGCTTTAGCTTCATTATTTCACATGGGATGAAAACTCCTAAACTGCACATCGCACACATTATCATCTTGTGATTGCTCACAGTGCTACCGCTGGGCACAGTGAGAGTGAAGACTTGCACATGCCCCTCATGTGGGAGGTCAGGTACCACATCTCATTATGAGCAAATACAGTTCAGAAAATGCTTGCCGGGCACCAAAGCAAATCATGTTATTCAGCTAAATGTTTGGCTGTGAGGATTTTTTCTCTTTAAATAAAGTGATTCATATTTGAAAGTACATAACATAGCCAGTGGTGGAAATGCATCAAAGTCTGGAAACTGTGTGAATCAACCCCACGCCAACATGTGGTTTAAAGGTTCTCATAAAGATATATGATAGAACTCGCCCAGGTTTTTTTTGTTTGTTTGTTTGATCTTTTTTTTTTAATATTCTGTATGCTGGTTTCTGTCTGGAAAACAACAGTTAAATGTATGAGAACAGTTTTCTGATGTAGCAGTGCTTTGCAGAAGTTGCAGTAGTTCAGGAAGTAGTCACCAATTTCAAAAAAGTTGGGACAGTGTGTGAAATGTAAATAAAAGCAGAATAAAATGATCAGCAAATCTCATTAACTAACATTTTATTCACAATAGACAATAGAAAATACATGTGTGGCATTGATACGGAGACATTGTCTCCAAGGTTGTATTTGGTTTTTAATCTACATCTTACACCTAATTAGAACTTTTTTTGGAATTGAATTTTCACATTGGAAAGGTCACCAGTTTGATTGCCAACCTTTATGGTTAACTTTCCAGCGTCTAGACAAGAGATTGAACCCCAGATTGCTCGTATTGCAGTCCATGTTCAGAGATGCTGCTGTATCAGCTATAGGAATGTAATTTGAATTTAAGATTTTGGGTTGTTTGCTTTTTTCACTTTAGCTGTCTAACTTCTCCTTTTCTCTGCTGTTTAGTGTTTAGTGTTTCTCTGCTTTCTCCAGACATTCTCCCCCACCCATTCATTTGCAATAAATGTCAGCATTGCTTGATCTGTTTTGTCATACAGCCTCAAAGAGACACTTGCCATGCCTTGATATTAGTCTGTCTTGACTGAGATAAACCAGCATGCATAAAGATGATTTCAGCGTTTTCAGACAGCTATCATTTCAGAGTTAATTCAGATTAATTTTAAAAGCCTAGTTGCTTTTTTTTTTTAATTATTTTGTCTTTTTTTTAACATTAGTCACGTGCAGCACAACAGAACTGACAAAACTGCATCTTCAATGCATTACTTTCTAATTTATTTCTTCTGCTGTACCTCTGCATTGTCTGTATGTCACATTTTTCCAGTCATTCAATTCACCACAGTCACAGAAATGCCAAAGGACTGTTGTTTCCTCCACCGGTTTGTATAAATGACTGGTTAAATGTTTCACAGCATGAAGGAAACTTTGTTTTGCATTTCTCAACAGATCGCTTGATATTTATTTACTCTTGCTAAACAATCAGAGCAATTTAGATGCAGTCAGTGGGATGTTCACAGCAGGAGGCTGCATGGCTCACACAACACTTCTGTCAATAGAAAATGTTAGATGTGAAGTATTATTTCCTTCCAGTCGTCACCACTGCCTTCCTGTACTTGATATAATTGTGCTATTTAAAGAAAAAGAAATAAAAATCAGCTTTTTCCAGATGGTGCTGGATGCCTCCAGACCCATGTGTACTTGCTTTTCTCCTGTGTGACTTCGCATCGCATTGTTTTAGTGATACTAAAGCAATGTGAATCATTTTCTAAATTAACCCGTGTGGCCATATTTACAGTTTATGGACTGATAAATTACAGCCCCTGTTAAGATTCGTCCCTGCCATTAAAGGTGTCATAACCTAGTGTTTTACATACACAATCCTTCTGAAATTATCTTCAAATAAATTTTTATTTCTAGTTGGGTGGAAGAAAATTTAATGAGCTCATTTTAGCCTCTTTTTATTCCCAACTTTTGTTTGTCGCCAGAATACGTACGAGAGTTAGACCTGTCTGTAAGCACGTTCACGAGGCAAACGTCAAAGCCAAAACAAAGTTATATCAGGACAGAGCAGGTGAAGGAAAGTGATGTCCCAACAGAGAAAAACGTGATAAAAACATAAGGGTGCGGTTGATAGAGAGGATCCGCGGAGTAAAAGGGCTGGACTCTGATGAATATAAGGAGCGGACGTCTGACGTGAAGTTAACCAAACACTGTTAGCTTTTGTAGCTACATTAGCAGCTTGTCCACAAGTCAACCACCGTTTACTGGTCTCTGACACAAAAGATAATAAGTTACACAAGCAGCAACACTTACCGACTGCACATCCTCACTGATAAATACAATCCACTGCTCCTTGGTAGTGCTGTCCCTCCTGTTGGAGCACTGAAAACTGCTGAATTTCTCAGCTCAACACGGCAATTATACCATGCAGCAGGTAATCAGCTGCTTTCAAGTGGTGCTTAAAATGCTAGCTTAGCAGCTAGCAGCCTCTCTAGTTCACGTCATTCGGGGGAAAAAATCCAAAACCGCGCGCTGTGGAGATTCTCTTGTGGCCGATTCTGGTGAAAAGAGAGAGCCTGCACTCAAAGATGAAGTCACTTTCACTTTCCAGAGTTTCTGGCACGTTTTTACTGAGGTCCTGTTCCAGTACACTTATTTAAAGTGATACCGTGTAACTTTTGAACCCAATGTTAGCCAAATATTATAATACATTATATTCTAACATTATTATTAATATAAGTTAACTATAGCTGATTTTTGTGGTCAATATAGAGCACTTGACGTATGCCGTTGCTCCGAGGGGGCTGCCATTCTCAAAAACCAGGCATTGTAACATCTCAGGAGCGAGCCCGTCTCTCATTGGATCATGTAACCTGGAGCGCTTTGATTAATGGCTTGATGACTTAAAAATCAGCTTTTCAAAGTGGTCTGCAACATTTTTCCAAAACACAGACTGAGACTGTTTTATTTTGAGACAGTCGTGGTGCCTGTGGGAAGTTACAGGTTTACTGCCCATTGTGGCCAAAAGTTACACGGTATAACTTTAACTTGAAAAAGTGGGATTTCCGGGTGATGACTCCTTTAAAGCATAATTCTGTTTTATTCCTGATGCTTTTTGAATAGAAACAGCATAACTCCCTGCAGCTTTTCAGAAACTCATGAGTATTACATGAATTAATATGTTTGTTTTCAAATCTGAAAACAAAAGCAGAAATCAGTTACATGGACATGCAGGGATACTTTCTATCTTATTTGAATTCTTCAGCGAATGTTAGTCGTTCCTCAGGTGTACTGCTTTGTGCAGCTTCATGTTACTTTCTAGAAGAGAGTCAGTGTGGTAGAATTACCATCTGAGCCAAGATGGGTAGAAATAACTGGAGTGAAAGGGAAGGGCGCTCTGATCCATTTACTTTAGGCCCATTCTCTTTTTCAGTCTTTTTTCTTTTTTTTTTTTAAAGCAGAGAGGTTCAGGTTAGTTCCAAATTTAATTTGTTTCATGGTTTAGCCATGCTTCATAAATTGCATGAAATTCATCTATGCAAATTTCACGTTATCCTGCTCACAAATTAAAAACATGTTCCCACCTTGGTGAAGGAATTCATTGTAGCAGGAGTCCAGTGAACATTATCATTGTAGAAATTGTACATACAAGACATAAAACTGCATAGCTGACCCCTACTTTAGTGTGTGCCGCCTCTTATTCCAGATTGTATCTCTAACGTTTCACCTTCTCACTTGGACAGGCGTTCAACTCTGAGACGGACAACTTCAAGCTGCTGTATGGGGGCCACCAGTACCACGCCAGCTGTGCCAATTTCTGGATTAACTGCGTGGAGCCCAAACCCCCAGGCCTCATCCTGCCTGACCTGCTCTAAGCTGCCATGGTAACGGCACAGGGACTAATTAACATCAGATAGGCGGAGCAGCCGGTCTCTTCATGCTGAGAACAAGAGAAGGACGTTTAAAGTCACTGGATCCCGCTGTATTAATCCTTTTTAAAGGTTTCCATTTTGGTGAACTCAGCTGTCAATCTTTACAGCTGCGTCAACTTAGGTCAGTCGTTGAGGTCATATTTAAATCTATTATTAATGCTGCTTGATTTCTTCTGATTGTCACTGCAGAGAGTTAATATTACATAATCTACATGAGAGGGTCATAATTAAATTATTAGGTGTGCAATATCATTAAAACACTGGCAGAAGATGTCTGTAAGCATCTTAAGTTTTTAATGTCTCTTGTTTCTTTGCTTTGTTTGAATTTTATTCATGACTCCCTTTGCTCCCTCTGAAGAAGAAATATTGAATCATCAGTCAAATATTGTACTTGAATTACATTTATGCGGCAGGTCTGTTTGATGAATCTCTGGCTGTTATGATTTTAATACCCTTCTGAAAAACATTCAAACCCACTGCTGTGCTACAAAACGGTTCTCTTTTTATGCATTGTGTTAAATTAACTGCTCTGAATGTCTTTTGCACTGTTGGGAGGAAAATTTTAACACCTTTTGAGGTATTTAATTTGTATTTTGTAGATATTTAGGTATTGGGGGCCTGGACGGATGGGAATAATGTCAAAAGTCTTTCTGTATTTATGTGTGCAGATTTGAAAGTCTAAAAAAAATGTAGATTGAAATGATACAGCTGAATTTTCTGTATATTACAGTGTCATGCTGTAGCATTGTAATTATTTCCAACTGTAATGTGAACGCAAAGTAAATAAATAAGTGTGCTTACAGGTTAATGTGACAGATTATTATATTGGTCTGACTTTGATGGATGGTTTACAAGCTTTTTAAAGGTCATAAGTGATATTTGAACACCTATATACAGTACACTATAGTTTTTTTTTTACTAATCTTTATAACAGACTTGGTATATTGGCTAAATTAAACATCCAATGCACAGTATGACTGAATGCAAAGGTATCTGGAACAAACATATCCAGTTAACTCTTATTATTGTAAATAATATGTTTTTATGTATCTACATCCATGTTTTTTTGCTTTGTTTTTTTTTTTTTTTTTTTAATTGATCTTTTTTCCAAGAAGCATGTTCATTGCCCAATCCCAGCTTGGACCATAAGGCCTGCTTGCTAACCTACTGGATTTGACAGCTGAGTTTAGTATACTGTAAATATGCACTTACTGGCCACTTTAGTTACACCTTTCTTATGCTGGGTTGCACCACTGAGGTGGGGCGCCCAGGTCAATGCATGCCATAGGTCCCCTGGCAAGAGGGGACTTGAACACCGATTGCTGCAATCACAGTCAAACTGTATTAATAGATGCTACTAATTAATTGTATTGATATAGTGCTTTACATCAAGTAAACTGTTTCAAAGTGCTTTACAGTGGCTCCCTCCCTGGTACCTCTACTGTTACAAACACAGCATGTTGCTAACATTAGTGCAAATGATGATGATAGTAGCAGACCTAGTGCTACTGTTAGCGGTGTGGAGGATGTGACGAAAGAGTCGTCTTATGATGAGGAGAGTGATGGAAATGATAAGGAGGATGGAAAGGAGGACAGCGACATGGGTGAAGGTGGAAATGAAGATGGTGTGTTGCGTTCACAGATAACTCTACTGCTAATCCTTCTTGCCAGCCAAGCGGGGCAAGATGTTGCAGCAGTGAATGTGATATGGAAGGAAGCGCAGAAACGGTTGGGATGGGGGCAGAAGCCCCCACCATTCACAGCAGCAGGCCTGCTTCATAAAGACATTATTGGTTAACTTGTTTGACTTGGAGTTGTCATAGACCTGTCTATCAAAATACCACACGTTTCATTTGTCACTACTGTCTGTTAGCTGTGTGGGTTGATGAAGTGGCTTGCTTGTGTAGCTATCTGGCTGTATAATGATTCAACTATCAGGAAATAACTGTAAAATTCATGGTTAGCACCATAAATTATACAGTTTCTGTCATGGCACCTATTGGCATTATAACACCAATAATAATAATGGTATAATAATAAGTCAGAATACATATGTGGGACTATTTTCCAAATAGGCTTCCAACAAATTCCAGCCCCCTCTACATGTACTGGTCAGCTCCGCAACTGCCGGCTTGGATCCCCCTTTGCCTTCAGAACTGTTTTAATTCTTTAGTGCATAGATTTAACACAGGCTGTTGGAAATATTCCTCTGAGATTTTGCTCCATTTTGACATGATCGCCATCACACAGTTACTACAGATTTTCAGGCATCCATGATGCCAGTCTCTCATTTCACATTCCAGCACAAAGATGCTCTATTGGACTGAGCTCTGGCAACTGTGGAGGCCATTGGATTACAGTGAAAACATTGTCATATTCAATTAAATAAATTGAGATGATCTGAGCTTTGCAACATGGTGCATTTTTTGCTACTGGAAGTCATCAGAAGGCTCTGAACCCCACATTGCCTCGAACATGACTGATTTGCTATTTGTGCTAACAAATAACTAAGCAGATGTACAATTTAACATGATCAGTGTGTGTGTGTGGATATTTTACTTTAAAACAAATTAGTGTTGCACGATATGAAAAATTTCAGCCAGTACCGATAACCGATAATTTTCTGCTTCTCACGGCCAATACCAAAATTTAAGCTGAAAATTATGTAATATTCATTCCTTTAGCAAATTAGAAAAATATTGCTGTATCTGCTGCAAATCCTGTAGTTCTGGAGACGTCAAAATGCTACATAGTGGGCGTGGCCTTAAGCTGTTCTCACGCCTCTTGGATTAAAAAAAGGAAAAAAAAAAAAAAAAAAAATCAAAATACAACACTCTGTGGGTTCACCACCCAACAGCACCTATTATAAAGTTTATTAATTACAACTGTTTTATTCACTAATAATAATTTGATATTTCTGTATTTACTCATTTCAGGGAGAATTTAAAGATCTAGCTAGGAACAACACATGAAAACTAGCCATTTGGCTAAATATGGCGTATTTAAAAGTTTCTTTGTTTTTTATATGCTCTGTCCTATCAAATAAACAAATAACATTAAAAGAAACATCGGCCGATATCAAGCCAATATCGATATTCAGTTTGAAAGCCAATATTGTCCGATACCGATATCGGGCCGATAATATCATGCATCAATAAAAATATATGTATACAGTACATACATATATACACACAGATATTCAAGATTCAAGACTCAAAACACTTTATTTATTCCCAGAAGCAAGTTAGTTTGCTGACGTGGTTTGCAGCAAAAAACAGGACAGTACCCACACATTCTACATAAATACATCAATGTACAGGACAGAACCTCAGTAATTGTACGATCCGGCCATAAAGTCCCTTGTCCCTTCTGCCATCGCTGCTCTTAACAATTCAAAGCGTTAATACCACTCATCACCATCTGGTACGTGTTGTCTTGTGTGAGTTTGTCTATACTGGTTGTTTGTCTATATATGGATGTCCTGACAGTGTCTGTGAGCAAGAATTTCCCCTAGGGGACAATAAAGGTCTGTCTGTCTGTCTATGTATCCAAAGTGCAGCAGTTTCACCATCAGTGGTACAGCGCAATGATAAAAAGAAAAAAAGAAAAAATTGATTTTTAAAAATAATAAAACAATAGATTAAAACCTTAAAAGACTATATATTCCTTCTCCACCTATGCACTGTCACTAGCATCTATATATATATATATATATATATATATATATATATATACGTCTGCATTTTTGTTGTATTTAATTACTGTTTATTTCTTTTTAAGTATGTTAAGATGTAATTTTATTCATTATGTTTTCTGTTTTCTTTTTCCTTTGATGCTTCTTCCTCTGCCAAACACATAAACACTGCTGCACATTTCCCTTCTCAAATGCACTTTCTCTGAGGCCGGAGAGCCTCATCATTTCCATCACTTTGCCACATAATGGAATAAATTCTCTTCCAACAAGTCTGCCGGTCTCGCTGCTGGTTGAGCTCAGCCAATCAGATGAGATGTCTTGGGGTTCCATGAAACCTGTCTCATTATCGTTCTCACACTCTTCGGGTGTGTTCTCAAACTTCCATTTTATCTCTTGCCATTCTCTAATTTATTTCCTGCAGAAAATGAATTCCTCTTCTCTCACTGTGAACACCAGGACCACAGAAAATTACAAATGCTGAAATCAATTACTGAACAAGGCTGCACATTTCAAAATGCAGCATGTATTGCTCCTTTCAGTGTCTTTCATCTTCATGCCTATTCCTTGCAATGATGAGCTGAAACGGTCACTTTGAGAGGGATGTGATGAAACTGATTCTGCACTGTATTGACTCCTTCTCTTTGGTACTGCATTTCCATGTGCCATCACTCTTTTGATTAAAAACAGCTGCCACTGTAAGTTTCACTGATTGCCTTCAGCCTTGTGATTACACTAGGTCTTAATGTAACATTTCCGTTCATTTCTGAAAGTCCGTTGATATGTAACCTGAAAGTTAAGTTACTTTCTTTTTGGATTTATGGACATATTTTCTGAGACTGTTGGTTTTAATAGCACACTGAATGTTTAGACTTTCTACAGGTTTTCTAACAATTTACATTTAATCAATCCAAGAGTACCTAACTGCAGTTACAAGGGCGCCACCATACATCCAATCCATACAGGAAGTCTCAAGCGGAAGTTAGTTAAACACCGCCAAGAGTATCAATCTGCGGCTTCCAAACAGATATATATGGTGTAGTAGGGTGGTAAGGGTAAGGGTTAGGGTTAGATTTTAGTAAGTTACATGAAGAAGAAACTTCTGATTGGGACTTCCGGCACAGATTGGATATATGGCAACGTATCATGACTGCAGAAAAAGCAAAGGTCCAAGGTACTCTTCTTAGAATATAAAAAGCCTTTATTGTGGGATGGCTAAAACATTAAAACAAGTAGGTTACAGCCAACGCGTATCGGCCTGAGCCTTCATCAGGGTGCACCAACTCAGCACAAAGATTCCACTTAAATAGGATGATTACATTCACATGGATCGGTAGAACATACACATGATTTAGCAGCTCACGACCAGTAGATAGTGCCACAAGTTCTAGCTATACAGAGAAAACAATTACAAAACACAGTTACAAAAAAGGACTAAAATCAATATCTTCATTCAGTCCTGGATAAATAGTAGCTTTCATTTGATAAATATAAAAAATCTCCCTCTGTAAAAGTAATTTAAGTCGCCCAAGGGTGACTCAACAAAAAATCTTCCAAAGGACTCAAAGTGATGCAGAAACTTTACCGGTGAGTACAGCGCTGCCCCTTCCCGAAGTGAGGCCCTAAGCGAAGGGTCCAGATGAGGCCCCCCCTCAGGCCACTGTCCAGAACCCCTAAAGATGTATGAGCATGGGTTTGGGTGATATGTAAAAAATTGATTAAGGCCTCTGCCGTGGCACTGAAGAGTTTACTGCAGTTTCTAATAACTTAAGAGAAACATATTGTTTAGGTTACAGATCAGTTTGGGTCTTCCAAACACTACTGCACATTTCATGGTAGAATCAGAGCTTTTCAGATACAAGACATGGTCATTAATCAGTTCTTAGCAAGAAAAATTATACAATTTTGATGCTTCTGAGGAGCTGCAGACGGTGACACTGAGGGAAACTGGGAGACATGGCATTAAAAGGCTGTGCGAGCTCCTGCAGCTGTCTTTCAGGCAAACGATCACAGTAGGAACATCACCTGTGCTGCAGCAGGAGAGTCGTGATCTGTCTCGCTGTGACTTTTAAACAGTAATAGTAAACTACTTGTCTTAGAGGGGCCACAGTGCGGTCACGCCACTCACGCGCCTATATCAGTGCCAAGATATAATACTTTTTTTTTTTCCATACACTGAACCATCAAGTGGAGGCCCATGGTAACCTGAGGCCCCACGCAGCCTGCATGATCTGCGTGTATCAAGAGGCGGCGCTGGGTGAGTAAATGCACGTATATACTCCTAGAAATAAGGTCGAGGTTTAAAAAAAAAAAAAAATTAAGAGAGTCCGAAGTCCCTCCAGCGTTTCTGTTTGCAAACAACAGTATTCAAACTTAGCGCTCCTCCCTCTCAGGCTAATGACCGTGTCGTTCTAGCTAGCCTATTCAACTTCAAGCTTCTCCTTCAGAGCTCAGAAGCAGGTAAAAGCCAAACTATTATTAACCCTGGTTTTCCAAACTGCATTATCTGCAGCTCTTACCTTTTCTTCGGTGCATCCACGGTGTTTCCTTTCTTTCTTTTTTTTTCCTTTCAAGAGTTCGAGTGACTGGTGTCTGCTCCAATCATGAGCTTATTCCCACACAGCGTCATGCTCTTAGCTCTGTCGTTGGCTGCCGATATAAACAGAAATCTCCACCCAGAAACGTCCCGACCAGATCAAAACAATACAAAAGAGCGAATTACAGGCAGGGGGAGAGAGAGTTGCGTTCAAGCGCACCACGGTACAGGAGTAGAGGCCCAAGGGCGGGTTTTGAGACGGATTTCACTTGCTCAAGTCTAATGTTTATTTTTTACGGGAGGAACTTCGGACCTTTAAGCTGTGAAAACACAAGTAATCTACTTATAATTATTCTTGAAAATGAAAACCATAGGTGAGACCCAGATTTGATGTTGTGGTCTGGATTTTTCCTGGTGGAGTCTGTAACAATATACACAGTATATCTTCTGAATGCATGTATGAGTTTCTTCGTTTCTTAAAGGGACTAGAGGCAAGATTAAGAAATGAAACTCGCGACTGCTGCTTTAGGTAACTGCAGCCACGAGCCACTCCTTCACAGGAGCGTGCACAAACTGAAGCTATAATGTTGTTTACTACGCTTTTTCTTCGTAGTTACACTTTTTAGTGTCAATTGATCTGGATCGTTTGCTGACAGCAGAAAAATCCATAACTATCACTTACAGTGTTTGAATTTACCACGACTTTCTTCTTCTTGTATCAAAACTGTTGGGGATGCGGATGCAGCGTCATTTGACGTCACATCTGCAGGGCAGGGCAGGAAATTCGGCCACCGGATTGCAGCGCATTATGCAGCACACAGCCTGTTTAAGGCAACGGAGAGAGACGTGGGTGGGCTTGTTCTTTTTGGTTTTTAACACTGCATCACCCATAAGTATTAAAAAAACTGGACATGCTTGTTTATTCTTTTGTAATTCCTGCCTCTAGTCCCTTTAAATGTTCTCTGTGACCTGCAACCCTGCATTCTCCATGTTTGTGTGAATTAACTTTTACATTTAGATGTGAATGATAAAGGTATGTGGCCATTTATGTCTTCACATAGTCATCAGAGATGCTTGCAGTACCTTGTCATTCAGGCAAGGCATTTTAATGGCTATATTCCCAGTATGTTTTGACCTAATTCAACACTTCGAAATGGGTGTGAAGAGGGTGAAGTTGCTGTTACATGAATTATCAGAAACAAAGCCTTGCTAAAAACCAGACCCTATGCTTTGAGTTTGGACATTCTAAAAGGCCTTTAAAGGGGCCCTATTGTGCTATTTTAATTTTTTTGAGTTTTCTTCAGTGTTTTATTGTTGAATATTAATCAAGTGGTCTTAATCAATATTAAGACAAGTGACCAGCGCTTTTGTTTTTGTTTTAATTACATGAACATATGTTTGAGTTTAAGGCATTTATATAAAGGCATAAACAAGCCTCTATGTGAAGACGTGGTCTGTCAGTTACAGTGACTTCAGTCCACATCCAATATGTTGTCATGGCGATGTCATATTGTTTTCCCTGATCCATGTTTTACCGTCTTTCTCTTGGCTTCTCCACCTTACTGCACCACGGTGACTTTTCAAAAACATTACCTCGAACTGAGCTGACAACTCCGGTGTCTCAGGTGAGTTTCTGTGGTTTCCTATTGTCACGCTTCTACTGAACATAAAAACATGGCAACACAACATGGTAGCCACCACCGAGCCTACCACTTCGATGTATATATGAATGATACGAACTGCAAATTCAGAGCTTACAGGAGCACTTCAGTTTGTTAATGGGAGTAATTACTGATTAAAGGAAAAACACTTTTGAACGAAATAGTCAATTTTTGTGAATAGATAACAGGAGAACTTACACAATATCCCTTTAACAGAAACAGTGCTCTTGGTTCATCCAAAATGTTTATAGACTTCAAACCTTATTACTTAAGGAAGTGAAAGTGAGGATTTGGCTTTTGTACAATATCTTCACAGTATGTGTGCAAAATTTTTAGGCAATTGTTAATGTGCAGAATTATTACGCAACTCATCTTGTTCATTTTCATTTATAAATGCGAGAATAATCAAGACACAACTCAAACTTTACAGATAAACAATTTTAATATTCCCAAAAAATGAAAAAAAAAAAAAAAAAGAAATAAAATAAACCAGTTGCCAATATAGTCACCCTTCTTTTCAGTAAAACTCAAAAGTCTTCCAGTAGAATCTGTCAGTTTCTTGATTTCTTGACCAGCAACCTATTTAACTATTTAATTTGGAATAATTAATTATGATTTTAAAAATATCATGTACCTGGGGCCATTGTCCTGGAGAGAAATCATGGTCCCCTTGAAGGACTACAGGCCTTTTCCTGCACTACCGTATACAGAAGGTGTCTTGTAGAAGTTGACTGTAGGTTTTGGAGCTCAGTTTGACTCCATCTTTTACCCAACAAGCCCACAGTTTATTTTTACTAGTTCAAGCGCATACCAGAACCCCACCAGTACCTTGCTGGCGTCTGAGTTGGAGTGGAGCTCAATGCCCATTAATGATGCATCCATGGGCCTACGCATCTGGTCCAAGAATTCCCCTCATTTCATCAGTCCATACTGTAGAACCTTCGTAAAATCAGTCTTTGATATTTCATTGCCCAGTCTTGGCATCTTGTTCAGTGAAAGTTGGGTTTTAGCTTTTCTTATCTCAGCCATGTCTCTGCACTGAACACCTCGTACTTCAGGATAATCCAGGCAGGTTACAGTTTTGGAACAGGACAACATTGTAGGATAATGGCTTCCTGTTAGCTTCTCGTTTGATTCTTCTCAAATGTTGGCATTTAATGTGTGTCTTTTCCTCTCAACACTTTTCTTGTGACCCTTTTGGGGATTTGCAACAAACCTTTGATGGTGTGGTTACATCCTCATATCTTGGAAATTTTAAGTGTGCTGCATCTTTCTGAAAGATCTTTGATAATTTTTTACTTGTCAAAGTCTGTTGCACTCCTTTTTTGGCCCATTTTGCCAAAGAAAAAGCAGCTACCTTATAATTGTGCACACCTGATGGAGGATGTTGGTCTCTTAAGGCCACTCCCTCCCTTATTACACAAATGCACATCAGGTTGTATGGTTACATCCAATAGGCAATCAAGTTTATACAGATTAGAGTTGGAAAATTACATTGAAACGACAGCACGGTCAAAACTCTCACTTGCTTAATAATTGTGCACCCAGTGAAGCTACTCAGAGCGATGCTAGAAATATAATAGTGGGTGCATTTGCACTGTAGGAACCTTTTAAGGTTCCTATAAACTTTTCAGGAACAGGGCCATTTTTTTTGCACAGTCGGATAGACACAAACTAGGGCTGTGTCCGAATGTACACCCTATTCCCTACATCATGCCCTTTATAGGGATCACGCCATTTTGTAGTGGTGTCTGAATGTCCAGAAAGAAAAAAGTAGAGCACTCAAAATTACCCACAATGCATTTTGAAAACTAGTGAGCTTTGATGGACTCTAGAAGGGACAATATAGACCACAATGCATTGCGGTCTGGAGAGCTGAATGACGCGAGGTGAGGCAAAAAAAAGAGAAAAAAACAACAGAAAAGTGATTAAACACAATATAAGTAATAAAATATTTTCACTTAAAATTACAGATTTGATTTGGAATGAAATTTTTCATGCATCATGGGTGCCACCATGGTTGCCATAGTGACCGCTGGTAATCACATGATTTGCGGTGAGGAAAAAAGTAATCAGCTTCGTGTCCGAACTTATAGACCTTAGTAAGTGTTCATACACACCTGGATTATTCAGTTTATCCAGTGATGAGAGACAGGAACCAAAGGAGCTACCTTAAGTTCAGGAAGTAGTGGAGAAGTGTTTTTTGTGTTGTGTGCTGTGTGTCTGAGATGGTGGTCAGCAGCACTGGAGCACCACAAGGAACTGTACTCTCACCATTCCTCTTTACACTGTACACCTCAGACTTCCAGTACAACTCTGAGTCCTGTGATCTGCAGAAATACTCTGATGACTCTGCAGTTGTGGGGTGTATCAGTGATAGACAAGAAGCCGAGTACAGGGAACTGGTCAACCAGTTTGTGAAATGGTGCAGTAACAATCAGCTCATCTTAAACACCAGCAAGACTAAAGAGATGATTGTTGACTTCAGGAGGAGCAAGAATAAGCAGCATAGTCCTGTCTACATCCTGGAAGAGGAGGTGGAGGTGGTGGAGAACTAAAAATACCTGGAGTTCAGCTGGACAACAGACTGCTGTAGATTGGAAATGCAACACTGACTACATCTACAAGAAAGGTCAGAGCAGACTCTACTTCTTAAGGAAGCTGAGATCATTCAACGTCTGCACCAAGATGTTGCAGATCTTCTACAAGTCTGTTGTGGAAAATGCAATCAGCTTTGCAGCATCTGCTGGGGCAGCAGCATCAGAATCAGAGACTTGAAGAAACTAAACAAGCTGATCAAGAAAGCTGGTTATGTGCTGGGGATAACTCTGGAGCCGCTGGAGCTGATCGTTCAGAAAAGAATGCTGCACAAGATGATGAAGATGATGGAGGATTCTTCACACACACTTCACCTTCTCCACAACACGGTGAAGAATCAACAGAGTGTGTTCAGTGGGAGGCTGCGTCAGGTTTGCTGTAGGACAGAGAGATACAGGAATGCATTCCTGCCAGCAGCCATCACCCTAAAGAACAAGACCAACTGACTGACTTATTATTGTTATGTTATTATTTCATATAAATGTTATATTGTTAAAACAAAAACAGAAAAAAAAAGAGAAAAGACTGAGCTTTTTGCAATGTTGAACTTCCTTCTGGGATAAATAAAGTATTTTTCATTTCATATCAAGTGCATAGAGCCCATTTGTTTTTAGACATCCAAGTGAACAGGACTCCGGACTGCTGCCATCTCCAACTTAGCCACTAGCTGTCAGTAATTTTTATATGCCATTTCTCTAAATAATAAACCATCATTTTGATGCTAATAATTTTGTAGTAAATGCTGTACGTTACTTCTGCCTTCTTCTTTTGAATAACAAGTAAATAATATCAAAACAATTAAAAGAAATAATGATTGCTCTTATTAAAGAGTAAAGATGGATTTAAGCCACGTGGGTGATTTTTAGCAGCAGATATTTTCATATTTCCATTTTTGGTGTTCAGTAGCAGACAGTTTCTGCTAAAAACAACATTTCTTTATTTGATTAACAGACAATTAAAAACAATGATAAGAAATCATCAATGCTTCTTCACTAGAGCAAAGGTCAAGCTTGAGTCGATTTTATGATGCCATATCCCATTTAACAGCCTAGACACAAATATTACTCATTTTTCTCTGCTGAGATGTTCAGAGCAAATTGAATACAGTTCATAGCTCGCAGTGCTGTGCCCCAGTGTCATTTCTATCAATCATTTAAGACAATCGTAGCTTCGAAGTGACAGATGAGTCACTGTTACACCACAGACACAATACACTCATTCAGCTGCCCACTGATGAAGAATGACTTGTTTCATGACAAACCAAATTTTTCAGCTGCAATCAAGATGGGCCTCAGCTGGCCTCGAGGCTGTTTTTCTCCCTTATTCCTTCTAATATGCTCAGTTATGGATTATTTATACAAGTGCTTCTACCCTGCATTTTCATTCCTATAATATGAAGCATGACCAGCATTTATATCTACACTGTGGGACTAATATTAAGGTTTCCAAGAGCTGCTGGCAGTCGTGTAAGCAGTCGTCAATGTTTGCAGCTGTTCTGTGGCAAACAGCCCCCCCCCCCCCCCCCCCCCCCCCGCCCCTTTAAAAAAAGAAAGAAAGAAAAAAAGCAGGCATAGGCTACAATTAATCAAATCCAACATTTAAAGCACACGTTGCTGTGTGACTAAATCAGGTTGTCAAATTAAATCCAACAAGGGTGGCGAGACTGAAACTGACAGTGTATGTGTTGATGATGTTGTGATGTGTGTTTTTATGTGTGGAGCTGCAGGATTTACATCTGATTAGGAGTCCTGCTGTAGCTCATACAGATTCTTGTGAATCATTAAAGGCCGTATAATTTGAAGGCCAGAAAAGCTACGATTTAATGACTTAATGCAGCTGCAGCATATTATCACAGCACATGTTCTAATTTGCTTTGTGTGGTGAATATAAAAACTTGTCTATGAAAAGAAAATGCTGCAGGTGGGACATCATTTCATATTCCTCCAATATATTTTGGCATTGGACTTATTTTTCTTTTCATTTTTTTTTCTTTGAAATAAAATTACATTAGTACGGTTTTAAACGTGAATTCAGAATCCACGAGAACCAAAACTTGATGGAAACATCCATCCAAAGAAGAAAACTAACTTTTGCAAAATATATTTTTTTTAAATTCAAAAGAAGAATAAAATTTTATGAGTTCAGAATAAATTAATTTTTTTTCTCTTTTCAACTGATACAGTTCAAGCTGTCAAATCAAAATCGGTGCACTAATAAACAAACAGAAGAGGATGGGAAACATTTATTTCACTTGCAGGTAGGGATGTACACCGAGTATCAGTAAAGCTTGGTAGCTGTTCCTAAAGCCCCGTTTCCACTAGCGGGTCTGGGTCGGAACAGGCCAGATCGGTCCACGTTTTTTTTGCATCTTCACAGATTAAAAACTGGGATGGGTACCCTTACAGTATATCCGACCCGACCTGGCCTACTTTTTTGGTACGCTTTATATATATATATATATATAAACCTTATATATATATATATATATATATATATATATATATATATATATATATATATATATATATATAATACTTTTAGTGATTTGCCAACCGTAGATATCACGTCCTTTTTCAAAAAAAGAGAAAAGCTCAAGTGAGAGAAAACAACTGACGTCAATTTTACAATGATATAGGGCATATAACTTTGGATAATAATTCGCTCTGGTTGATGTATGAATGAAGGACAAAAAGAGACAGATGGTAGAAAGAGAGAAAAATGCCAGCATGAGCATTTAGAACACACTTACCCTAGTTTGTGTACTTTCTTTTGAAGTTGAGGTTAAATGATGTTGTCATGTTTAAATGTTGTACAAATAGAAACAGCAAAAACACCTTACCTGGTGATATTGCGGTCACATAGGTATAGGACATAGGTATATTTACTTTGGGTGAAGTAGCATTTTTAAAAACGTTTTTTTAAAATATATTTTTGGTTAAATTTATGAATATACCCCTAACTCCTGGTTTAGTCCTGGGTTATACCTGGTTTTGTAAAAGCTTTCCTGAATGAGTCCTGGTTAGAACTGGTTTTGTGAATTCTGCTCAGTGAGTCCTTGTTTAGTCCGGAACTTTATATTGGTATTGTTCTTTGAGTAAGATGTGTGACACCAAGACTGAGTTTTAACTTTAATGGTTATCCATTAATACATTAAAATGAAAACATAATGTAGTGTTTTGATTTTTAAAGAACATGGGCAGGACATGTTAAACGTTAGATAGATAAAGGCAAATACTGAATAATTTTTTATACACACCAGTAGATTAAAGGTGGAGTCCGAAGTCCCTCCAGCGTTTCTGTTGGCAAACAAAAGTATTCAAACTTTGCGCTCCTCCCTCTCAGGCTAATGACCGTGTCGTTCTAGCTAGTCTATTCAGCTTCAAGATTCCCCTTCAGAGCTCAGAAGCGGGTACAAGCCAAACTATTATTAACCCTGATTTTCCACAGTGCATTATCTGAAGCTCTTACCTTTTCTTCGGCGCATCCGCGGTGTTTCCTTTCTTTCTTTCTTTTTTCCTTCGAGAGTTCGAGTGACTGGCGTCTGCTCCAATCATGAGCTTATTTCCACACAGCGTCATGCTCTTAGCTCTGTCATTGGCTGCTAATTTAAACAGAAATCGCCACCCAGAAATGTCCCGACCAGATCAAAACAATACAAAAGAGCGAATTACAGACAGGGGGAGAGAGAGTTGCGTTCAAGCGCACCACGGCACGGGAGTAGAGGCCCAAAGGCAGGTTTTGAGACGGATTTCACTTGCTCAAGTCAAACATTTATTTTTTACGGGGGGAACATCAGATTATACATTTAAATACTTATTACTTTTTTGGCGTACTGGATCACCGTTGTAACAATGAATCTTTTTGTGGGCTAAGCCCCTGATGATGACAGTGTCTAGCTCCGCCCCTGGTATGCTATAAATGCATTGTAAAAACATATTAAAGACTTTTACGATTTCAAAACCTGTAAAGCCTGCAAGCAACTTTTTGTGAATGAAGCTTTCTGGGTTAAAGATGTAATTTGGCAGGAAAACAAAGCAAGTGTTCAAAGCTTCTTTTTTTTTTAACCGATAACAGAAGAAAAAACAAAACAAACAAACAAACAACAACAACACAAAACAGCTTCCTAGAGACCTGCAGATGTTCTTGCCAGGTCACCCCAGCACATTTATCACTGGGATGGGAGTCAAACTCAGTAATGTTGCCAGACAGTCATTTGTGTAGCGCTCTATCCAAATTGCTCTAACTTCCAAATAAAGACTTTGCAGCCTCTTGAATGTGATTCAACAGATATTTTATGTCTATTCCATGAAATATGAACACACGTACCTTTAGGAAGTAGTATTTGTGCCCAGTACCATGGAAAAAAACAATAGTAAAAACAGCAGGAGAGACTGACTTTTACAAAACCATGCACCTGTATCCAGTATTTTGTGTTGTTAAATCCACACAAAAACCTGTATGTGTTCACAATTCTTTACATCATGTATTCAAGAATCCCTAATTTAAACCACTTTCAACACATTTTAATAAATGGGAGGGGGGGTGTTGTTCACTTTGTCAAACTAGTATTACAATGCCACATTGTGTCTTTTCTCCTTTTATGTAGCATTTTTGTTATGCCACACAAAATGTTCAATAATTAATTGTTATTTAAATGTAGATATTGACACGCAATTTGATGATTCTCACCGGTATCTGATGCCTCCTGTTGAGCAGCTGTTGTCTGAATGTCATCTTCAGAAACTTTATTGGTACCGCTCTTTCAACACAGCCTGTACAGCTGGATTCTGGCCCACTCCGATGCTCAGGATGATGTAAATGGTCTACTTGCTGCTTTAATGACAGATGATAATATCCTGCTGCTGGTGAACGATGTGTTTACTTTAGTGCTTCACTATGCCCTTGTAACCACCTGCATACTTGCATTAACACAGCCGGGAGGCAGGGGAGGGAAAACCAAAAAGACTCATTTTTGTTCTGGGAGAAATGGTGTCTGCAGTGTATAATTTGGACCCATCACTTGAGCATCTCTGTAGCGGTCGGACTGTCATCAGACAGGCCTTGTCTCTGTGGGTAATGGAATTCATTGTGGAGACACTCCAGAGGTCCCTCAGAAGTGTGGGCACAAGACGAATAGTGCTCATCAATTTCTGCCTGCTGCTCTGTAACCACAGCAAATGAAAATGAATGACAGAACACTTCTTTGACATCTGAAGACATCTCTAGGGGGAAAATGGCTGTGCAGAATGATCATCAGGAGGCTTTTGGAGGCGGAAATACTGCAGTCCGTTCACGTGGAAAAATCTCAGAGACACCTCAAGCCATGGTTAAAAAAAGAGACGACAGCAAAATGGTTTTCTGCTTTATATATATATATATATATATATATATATTTATGTATTTATTATATATATTTATCTTTAGTAGACTAGACTACTGAAACCCTGTCCTTGCATGTCTCCCTAAAGTCCTTCAGACAGTGGAAGTTTAGTCCAGACTGCTGCTGATACCTGTACAGTCCCCACAGGCTAACTTCACAACTGTCTTGATGTGAAGCTGAAATTCAGGTCTCAGTCCTGGACTACTCCCAGATTTCTGGCTTGGTTTTAGCCTTTACATTGTAAACAAAAGTATTTTCTACATAATGTATTTTCTGTATATAGCAGAACTAAATGATAAAGAAATCTCTTGTTTGACAATGGGAGTAATTTAGGATTAATCTTTTGACAGCCCCAATATATGTGTGTGTGTGTATATATATATACTGTTTATATATGTATGTTGTGTGTGTGTGTGTGTGTGTGTGTGTGTAAAATGTCCCTATCTCAGGGCTTATATATTTACTTTGAAAAGTTTTATAATATAACCAAGATCACATTGTGGGTTGACAGCATGAGCTCATTGCTGGTGTGTTGTACACATAATTTAACAAGTGTGGAGTGGTCATTATGACACATTTCTCAAAATAATAATCTTTAACGTTTCATTTGGTAGTAGTTGGTCAAATAATCAGCATTTTACCTAAAATTGTTATTGAAAACTTAAAAATATTAGCTGCTGTTTTACATTTTATATGCTGTAACTGAAGTAAACTTAGGCACAACACACTGGCAGCTATTAGTGGGTGTGCATAATGAAAGAGAATACTTTTGTTATTGCTAATCTGCACTTCCAGCTTGTAGCTCTATGGAGTTAGTTTAGGCCGTAACCCTTTCCTTATGCATGGGCATTACAGCACTAGGTTTTAGGGCATTATTCCACTTTATTTTATATCACTCCCTTTTTGATGTCCTGGGAGCTTCTTCTCGATTGCACACAGCAAATATATTTCCATATGAAGAGTTCATTTGCAAAAACAGTTAACCACCATTTAGAAAAAAACTGAGTTAACTGCTTCTGCAAATAAACTCTTCATTTAATTTTTGAATATTTTCACCAAATCACACTCACATGAAGTAGAGGGTTTGAATGATGTTAAATTGAGATAGGAGGTTTGTACCCGACAGTGACGAAAAGCAGTTAACTTTGTTTTTTCAAAATGGCGGTTTACTGTTTTTACAAATAAACCCTTCATATATATTAGTTTTAGAAAACATTAAATGCTCAGAAATTACATTGTGCAGACTACATTTCACCCACAAGTGAACAGCATCTTTTCTTCAGCTAAAAGATTATAGAAAATGATTAAATGTCATATTTTAAGCTGTTTTCTGTGACATATATAGTAATGGCATTTTACTGGCTGTGAAAAAGGGAATATTGACATCTTAAAATCAGCATATTATGCTTTATTGTGATTTATGACTATGATGTGAAGACCAGAGATTATCTACAGGATTGCAACACATCTATATTTTTGGTTGTGGAATCAAAATTATATTCTCACATTGCACTGTTCAAAAATGGCTGTTTTATAACCAGTGATAGTCTAGAACGCAATACTGATCAATACTGACAGGATGTGACATCAGCCTACTGGAATGTAGCACAAATTCTGGCAACCAGAACTGAAAGTATTAAAAAATAAGGTAAAAAGACTAGATGGAGATAAACTGTGCAAAACAAAATGCGTTTGCACAGAAAATGTCATTTTAGGCACTCTTTATTTGAAAGAAATTAAATGACTTTCCATAAAGTAAAGATGGAAAAAAAAAGAAAAAAAAATTCAGGTTATACTACTGTACATTATTTACACTGAGACACTGTTAAATTGTTTTCAGCACATGTACAGTACAGAAGCCTTTAATATATTTAATATAATCAATTAACATGCAGTACACCGTAAAATCTTGTGCCATTACCAGTTTCATTATACTGACTTTCAAGTTGCCAGTCTAATGTCTTGAGTAATAATTCTCTAGATTTTCCAATGGTCCTTTAAACCTTGTCCTTTTCTCCCACATAAAGTCAATTGCTGTGTTATCTTGTTATATTTTATTAAAGCATTTAACACCAAAATCTGAATCATTCAGGTGTAATGGTCCAAACTTTAGAAATAACTTGGTGTCATCAAATAAGAAACTCAAACAACTTAGCAAAGAAACATATTTTCCAATATATTAGGCAATGTGGGAAGAAATGAGGGGTGGCTCAAGATTTTTCCATAGAATCAAACATTAAACATGATGTTACACCAAATTTATTGCCTTCATATGGTTTTTAAAAGGGCTTAAGTTGACATTATTACTCCGGAAAAATAGCTACAGATAAACCTGCAGGAATGTCTCAAAGGACTGTTTCATTTCGCAGTTAAGCACAGAAGTAACTGATTATATTTCAATTAATCTAACGAAACTGCCATTTTGCTGTCAGTTTGTGCTCTGAATACTACATTAATCAATTATTGCTAATGTTGCTACTTGCAAGCTGAGAACACAAGAACACAAATTGGGGGAAAAAAATGGTTGGCACCATGCAAGCAGGACAACTGGCTGTTACTAACAATAAACGCAGAGCGAGTATCCACAACAATGCAGCACAGAGAGCAGTGTGGCATTCGGGGAATGAGTCATTTGAGAGTTGTGTGCCCAAATTTATGTATGATGTACACGCTTGATACAACACCTCCACACCAGCTCTAGCTGGTGCACACAATCTGGTTTTGAAGATTACTGTGCTGGTTTCCAACACAATTCAGCCTCACTTGTGTGTTGTGGGTGGAAGTGGTGACACAGATTACATGCAATCTGTGCTCCTGTGCTACAGTACACACAGAAGCAGCCCTCGACAAAAGTTGTAATTGGTGAAGTTAAAATGATCAAGGGTCTCATTTAAAACTAGTGTTGTTTGCAATTCATCGATCCGCCGGTGGGTCATGTGACGATTTGGCATCGATTAATTTGCTGTGATGCTTTTCCACGGAAAACGAAACCATAAAAAAAATAGAAGGAACCATGACGCGCCCCGCCGCCACCCGGACAGTTTAACGAGCGACACACAACAACAAGAATGGCTACCCCAGCTCAGTGCTCCAGCTAAAGAGCCTGCAATAGTTTTGCCACCTGGGTATGGCTCACACGTTTGGAAGTCGTTTTGTTTTTAGGAAAACTCTAACAAAACTCTGGACAAGATATTTAAAGTTAAGTACCTTTGTAATACAACGAACATGCAACAGCACCTCAAGCGATTCCATCCCGAGATGAAGAATGCACCGACGCCTGTCCCAGCACAACAGAGGACCATCTTTGATACTATCAGTAAACTTCCCAGGAATTCGGAGAAAGCCCGTCGGATCACACATGCAATAGGCTTATTCATTCAAGTATACCCAACTGCAGCCACAGACCCAGAGGCGTGTCATGAAAATGGGCGTGGTTTGCTGTGAAAATGGGCGTAGCTTGCTCTAATGTGGCGGGTGGTTGTTAGGGGAGGGGTTAGGGTTAGGGCTAAAGCCCCGTTTCCACCCGCGGGTCTGGGTCAGGTCGGGCCGGGCCAGGCCGGATCGGGTGGGTTTGGGTACGGATGTGTTGATTTCACGCTGTGTCCCCACAGCAACCTGTACCCTTATTCTGGAGGTGGAGAATTAGCTGGACAGCGCTGCTACGTGATTGTGTGACATCATCGCCGTGTAACACCGTTTAACCAAAACACCGGCGCCACACGTGACAGAAACAGAAAGGAGTCACCCCGGCTTTGTTTTTACACTGGGCCACGCGGGAAGTGGCGGATTTTTCAATGAATCAGCTGATTGCTGTGTATAAGCTCCACCTCTTTGGTCCGGATCGGTTAGATCAGTACCCCTACCGAAGGGTGCCAAAAAAGTAGTCCGGGTCGGGTCGGATATGAGGGTACCCGTCCCAGTTTTTATCTGTGGAGACGCAAAAAAACGTGGACCGATCCGGCCCGACCCGACCCAGACCCGCTGGTGGAAACGGGGCTTAAGTTCCACTCACCCCAACGGCGGGCGTGGTTTGCAAAGGGGCATGGTTGTAGGGGCGTGGGTTGTAGTGGCTCCGGCTGCAGCTAGGTGCTACTCAATTCATTGGCATGGATTTGCAGCCTTATTCAGTGGCGAACAACTAGGCTTTCCGTAAAATACTGCGAGCCGCGGAGCCACGTTACAAATGTCTGCATCGCACCTGTTTTGCAACGAAGGAGGTCCCAAAAATCTACAACGATGCTAAAGAGAAGGTAAATATTTGTTGGCTATTTGTTTGTGCAAGTTAGGTCTCTGTTATCTCGTCATTGTGTCGTTAAGTGTTCTGTACTTAGAGAGTCTGTGTCAGTTGAACGTAATTGAAAAGCAAAGCCACCATTGTTATTTTCCTGACTTTGTTTTTAATATACTGCACAATGTAGTTTACATAGTCACTTCAACTACAAGCTTTTATAGACTAATCTGGGCAAACGTCGTCAGTAGACCACCGTTGCTTATGACATGACATTTCTGTACACGTGTGATGAGAACAGATAAAATTCGGGCTATTTTCTTTATAATATTGAGGGAGTCTGGAAAGACGTGCACATTTCTTGGTTGTTGGAACAGCAGTGGAAAACTTTAGCAGAAGTACCGTGTGATCTTGAATTAATAATCTAATTTATTTACAAATGTAGCATAAAAAGAAGAAAAAAAATATTAAGATGCAAAAAAAGCATTAAAAACTGCAACAATCGTGATTATTATGGTCTCAATAATCGAATCGAATCGACACATTAAAAATCGTCATAATCGAAAAATCGTCTGTCCCATAATCGTAATCGTAATCGAATCGAATCGTGAAGTAATCGAGATGGGGTAACACTATTCAAAACTGTTGCGTATGCACAAAACCGTGCCTGAAAGTGGTGTACGCCACTCTCTATGCAAAAGCTGTGATTTATAAAAACAACAAACTTGATGGGAAAAGGTGTGTACCTCTAAGTAAACTGGCCCATACAAACATTTTGGAGATGGGGAAAATCTGCGATGCAGGTGGTAAGGTGGCAAATTGCAGCTAGAAAGTATAATACTCCTCTAACACATTTAATTTCACTTCACACCAAACATCAATAGCAGATCTACTTATTACTGTTCGACAGTAGGACTAGGTCCTAATGTCATAAACATTCTAATCAACATTATTCAAAGCAATTATGTTATCTGTACTGCAGCTTGTAGGCTAGTGAGTAATAACTATTCCATGAAAATCTTTCAACATGAAAATATGTAAAAAAATTCAGATTTCCAGATCTGGAGCACAGAAAAAAAGGCTAGACTGTGCAGCAACTAAAACGTGAGATTATCATCATTGTTGTCCTGTTCCACTGGTTGACAACTTTAATTTGCCATGGAAACAATTAGTCTGACTGCTGCAGACAGAAATACCACATCTACTCCCATGTGTATATGCTCAAAATGGATGCACTAGCGTTTCTTGAGGATTATGCAAACTCCAGAAATAGTAAAGAACTTGTTTTTAGGGACCAGATTTAATGGTTTCCTAGGCATGATGATGACTGGCTGATTGCCAATTAGACTCCCTGAAGCAGTTCTCTTAGGGCACATTCAGAAAGCATAGTCTGCGAGTCTTGGTCCATTTGGGGACTCGGTTTGGTTGGGGGAGGGGGTGGTCTTCCAGACCGAGATCGCGTTCACGTTACACGATTGCCAAACGAGCCAAACAGGCCAAGAATGAGAATCTCCAGAACCCGCCATTGGCCCCTTGAAAGAAGGGTGGAGGTGTTTGGATGCATGGGGGGGGGGGGGGGGGGGGCAGACTGCTGTATCACGCCTAAAAGGTGTGTAGTAATATCATGGCGTGTGGTGTCCTTCACAATGTCTGAGGAATGCCATTCAGATTTGACCACTTCTGGCACAGACTTCTCCGTCACACTCCCATAATTCACCACTGCAACACCGCCGCCACTTGCAAGTCTTTCGTTTATTCTGATTAGAACAATGACCCAAAAATAAAATTATTTTGCGAGCCTCCACCTCGCCAGCAAGCACCTCAACCTTCTACGTGAATTAAATTTCCTGTCTTCTTGTGGCCACAATGAAGCTTTAAATGCCACAGTTCAGCTGGTTTATTTTATTTATATGCAAAAAATTTCCATGAAGAATTTTGCACTGACCATTTAAAGTAGAATGTGGGTGTGAAGGGGTGAATATAAAAATCCCCCAACTACTAATGACTTAACATTTCTTTATGAATTAGGTGAACAATAGTTTAAAAAAAAAAAACTAACTCAAAAGTTTAAACCAAAATGTAAACTGTACAAATCATTTGTGCATTGAAATAAAATTCTTAAAGGGATATTGTATAAGTTCTCCTGTTATCTATTCCCAAAAATTGATTAATTCGTTCAAAAGTGTTTTCCATTCATCAATAATCACTCCCATCAACAAACTGAAGTGCTCCTGTAAGCTCTGAATTTGCCATTCGAATAATTTATATCTACATCGAGCGGGTCGGCTCGTGGCGACACCATGTTGTGTCGCCATGTTTTTACGTTCAGTAGAAGCATGACAATAGGAAACCACAGAAACTCCCCGGAGACACCGGAGTTTTTAGCTCAGTTCGAGGTGATGCCTTTAAAAGGTCACCTCGGTGCAGAGGAGGGAACCGAGTGTTAAACTGATGCTGCATTCATGTACAGTCGGGCAGACGGCCGTCGGTAACAAACCAGATGTCATTTTCATCATAGAGAATAAATAACAGGAGAACTTACATAATATCCCTTTAAGTATAAAAATTAGAAGATGAGAAATTATCATGAGTTGACTACTGTTTTATTGCAGGCTGAGACAATCTGCAATATTTCACACTCTAGTAGAGACTCTGGAGACAACTTGGACTCAGTATACATAAAGTGTAGCTTACTAGCTTAAGCTTTCTTGTGGCAATAATTATGTGTACAACACACATGTGCAGTGCACCAACACAGACAACAGTAAACATTTCACTCTCTTAGAGATGATACAAGTTGTCAACTATAAACCTTGTTTTTCCTGTGGAAAAAAGAATTAAATCTTAAAATAAAAAAATGGATTATGTGTACAACACACAACGTGCGCTATGATAAACACTCACTCTCTCTAGAGGCTCTTTCTCAGAGACACAATCTGGAGTTTAGCGACAAGCTTTTTGTAGAAAAAATACAATAAAATAGACTATACAAATGAGAATAAGAACAGTGAGTTATGTGCAACTGCAACATTGTCTCTTGGAGCTTATACTGTAGCTTTTCTGTTAAAAAAAAAACTGTAACATAAACAGGCTATAGCCAAAATAATATAATAAAATTATGATTTTATTGATGAGCTTACTTCTGATTAAGCAGCATGAATGGCAGATTTGCCTTGCGCGTCAAGTGTCTAGAGTGTGGTGGTGGACCTGGTTGTTTTCCTTTGTCTGTGTTTGTATGATTGCTGATGAAACTGAGCAGCTGCTCGGCTTTATTTGCTCCACGAGGCCAGAGAACAATGTTGATTAGCGTCTCTGAACCGTGTCTGCATTCATCAGATAATTCATAGGTATTCTGAGTTTGGTGAGTTTCACCGTTTCCTCTGTGCCAACGATGGGCGCAGCTTTCGTCTGATCCGGCCCAGTTTAACTACCTACAGTCCCACATCGGGACAGCGTTATGAGCCCATTAAAGTGCTGATGACACGTTTTTCACATTTTTTCCCTTGTTTTATCGACCAAAACGTCCTTCATGATTG